>JANHFL010003521.1:0-12834 GCA_032468155.1 Oxyrhabdium leporinum | reverse complement strand
ATAGAGAGAGAGAGAGAGAGAGAGAGAGACAGAGAGAGACAGAGAGAGCGAGAGAGAGAGAGAGAGCGAGAGAGAGAGAGAGAGAGAGAGAGAGAGTCAGTCTGTATATTTGATATATTTATTTAAAGAGTGCCCACAATATCTCAGCTCCCAGCTGTGAGTTGTAACATGGGGGAAGTCTAGTTTCTGAGAGGAGAGTCAATCTTACAGAGTTCCTTTAGGCTGTTAGCAGCTGTTAGCAGTGGAGTCTAAAGAAGAAGTAAAAAAAAGTGAAGGATAATATTTCATTTGTGCTGCTGTGACTATCATTCCCCTTGTGGAACTACTGACTGTTAACCACAATATTGTTTCTTCAGTGTATTGCATAATTATACTGTGTATTGTTTCATATTTCAGTTTGTGAGGTGTCATTCATTTGCTTCATTTAAGAAGCCCATACAGTGACATCTCTGATGATTAATTAAATTATGATTTTTATATTAATACTTTGAAGGGAAAACTAGATGATACAGAAATGATGCATGGCACTACCATTTGTCCTGTTGTTATTTCATTTTTTTAAAAAAAACAACAACCCCAAAACATTAACAGTGAATTTATTGGATCAGCAGAATGTGATAATGGATAGGAAAAAAACCCCTAACTTTCTTGTAGCCTTTTTCTTTTTTTAAAAAAATGGCAAAGCATAAGTGGGGATTAAATAACTGCATAGGCACACCTTGGAGCTGGGAGATACATTTTTAAACACAAATGAGCTGGGAAGGGTTAAGATTCCCCTATCAAGTGATATCAATCTGGACAAAGTTCCATTTTTTTTGACAATAATAATGAGAGGATCGAGAGAGAAAAAAAACCTGAAGCAATATTCACTAAACATTTTATCTTGTCATTTTCTTTGCTTCTATGTACAACTTTGAAGATTTGTCTACATGTCGTCTCTACTTTATTAGTTCAACTTCCAATCCAAACCCATAAAGAGCTGAAAACCCATCTGTGTCTCTCTAACATGTGTTTACATTTATGGGGTTAAGGCAAAATGGTATCAATTCCTATTGAACTGGCATTCATTTTTTTTTAAACCAAAGAAGCAGAAACTCTACAGAAACCATAAAATCCCTTGCCTGAGCTGATTGCTTTGAGCTAGGGTCTGAAATAGCAGCCAATTTCTTAAAGTATTTTGATATACCAGCAATAGATCACTTGGATTTCAGGGAAATGGTACTAGATCCTTTCAAAAGCACCGTCTCTGGTGCAAATTTCATATTTAAGCTTCAATCTCATTTTTCTTGGTGCTTGCGTTTTAAAATGGTTTGGATGAAATCTGTGGGTTATTTTCTGTTCTATGGCAAGGCACTATGGATTGGTAGTTTCCTTCATTTTTTAAAAAACATAAAAAGCAGAGTGAAACTGAAACTGTGTTAGGACATCTCAGTTTCAATTTTCATCACCATCCCAGAAATTTTGCATTATAATTTATTTTTATTTCTGTAATGAAATTTTTACCTCAGGCTCCAGGCACTTTTCTGTAATTTGTAATATGAAATTTGCTCCAGAGGTTTTGTTATTCCTCCAGTAAAAAAGTGTAACGTTAATTATATTTAATTACCATATCAGATCAATGATATTTACAGTTTAGAACAATGAATTGCTTTTTATTATAGTTATTCTTTTTCTGTTAAGAAATACATACTCTTCAGCAATACTAATTCTTGGATTTTTTTTTCAAAATTTCAATGAAAAACATACATTTATATGAATCAGAACTGAAGGTGATCCACAGATACTGAACGCTCTGTACCTAATTGCCATTCAGACCAGGTTTCCATAATCTGTTATCTTGGCATTGCAAATCCCATGAGCTGTTTTATACATATGCATTCATTATTATATAGTCATTGACTGAATATATAGTATATGCATTAAAAAATGCGTGGGCCTAAAAAGTGTTTATTTTGCAGTGTAAATATTTCCTTTAAATGTAAATTTTTCAAAGTGGAAAATGTACTAAATTATCTAAATTACATCTAAAAATATAAACTAAGAACATCAGCCTCACACAGCCTAGCAAACGACTATAAACAAACAATTAAAGTACCTATTACATTGACCACTAAACATCAAGTACAAAAATGTATTCACAATTAACTTTGCAGAACAAATGCAAACATCTGAATTAAAAGGCAGCAGAGGATAAAAAGGTATTTTTCTACTGCTGGAAAACTGAGCTAGGGGAGCCACACAGGGGGACTTTGCGTGGAACAGAGCCCTGATTGAAGGCCCTCTTTGAGGTTGCCTTGCAAAGTGACAGCCTCAGCAAAGCCAAGCCACATCAGAGAAGCTCCTTCAAATAACTTCAGATGCCCAGAAGACACCTCCACTGGCACTTTTGGCAAAGTGGCTGGTTGAAGCAAAGCATAAATGAGATAGGTAACAAACTAGACCTGATTATTATTAGGACTGTGCAGTAGTTCAGTTTCAAAGGGGCAAAGGTGTTTATGAGTATGTGTAGTCATGGACATAGCATCTGTCAGCAAGTTTTAAATCAATAACTTTCCTGTTGGGGCTGTCTCTATATTCACATACCACGCCATTCACAGGTTCATTGGATTCTGTGGGTATATAATTCTCAATGGATCTTGAACACTATGTGAGCAATTTTGTAAAATAGATTCTATTAATGCACAGAAAGCAATACTGAAGAGTGTCTGCAAGCCACCGTCCTTTTCTGGTCAAAATCGTATAAAAGGATTTATGCTACATATGTCCAAAAATATGAACGTTGGAATATAAACAGCTGGTGGCAACTTCTAATCAACTGTTTAAGGTCACAGAATGGAGCTTTTTAACTTAATAGTTAGCACTTTTTAGGGATCCCCTGCATAGAAAAGCACCTCAGGAACAGAAATCTTATTTAAACAATCTTTCTACACTGCAAGAAAAGGGGGAGAAAAAAAAAATCAGTGAGGCACAGGATAATGTGTGCTAACTCAAATAATGCTGAATATGTCACTGAGAGGGAGAACTATGAAAGTTGTAAATGTGTGCACTGAATGCAGTTACTTTTTAATCATCATCGTAACTGCAAATGATCATTGTCTGAGGCAGTTGCTAAAGGAGGATTACCTGTGAATAGCTTCCTAGGTGGACTCAATTTGCACTGTTTAGGTACAATCCAGATGAACTTTTATTTTAATGAAATATTGAGAGTTAAGATATGCCAGAAGGCCAAATGCCTTCCTGTAATTACATTGGCAGGTTCAGTAATCCTACATGTTGAACTGAATTGCCTATAACAATAATGAAGAGTATTATGGCACCTGAAAGATTGTTGTGCTGCAGTAGACAACCACGGCTGCTCCTCTGTTAACCCTCTGCATAGGGGCTATATACACAGAGTGCCAGATATTCACAATTGTGATTATTGAGATTAATGCAATCACAATATCATAAATGACTAAAAATATCAATTGTCCACTTGCACATAAATGCTTTCCCCAAAAATGATGTCTTCCAAATGAAGGAATAGTTCTTGTACTTGAATGGATCTGACATTGAAATCAGAGACCTGCAAGCTATTTTGATATATCCCTTTGGTAGCTACCAATATAGACATGGGTGGAGAAATTCTATTTCAAAACAGCAAATTCTATTTTAGGAACAGCATGGTATCACTGTTTTATGCTTGAAAAGTTATTCTCTATTTTCTTTGGTGAATTTTTATCTTGGTCTTAAACCCTCCCTGCCCTATCCCTGGGACTCCTCTATAAAAACCTTTTGGCATGAGCAGGTGAATGTCAAATTGTTGCTAAGACAGTAACATGATTTTGGAAGACAATGAAGACTTACTACCACAGCGGGCACTGAAAGATTAAAAAAATCACTAGCAATTTATTTTCTTTATTTTTGTAAAGATGGGAAATAATATATATTTAGGCCTAAAACTGAGGTGGCTGATAGGAAACTAGGCAGTTACAAATTAGATGACTTTTCTGTGGGCCCAGCTATTTTCCAGAGAGAAGAAATATTGGCTTGCTCTTCCTTGAGCTCCATTCTCATAAACTTACCCTTACCTATAGTGTCCTGACATCCAAACAGATCTGAAAACAAATGAACATCAGTCTTAGTTACACTTTAAATTGGATACCAAGGGTTTTAAAGAGAAATAGCGGTCATCTGAAAGATGAATGATACAGTCACAGGAAGAAATGGCACATTATGATATCTCATGCTCAATAGCACCTAAAATGTGTACATTGACATAAATCTGGGTGGCTGCTGATCTGTTCTTTTAAGTTCTTCATACTTGAAAGAAAAACCCGCAGCCTGATTTTTGTTTTTTGTATTTCTTGTCTTCAAAGGTAAGTTAGGAAGACAAATGCAAACATTCTGGCAGTGAAGTCATTTGCCTGGCCTCATTCCAGAAATGATATAAAGTATTTTCAAATTTTATGTGGTGTTTAAAATGGAATTAGGAGTCTCATATAAACAGAAAATTCTAATCTACATGCTTATGTAGGAGTGGTAGCATTTGTTTTAGGGAATCAACAAGTAAGGGTCATTTAATGTTTTCTGCTAATAATTTATACTTCTCTACACATCATGAATCTTCATCTGATCTGATTTTTTTCTAAGCCAGATTCTTAAAATGAAAAAGAGCCCCACACGGAAGGAATAAAATGCAAGAATGAATCAATTAAAGGAAGAATAAACTATCCCCTTTCTCAAATCCCCTAACCTTGTGTCACCATTAACCTGAAAAAACAAAACCTTTTTGTCTTTTACATGAGCCTACCTCATTCAATGTGACTCAGTTCAGGATTTAGAAACATGTTCTGTTTCAGTTTTCCATTAGGGCTTTAGGACAACCTTTTCTTTATCCTCCCAACAATAACTCTTTGAGGTAGGTTTGGCTAAGAGATAATATCAGTCTCAAATATTTATTTAAGGTTCATGGTCAAGAGGGGATTTCAACCTGCTCTTCCTCAGTACCAATCCAGTACCTTAACTGTTATACCATTCTGACTTTCTATGCTATGCTTCACTTTTTCCTGAACTTTAAGATGGACTGTATAAAATAAATACATTATTTGTACTGTTCTGTTTGACTCTTATTGATATCTTCTATTTTTTCTTTTCTAAACACTCCTCACTTAAGGAAAATGTTGTTGATTAATGTTATTTCCCAAAACTTCACAGAAATGCAATTATTACATTTCCTGGAGACACTTTAAGAAGCCCTAAGCTACAACTTGTTTCATCAGGATTACGTGCGATGGCTCAGGCTTTGTTACAATCTGCTTGAGTACATAGTGATTCTTATCAGGCAATTTACTCAAAACTGACTCAGATCAAGTTTCAAGTTTTGCAACCCAGAACAGATGTGATTTTCCATGCAGCATCACTGATTTAAAGAAACTTATGAAAGGGGTTCAAAATGCTTTGAAAACAACTCCAGGCCACAAATGAAGCAACACTTCAAGTCTAGATGCTGATCAGTTTCAGGCACATTAACCAACAATATTGCCTCAACTGGTTGTTAAATATCATTGAGATAAAAGAAAGAGAAGTTGGTAGATATATATCAAGCAAGCCTGCTATCCTAAAAAATGTGGCAAATTAAATATATAGGCATATACAGTACAGTATGTATATGTAATGAAGAAGCTATCAGTTTTGTAAACCATGGAACACAAACTTTCCTTGCCAAAGACAGTGCTTGGACTTCAAGTAACATGATTTGGGACTATACTCCAAAAAGTAAGGGATGGTGCCAGGCCAAATATTAAATTTCATTTTCTTTGCTTAATTAAAATTAAAAATAGTTAATATACCAATTCCTCATTCAGGTATGTAATAGTTTTTCTGGTTTGCTCTAATTGGCAAGAAATAAGATATCTAGCTGCACAAGGGATATTTTAAGAATAGATTTAGCCCAGTCTTAAGTTGTCCACTTTTGTTCTGGGAGGGCCAGTGAGAGAAATCAAAACTCTCTTATTAACCAACATTTGATAAATGAAACTCTCTTTGTTAAACAACAAGGTTCCAAGCAGCATGCTTTGAAATCTGCATTGTACATATAGAACTTCTCTTATTAGTGAAATTAAAATTATTTAGATTTGGAGGATGTATGGCTATATCTGATGCCTAAATTTATTTGCATAGAGTATGTCCTAGCATCTTGTCATCTGAAGAAATCTTCATTTATTTATTCCACCTATTTTGCTTGGTTGATGAATAAATCTGGTACAAAAAATGTTCCTGCTTATATTCTGCCCCTTTTCACCATTTCAGTTCAATATGCTTTTCAAGTCTCCTCTTATTTTACATTTATTCAGTATCCATTCTCTGAAGAACTTTTGTTTATTTATATTACTTTGGGATTCTGCTTTGAATTCTGCTCATCATCTGCCTATGCTCAAACGGATTCTTTTGTTAAGCTAGAGGAATCATTTTTTGCAAGTTTGGAGTTGTTCTGTTCTGAAATAAGATCCAAGGGGTTTGATTTTGGAAGAATCTAAAATATGAATTAATCTCTGATCAACCCAAGACATCAAGTATCAAGCTGACCCGTAGCATTTACTTTTAGAGTTCCATATTCTTTATTTTCCAGGTCACACTTATCAGTAGATATGTCTTCAACATCTACATTTCAAAAGACACGTGTCTTTGCTTTTATTTCATAATTTATTTCAACACCTTTGAACATAAGTATCCATTCCTCACTGCAGTGAAGCCCAAACGGTGAAAAATACATTGTAATGTCACACCATAAGCTTTGCTCTTTCATATCTGCATTACAACATGACATGCAAACATATGAGGGGTAGGTTAGGGCTGTGATGTCACAGTGCACATTTCATCACTTCTATCCTTTGCTTCTTCTGTCTATGGTTATTTTGTTAAGCAAATGCAAACAGTAAGAACATGACAATCCTTGTGGCCTTTAGAACAATTGGATGTCTTCTATGAACAGGAAGATAATGGGCTAAATTAGGGTTGAGCTTTTCTGGTTGCCTGTAGGCAATTGGAATACAATTGAATACAATTGCAATCATCCCTTACTATATAAGCTAGGGTTGATATGAATACCAGTTCAAAATATCTACTATACATGTTGTTTATCCCTGGAAAAGATGGATCTCCAATTTAATCCAGAAAAATCAAAGGCAGTATTGGATTTCAGTTCTGATATATTTGGAGACTGTCTCAGGTTAGACAATACTAGTGTACACTGCTTTTTTTCTTGTTTCTCAACATTCTGAGCATGACTGTACTTCAGATGGTGAAATAAACTTAGTATTTTTTTTCATCAGAGCTTTGGGAAATATGACACTGTTTCCAGCTTCATATGAAAATTTGGCCAGTGACACAGCAGCTGCTGGTTATCACATCTTCACGGCTATGACTCATCCAGAATCAGTGGTAAATTTTAATGTATTGTGGGAATGTGGTATACAAAGGGGCTGAGACAGCAGATCCAGCAGGAAGCCACTGAGAACATATTCACAATTATATCAATGTAATTTGATGGCTTTTTAACAGAAAGAATATTGTTGGTAAAAAGCCAAGAAACCTAATCTGACATTTCTAACCAATATCTTCTGTTCTCTTAGATGGTTCTTGATTTAGGAGTTATGAAACAAGATGCAGCCATTAGTCTCTTCTAACCAACTTGATGAAGGGGATATTACTAACTTACTTTGAACTGGCTTGATTTCAAGCGTGTTATATACCAACTATGATTTAGTTGGCTGCTGAACATTTTTCAATCACTCTGGATTTAGCATAATCCCAAATGCTATTTTGTCCTTTTATATATTACAAACAATAACATTCTAAGATCTTCTGTTTTTTGTCTGTAGGACATTCCATTAAAATAGACCTCTTGTCTGGGCTACTGCTTGGCCCTGAAAAGATTCATTTAGTGTTTGCTCGTTATGTTCACATAATAGGACTAATGTAAAGCTATCCATGAGAGAGTTCTCTCAATCTAGTCTCAGGAGAATTAAAAAAAAGAAAGAAAGCCAAGGAATACACTTAAGATTTTCATTAAAGATTAATTTGGAAATGAATTAAAGCTTTTGGTAGCTTACGTTAAGCCCCTGTAAACAAACATTATATGGAAAAACACATGGAACAGTGTTACCTTTAGGGAAACTTTCTGGACTGATGCCGATGTGTTGAATTTCAGCTTTTATAATTTTGCAGTGACCAATATATAGATGTTACAGAGAATGCCATAATACTATTTTGCGTTAAGATAAAATGCAGAAATACACACACAAATATATGAAAGTAAAAGTGTATGGACCAGGTTGGGGATCTCTGCTATAAAGGAAAAAGCAAGTCTTACTAAAGGAGGAAAGAGAAAATTCAGTTGTGGTTTGTTTTCCCATTTACTCCAGTGCTGCCTTGACCTTTCCTAACAAAAACAAAATGAGGTTGGCTGCACTGAGAGAGTTTTGTAGGGTTTTCTTGTAGCAGACATGCTGACTCAAACAGAACCAGACTTGTGCTGCTCTGTACTGGCCACATAATAGCTCCTTTGAGAAGCACAACCAAAATAGCACAAGAAGCCACGGACTCTTAATTGCCACTTGCAGTGAGAAACTGGAAGCAAAGAATGATAGGACAGATGAATAAGTGGTTTAGTAGCAAAATCGCTAAAGGAGCTGGGAAATGAAGCTGTGGGATGTTTTAAATGCAATATTCTTGCACATCTGTCACAGATAAATTTTTGAGTGAAAAATTTTGATCTTCTGAACTGGTTTGAACTATGGTAGCAAAATAGAGCCCAGGGACTTTACATGCATTCTACTTTCCCAGAAACTGTTATAATAAGTCCACTGTTTATTTAAGGAAGTTGCTGTATATATGAAAAAGTATCCATTACTGAACAATGAAACATATCAAGGTAAGTTGGTTTCCATACAGAAATGATCTTCATAATTTATGGATACTTATTTAGGTTTCATACCAAAATCAAAGCTGTATAATATGAGGAAGCACATAATCATACTCCATTTGTAGAGTTAGATTTGATTTTCTTTTTAAAAATATAAAGTGGAATATATGTAACACTCAATATGTGATATTGATTTGTACAGATCTATTGCTTTTAAACACTTTAGAATGTGCATAAAACTATATGTATTTGGTATAATGCTTATATATTTACACTAATAAGGACATTTATTCTAGGTCAAGGCTGCCTGACTTTTTGCAAGATTACTGTCAACTATATATTGAGATCTGAGCCCAGAAAGAACTAATGGACGCCATATGTATACCCAACATAAAAATGAACATTAAGAGTCTAAAACATCAAGGATGAAACCAGTAATTTAAAAGCCAGTATCATTCTCGCTACAACCATCTCACCTAAACTTGAAGAATGTAATTGATACAGTTAAAACCATGTCCCTTTGGAGGACATTTCATGGGCCATGGGCCACTAAATAAAGGCTCTATAATTATTCCCATTCAGGTATTGTATTGTCTTGAATGCTTAGTGTGTGACATTTTAAGTTAAAATCTCTTCTGTCGTATTGCTCCAATAACATCTGCAGAAGAAAGATATGGCACATATAGCTGTGCACGTGTAGCTTTCCATGTATACTAGGGTACATTTCTAAATGTGCACAATGCAGAAAATCACATCCAAGTGATGTTGGCGGGATGGAGATTTTACTGGAATACTCACATAGGACCACTCAGGTTTTCATGTATGAGTGGAACCAATTACATCTACCAATCTAAATAATTTTCACAACAAACTTCCAATTACAATCTTCAGCTCTAAGGGTACAAGCAAATTCAAATAGGTATACATAGTTGTTAAAATAGTATTAAGTAGTTTAGAACTTGATTGAATAAAACTAGAAGTTTGCACTTAATTGAAAACCCTGGAAATCAATGTCTACTGTTGAGGACTGTGTATACTATAATCCATCATGGTGATGCCTATCGGCCTACTGGCCCTCAATCTGGATGGAGCCAACTCAGAAACAGCAGAAGCCTAGGCTAGCTCTCAACTGTCAACAAAAGATTTTTTAGCCTGAGGTCTCTATCTCAATTATGTACTGATATAACCAGTTATTGTACCATAATAAGGCTTTATAAGTATTGGCCTGCATATTCAGTTGGGCTTAATAGTAGCAGAAAGTCAGTGTAGTGTCTCAGAATTGTGGGGATTATGGGTCTTCTTGATAGCTGGCAAACCACATCAGGAAGGGTCACGTCAACACATGCATCCGCTCTAGATAATCTGTAAGCTGTGAGAAACGGCATGTAGATATCTTTAAGGAAATGAGTCTAAGGAAGTCAGCTGAATGCAACACAAGCTAAGCATGAAGGCATCACGAGCACACCCAAACATGTTAACAAATCGTTTATGTAAGATCAGATGAGATTTTTGTACCCTATCCGCTACTGCGATGAGCAAGCGGTGCTAAATAAAAAGGGAGCTCGGACATCTGTTTGGTGTGCCTTCCCGTGACTGAAACTCCTTGTGTATTCTGCCTGATCATTTGAATGCAACACAGAATCAGTATTACTTTGCAGTGGTGGGATTATCTCACCAGCAGTTGGGACTAATTCCTCTCTAAAAGTTAACCCATGTAAAGTGTATTGCAGTAGGTAACTATTCAATTAGGCATGACAGTAAAGAGCATCTTGGCTGAGGTGGCCAGAACTGGGCAAAGGTTCTTATGGCCATATATTCCATCTGTTGTTTAAGCAAGAGTCAAGAGTCCAGAATGACCATGAAGTCACAGATCAACTCTGTGAAGGTTGGTGTGATTCTATTTAGAATTACAACCAGAATTGTTTTTAACTAGATCATCACAATGTTTCTTGAGAAAAAGAACCTGATTAGGAGGATTTAATTTGAATTTGTTTTACTCCATCTGGATTTGAGAGCATTCATATCCTATTTTAGGTTATCCATGGTGTTTCCAGCAGTCCAAGCTGAATTATGCCGGTACAGAAGACTAGAAGCAAATTATGAATAATGACACATTCACTCTGCACTAGAGTGAATAGGACATGTAACTGTTCTATTTTCTTGTTGTTTTAGGACATAAAACTGCTGGAGCCCTCATCTATAATAATTGTCAACATTGACAATGGATAAAAAAAAGCAAAGCAAGAATTTCAGGGAGTTGGATGCAGAGCCATGGTGGTGCAATGGTTAAAATGCAGTATTGCAAGCTAACTCTGTCCACAGCCAGGACTTTGATCCTAACCAGCTCAAGGTTGACACACACTTCCAAATGAGGACCCAGATTGTTGAGGGCACTGTAAGTCCCTCAGAGAGTGCTGTAAAGCATTATGGAGCAGTAAATGCTATTGCTATTGCACTTGGGTGCCTGCCATTGTTTCTTTCTCTGGATACCAGGAGTTTTGCATCATGCTAAAAACAAATAAAAATATAGAAATTGATGTACACTTCAAATGCTTCTTTGTTTGTTTGTTTTTTTAACATTAAAGCATTGGGCTATCTTGCAATGTAATCAAAATATGCCAGGAACCAAGAGGAATTTACATCAGACAGATATTTTGTCAAACCCTCTGTGTAGGATTTGCACAAGATGGAGTACCTTGCAACTGATTCCTCAAAATGCAGTGATTTATCCACACATTTCATAATGGCTGTGTATATTTCTAAATCACCTTAAATCTAGGAGAGATTAAATCTTGGAGAGATTTCCCATTTCTTGAGAAATGGGAAAAACATTACCATCCAACTATGTCAAGATCGCTTCTCTCAGACATGACAAAAGAATCTGCAGTCCCAGTAATTCTTTGCTCCTATATAGTACTTTCAGTCACATCTTGATACTTATTTATTAAATTTTATTAAATAATATTAAATTTATTTGCTGCCCATCTTGTAACAGAATGACTCTGATAGCTAGACTTAAACAATTTGATTGAGAACTGAAGTGAGTTGGATGATCTGCCCCAAGGGTGGGCTTCAAATTTTTTAGCAAGGGGTTCTCTGCCCCAATGACTGGCTGGGTGGGCATGGCTGGTTGGTCACGTGACTGGGTGTGCATGGCTAGGTGGCCTATTAATCTGTTAAATCTGACAAAAACTGGTAAAGTTGCTCTCTGCCACTAATTTCAGTGAGGGGAGAAAGCCAGACTGCAACATCAATTTTTAAAAATGGTTTGGTTTAAGCCTTGCCACCCCCTTCAGGCCTCACGCAGCAGGCACACGTGGCACCTGAGAGCTGGGCCTGGCTCGTAAAGGCCAAAAGGCGGCCTTCGGAGCTTCGCCACCCCCCTTGAGCCTCGTGCGGCAGGCCTGCACAGCACCCGAGAGCTGGGTCTGACTCGTAAAGGCGCAAAGGCGGCCTTTGGAGCCTCGCCACCCCCCTTTGGCCTTGGGCCTTGAGTGGTAGGCGCGCGCAGCACCTGAGAGCTAGGCCTGGCTCATGAAAGCTAAAAGGCAGCCTTCTGAGCCTTGCCACCCTCCCCACCGGTAAGGCAACTTACCTTAAACTAGGGAGCGAGGAAGCTGGAGCTGGGCTGTGTGGAACCGAGCTGGCAAAGGCCGACAAGAGAGCGAGGGAGCCAGAAGCGAGTGGCCAAAGGAGACGTGGCAAGGAGTGGGTGGATCTATAAGGTGGGGTGAGGTGGGCAGAGGTGAAATCTAGCCGGTTTGCACTGGTTTGGGCGAACCGGTAGGGAAAATTTTGATTGGTTCGGAGAACTGGCAAATATCTGGTTGGCCCCGCCCCTGCCTGCCCACTCACTGCTCGCCCCGCCCCTGCTCGCCCCGCCCGCCCGCCGCTCGTCCAATCACTATTCATCTCGCCTTCCCACCGCA
>JANHFL010003520.1:73232-86503 GCA_032468155.1 Oxyrhabdium leporinum | reverse complement strand
CCGAGGACTCGGGGCGGTTCACATAAAAATATAAAAATATAAAAATCCTTTAAAACCCCGTTTTTAAAACTAACCCCGGTCGGAGTGTCCTGGGTGGGTGAATGGGGGGGGGGAGAGAGAGGAGCCTGATTCTCTGAACAACCGAGTGCCCGACTTAAGCGCTGCAGTGATTCCCTTAACAACGGGTGCAAAGAAAGGTCGTAAAACGGGTCAACGTTTACTCGGCAGGCGTCCCGCTTAGCCACAGAAACTTGGGGCTGAATTGTGGTCCCACCTGTACTCGCCGAGGCCTTTCTAAATTAGCCGTGTTTATTTTGTTAAAATAAGTGTAAGCCACTTATAAAGTATAAAGAGGTATATGAAGTATAAAGGGCGGTTCTGGGTAACGAAATGACCTCTGGGAAGCGCTGGCTACTTGGCAGAATTACCTTTACTCGTTTGATTGGTCTGACTCTCCGTCCACTCATCTCCTTCCCTTTTCCTCAGAGCCCGCCTACGTCCCCTTCCTCATCGTTGCCTCCATCTTCATCGCTTTCATCTTGGTGGGCTCCTTCGTCGCCGTCTACTGCTGCACCTGCCTGAGGCCGAAGCCCGCCTCGCAAGGCCCCGTACGCTTCTCCCCACCAAGCTGCCAGATGGAGACCTTGCCCATGATCCTCGGCTCGCCCAATTTACGGCTTCCCTCGAGACCATCCAGCCCGGCCATCAACTCCGGTTATCCATCGGACCCCCTCTGCCATTTTCCCCTCGTCAAGACAGAACGTGGGAGCCGGGAGACGTCCTCACCACCACCCTACACGGCGGGGGGCTTGCCCCTGGCCCATCCTCTCGACCTCTCTCCCTCACCTGGATTTGGGGTGTCAACCACACCATAGCAACTCATCCTCTTACTGATCTGTGCGTAGGGGAAACGAGCCCAAGGTTTCCCCTCCAGAATCCGGTGGTTTTTGAGGACGCAATCCGTAGCCTCTGGGCTTCCGTGATGTTTCCTCGGCTTTGGGGATCGAAAACTATAGAGAACGGTCAGTTGCTCCTTTCAACGTCCACGTTTTTGGCTGGGTGGAGGCCCTTCGGGTTTACAACACCTCTTTCGGTCACCGGTCAACGCGGCGCGGGCAGGCCTCGACTTAACAACCGCAGTCGAGCCCAAAATCCGCTGTCGCTCAGCGCCACATTTATCAAGTGAGTTGGCTCCATTTGTACGAACTTGCTTGCCGGAGTTGTTCAGGGAATGGCTGGGGTGATCAGTTAGTCTCCCGGGTCGGTAAGTGGATCTGGCTTCCCCCTGGACTCTGCTTGTCGGAAGGGGATCACGTGACCTCGGGACACAGTGACGGTCCTGAGTCTATAACCGGTTGCCAAGCTTCTGAATTTGGATCACGTGACCAGGGGGGGATGCCGAAAAGGTCGCCACTGTGAAAAACGGTCGTAAGTCTTTTTTTTTTCAGTGCCGTTGCAACTCTGAACGGTCAGTAAATGAACGGTTGTAAATCGAGGGTTACCTGTACTCATTTTGCAGACACAGCTGGTCGTTTGCAGTCTTTTTAGAGAGCCGTTGAGGCCACCTGGAAGTTTATCTGTGTCCTCGGGGTCTCACCTGAGTGGTGCAAATGGATGTGTGGAGCCATCTTGGAACTGCTGAAAGGACTGAGTTGTAGACGGGAGATAGAGGATGTCGCATCCCTCCCTCTCCGCTGAGAGAGGGCTGCTCAGTTTAGAGATAGATGGCCTCTTTGACGACAAAGATAAACCTCCGAGTGGCCTCAACGACCCTCTCAAAGGATGCAAACGACCAGCTGTGTCTGCAAGGAGTAGAAATCCTTCCGTTCCCCACCATCTAGAGCTGAAGAAGCTTCTGGGATGAGAAGCGAAACCTCTTCCAAGAAAAACCAGGAAGTCCAGTGGCCTCTTTAGCAAAAGCACCTTTGGGATAGAGAGCTTAAGCTTGCAATGAATCTTTATTACTCATTTGAACTGCCTGGATTTCCCCCGTGCCTGACGCGACTTTTTCTTCCGAAAAATGCTAGGCCTTCCGGTCACGCTCATTCTCCTTGTGCTTTCACAGACGCAACCGTGTCAGTGTCCTGGCAACAATACACAAGCGCTCGTGGCATCACAAGGTTGTATCTGTTAATGAGAGTCAAGTGGCCTTGCCTAGATTCCTGGACTGTGTGTCAAATGGGAGCTGGTGATTTTGATGAGAATGTTGCATTTGTCACAGTGAAGAGAATTTAATGTAATTTGTTGTAGCTAGTTTGGTCTAGTGGTTAAAGCACCAGTCTAGAACCTGGGAGACTAGGAATATATAGTCCTGCCTTAGGCGTGAAAGCCAAGTGGGTGACTTTGGCCCAATCACCAGGAGAAAGTGAGTTCTAGTTCTGCCTTAGGCATGAAAGCCAACTGGGTGACTTTGGCCCAATCACCAGGAGATGGTGAGTTCTAGTCCCGTCTTAGTCATGAAAGCCAAGTGGGTGACTTTGACCCAATCACCAGGAGAAAGTGAGTTCTAGTTCTGCCTTAGGCATGAAAGACAACTGGGTGGCTTTGGGCCAATCACCAGGAGATGGCTTAGCCCTGGCTGAGTGACTTTGGGCCAGTCATTCTCTGCGAGTCCAACCCACCTCACCGGGTTATTGTTATGAGGAAAATAGGAGGAGCAAAGTGTGTTGGACCTTGTTACTTGTAAAAATGATAAAGGCAGGATACAAATGAATGAATGAATGAATGAATGAATGAATGAATGAATGAATGAATGAATGAATGAACGATAAAATGGGTCTCTGGCCTTTTGCCAATTTAAATTTTTTTAAAATCACAATTAAAAAGTTGCTTCTTACAGGAATAGAGATCTCAAAAGAAAGTCCATCTAAATGCTGGGATTTGGGTGGCCATTAAAAACTCAGCTATTCTGTTCTTAATTAAGAGTTCCAGTATTTTGGGAATTAGTTTGTGATATGGTGACGGGGTTTTTTTAAGCATGGAGATTCTGTGATCCTAGTTCGTACATCCTCAGAGAGACCTTCAACATCCCTTGGTTAAAATGAATGTCTGGTGATCGGAAGATCTAAATTAACCTTGTTCAGTCAAAAGGGACATTCTCAATTGGATCAATTATGATTTGATAAGGGAAGCAATTCCCCCCCCCCTTAATCAACCCTATAATCCCTTGCACTGGAGTCAGCATGACTAAATGGAGCTGGCCATTTAGTCACCGGATGCCCTTCCTAACACCTAGGCTTCTCCTTAAAGTAGGTTACTTATGGGTTAATCCCTTCCTGGTTTTTTTCCCCCCCAAAATTAACATTAATTACATTTTTAAAAAGTGTAGTAAATTATTTTTGCCAGTAGTTCCATTAATTATTATAAAGAGAAGAGTTTTATAAATAGTTAGGGTATTATCTTGGCACCCTAAAGAAAGCCAGTTGCAAAACAGGAGCCGCTAATATTCTTAAGGTATGTTACGTTAAGACAAAGAGTCTAACATCGCAGTGCTAAATTTAGCTACTTAGGGGGACAAAGAAATCCCAACGAGTTCAGCGAAGCTTGTTCTCAGGGTAGTTTGATAGGATTGTAGCCTCACAGCTAAACCCTAAAAGTTGCTGGGTCAGGAATACAGATTTAAGACAGTAGACGTACATTGGAGTCCACAAGTGTTCAAACATCATGTCTATCCGTAGCTTTTTAAAGCAGCTGCATCTTTACCTGCAATACCATCGGCTGCTATCCAGCCTGGAAAAGACTTAGCTGCCTTAAGGAGTTGCAGAGAGTGGTATTGTGTGTGGGCACTCTAAAGCAACGTTTTGCAATCAGGCCTACAATGCTATGCGGTCTTGTAAGATCGTAGGAAGAGATCGCTTTTCAAAACGATCACCATTTTCCCCGTTCTACGATTTTCAAGTAGGGTATCAAATCTCCGGCAAGTTTATCTAATTTTAAAAATGGAGTTCCAGTAAGCAAAGCCTTGAATTAAAAAGGGGAAATGTGAATATTGACTCTGGTGAAAGACCAAAGGGTTTCAGCTGTCTATTTTCGGCACCAAAGCCGAAAATTCCTCCGCAGGGTTGACGCTTGTATTGTAAGTTCCACTTTTTAAAAAACCCAGCGTAGTTCCATATCTCCATGTGCCTTGCTCTTTATGTACATTTAGCTGGAGGTGACCATTATTATTCTGGGACCATAATTAACTCTGCCCCATGATCTAGATTCCCCATGATTTTGATGAGAATGTTGCATTTGTCACAGTGAAGAGAATTTAATGTGATTTGTTGTAGCTAGTTTGGTCTAGTGGTTAAAGCACCAGTCTAGAACCTGGGATACTAGGAATATATAGTCCTGCCTTAGCCGTGAAAGCCAACTGGGTGACTTTGGCCCAATCACCAGGAGATGGTGAGTTCTAGTTCCGCCTTAGGCATGAAAGCCAACTGGGTGACTTTGGCCCAATCACCAGGAGATGGTGAGTTCTAGTTCTGCCTTAGGCATGAAAGCCAACTGGGTGACTTTGGCCCAATCACCAGGAGATGGTGAGTTCTAGTCCCGTCTTAGTCATGAAAGCCAAGTGGGTGACTTTGACCCAATCACCAGGAGAAAGTGAGTTCTAGTTCTGCCTTAGGCATGAAAGACAACTGGGTGGCTTTGGGCCAATCACCAGGAGATGGCTTAGCCCTGGCTGAGTGACTTTGGGCCAGTCATTCTCTGCGAGTCCAACCCACCTCACCGGGTTATTGTTATGAGGAAAATAGGAGGAGCAAAGTGTGTTGGACCTTGTTACTTGTAAAAATGATAAAGGCAGGATACAAATGAATGAATGAATGAATGAATGAATGAATGAATGAATGAATGAATGAATGAATGAACGATAAAATGGGTCTCTGGCCTTTTGCCAATTTAAATTTTTTTAAAATCACAATTAAAAAGTTGCTTCTTACAGGAATAGAGATCTCAAAAGAAAGTCCATCTAAATGCTGGGATTTGGGTGGCCATTAAAAACTCAGCTATTCTGTTCTTAATTAAGAGTTCCAGTATTTTGGGAATTAGTTTGTGATATGGTGACGGGGTTTTTTTAAGCATGGAGATTCTGTGATCCTAGTTCGTACATCCTCAGAGAGACCTTCAACATCCCTTGGTTAAAATGAATGTCTGGTGATCGGAAGATCTAAATTAACCTTGTTCAGTCAAAAGGGACATTCTCAATTGGATCAATTATGATTTGATAAGGGAAGCAATTCACCATTTACGTCTAGTGTGTTAGAAGGGCACTTTGAAAGTAGAAAGAGATCAAACAAGCTCACTTTAAAAAGAAAAGAAATAAGTAGAAATTTCAGCAACACAGTGGCGAGAACTAACTTTAACTACCGTTAGTAAAATCTTAAACTCTGGAGACTGGTGAATTATGGAATGTATTTGCAAATATAACTGTTGATGTATTGTCAGGCTCTGGTTAATAGGTTTATCGCCAAATCCCAAATAGGTAGTGTTACAGGAACAGAAAATTAAGTCAATTTCATCCCCCCCCCCAAAAAAAAAATTTGCAGAGGAAAATGGAGCAAGCGACGAACTGTTTTAAGACTGATCGAAGGGAAATTATAATTTAGGTTGCCCAAAATTTACCTTTCTTGCGATATATTTTCCATCGCACCAGTGAATCTGGTTTGAGGGTGGGCGAGTGGAACAGAAATAGTTCGGTGGCGCACATGTGACAGTGATCACTACGGACAAACATTTATTCTGGATTTTTATTCATGAAACTGGAGGACAGGCAACAGAGAATAATATTCCCCCCCTCCCCCTGAAATATGGGTCAAGAAAGGATGTTTTGTTTTAGATGCAGTACAATAGGCGAGGTTAGAAAAAGGCCCACTGTTTCTTATATTTATGGACCCGTGAGATAGTTTAATCTGATATTACTGATTAGCTTTGCATGCGAATGCAATAACACAGCTAGAATTTCAATTCATTGCAAGTCAGGTTTTATTAATCAGATTGAAACTAGAACTGTCAACATGGGGGGGTCCTAGAGTAGAGATGAGATTGAAAGTCATCTCAGTTTATCGCTAAAATAATTTAATTGAGGGTTAGTGTAAAGAGTAAAATGCTAATTATCAGCCTTACAAATTGTCTCAGTAATGTATTTATTTGTATGCCTTGGATACAGAAACGGGGTAACTGGGATTATATTTCTTATTTCTAAAATTAGCACTGCTTAGAATAATGTTTCGGAGCTGTAATTTTAAAACGAAGCCATGACGTTAAATGTTTTAGCGGTTATCGGTTTTCTACCCATAAGTCATTTCATAGTGAAAGTAACATGCTTATTTGATGTTGATGGTTTCAATTAACACATATATAATTTCCACAATTGTGTATGGTGTCTTTTTTTTTAATGGTATACAGTTCTGTATCAAGCTGCTGAATTTATGCTGTTGCTTATTTTGCATTAAAAGATTAATGTCACCTGTGCAGAAATAATGTTGAAGCGGTATTTATGGTTGACTTGTAAGTAATTAATATGGAAAACAACCCTTCCTTAAAACGAATGTTTCTAGTACCGTAATTAGATTGCAATTCTGTATCTAATGTCTTATCATTAATGGGGCCTCTTCTTAATAAATGCCTGGGATTAAAGTTCATGCGTTAAGATGACAAAACTAAAGCAATAATTCCTTGGTTTTATTTTTATATTAAAAATACAGTGGGGGCAGGCGAATGAAACACAAGGTGGTTTCAGATACAGCAAATGGACTTGGACACTTAAACCCAGCAATGAAATTATCGAAAATGCATCGTGAATGGTTGGTATTTATTCCTTCCACTCTTACACCAGGCCCAGTGGTTTGTTGAACAAATCATCAATCATTACCCAAAGCCATCATTTCTGCAAGTTTGTAATTTCAGACTTCAGTCTCCCCTCTGAAGGTGGACACCCCCCCCCCCCCCTTTTTACTTTTGCTGTGCAATATTTTGCATTGCATGGAAACCCTGGTCTGGCTGACGGAAGAGCCGTACCATTCTATAAACCGGGATGTACAAAATCAAATGGCAGAGTCCAGGCATTGGACGAAGCTACGAAGGGAAATCTGCAAGATTTCTCCCCTAACCTCAGAGAAGTTCAACCTCATTCTATTCTATTCTATTCTATTCTAATTCTATTCTAATTCTTTCTATTCTTTATTCCGATATTCTATCCTATTCTATTGCTATTTCTATTCTTCATTCTATTCTATTCTATTCTATTCTATTCTTTCTTTCTATTCTATCTTTATTCCGATATTCTATTCTATTTCTATTTCTATTCTTCATTCTATTCTATTCTATTCTATTCTATTTCTACTCTTATTCCTATTCCATTCCATATTTTCTATTCTATTCTATTTCTATTCTATTCAATTCTATATTCTTCTCTTCTCTTCCTCTTCTCTTCTCAATTCCCTATTCTGTTCCGCTGTTTCTCTTCTAGTTCTGTTCGGTTTCTACTTTTCCTCCTTTCCTCTCTCCTTCCATTCAAATTTTAATTAATATTGCTTAGGGTTGGTTATTCTCCTTCTTCAGGGGGTTGTGGTAGGGCAGGAGAGATCTGCATAAAGACCCAGGATTTTTTTCCCCCCTCTCTCATTTTTTTTAATGTTTGCATGAACCCGCTCTGGAAGACCAACCATTGAGATGTGGTCCCATAAGAACTGACATATAATGGGAACACCTAGCTACCCTCTCAACTTCAGATGATGGTGCACGATGATGGGAGAAGCAAAGATCGAATCCTTCCAGGAATGGCGTAGGGGAACGTATTATTGTAAAGAAAACACCACCTTTAATTCAGAGCGGGCTTCTATTCCACCATTCGGGGATGGCTCAAAATTCGAGGGTCCTCCTTGGACTCACCACCCCTGCTCAAGCAGCAGGTGATAACTGTGGCCAGATTTTGTAGCTTGTATGCTATTGGCATCCCTGCCTGGATTGAGACACCCTGCTGTGGTGGTTCCTTTGTGTGGCTCAGCATTAAAAAAACAAAACAAAAACACAAATAATTACAATTCTCCCATGGTCGCTTTCACTCTCGTTTTATTGTTAGATGGAATTGTATTTCTGTCCTGACTCACACTGGAACAAGCGAATCTTTTAGTTTCTCTATGACAGATTTGAGTTTACTTATTCTGACTTTCTCCTACAGCAGGGGTGACAAACTCAAGGCCTGGGGGGACGGGGGACTGGATCTGGCCCGCCAGGTGCTTACATCTCGTCTGGGGACCCGGCTTGGAAACGGCACAGGGCCGGCCCATGGTGCCTCTGCCAGCGAAAACGGAGCTCGGGGCCCGCGTGCGTTTTCGCTCTGGCAGAGGGCTGCAGGAGGCCGTTGCATTTGAGTATCCAAGAAGGGGCAGGAAAGGAGAAAGAGGAAAAGGCAGAGAAAAAGACGGGAAGAGAGCAAGGAAGGAAAAAGAAGGAAAGAGGGGAAGGAAGAAGGAGAAGGAAGGAAGAAAAAGAAAAAAGGATGAGGGTGAGGGAGGGTCTTGGGGAAGTCCTGCCTTAGCACTCGGCCACCAGAGGTGCCCGAGTGACGTTGAGCTGGCCCTCTGAGGTCAAACGCAACCCCGATGCAGCCCTCAATGAAACCGAGTTTGACACCCCTTAGTATCTTCTTAGAACATGTTCTGATAAGCACCCTCCTCATATTGACAGAAAAGAACATGAAAAGCATAGTTAAGAAGGAAATTATTAATGGCCAATTTAGCAGTACGTAAGGTGCTTATTTATCGCTGCTGGTGTATGACTTGAATTATGCAAACCAACTAGCCTTACAAGTTTATAGAGACATATTTTGATTAAAAATGGATATATGTGTCACAGTCCGATAAGCTTTCATGATGTATTGGAATGCATGTCATATTTCAGATCTGTAGGCTACATCGTGGAAATAAATTCCGAAGACATTGTTACATGTTTAAGATGCAGATATTGTAAACATCAGAGTATACTTAATGGCAAGGTTTATTTATTTTTTTTAACAATTAGAAGACAAAACAATTAAAATTTGCAGTTCAGAACATGCACATTCACGAAATGCCAATGACATGTAACACTGCATAGAAGTGAATATATTATTAAAATTTAATAACATTATAAAACAGTGCATTTAACATCCATTTAAAACGAAACCTGAGAAAACTACCATAAACACGGGAGTCAAAAAATTTCTCTCCATTCATGCAGCATCACAATTTCCACAGGAGTTTCAGCAGTAATGATTTAAGAGAGTGGAAAAATCCTAGCTTACCTCGATGGCAGTCCTAAGTAGTATATATATATAGTCCCTATTTATTTATTTTTAATCAACACTTCATGAAAATCGCAGCAGAGAACGAAGTTAATGCATTATGGCTTTAAATTGTAGAACAGGTAAAACAACACTGAAACATGATTATTTTTTTTAATTTTTTTGTTTTGTTTTTTTTTAGCTTTTACACATCCGGGCCACGGTTTTTGCAATTACAAACTTTTAAATGGCTGCAAATCTGTGTCGAAACAACTGAAAAAGCGAGTAGATACATCACTGTCTATTTTCACCGTAAGTCATCGACTAATTAAATCAGTTTCGTGGGTCTATTTTAGAATGCTTTCACCGTGTAGTTGCTTTTGAATTGACATTCCATGCTAACAAAATGAAGTTGGCAATCTAGCTGTTTACCAACACTTCACTTTTGCTTATCAAACATAAAAATTTTGATGCCTCTTTCGGCTAACCAAGAAATAATGAGTTTTACAGCACAAGCATGCATCAGTTCAGATTCACACTGTGACATGCAGACAGATTACGAAAACTTAATTGAAACAATTGCTTTTCCACAACACAGAAATCAGTAGGGGAAAAAAAAAAGATCATACGGTCCAATTGTCAAGCAAGTAAATAGTTTAACATTAATTGATTAAAAAAAAAAAAGATGTCTTCCCATTTGAGATTGTATTGTTTTCTTTGAAACATTTCCTCTATTGTTATACAACTATTATATATTTTATTAAAATTTATTTTTGTAAGTCTAACCTAAGAAAGCAGGGCTACTTACGGCTTCACAAAGTATATCCAATTGGTTGATTTTTCTGGTTAAATAGTACCACATTGTTACAATCATTTAATTAAAAATAATATACAGTTACAGACATTCTGTTGATTTCTGAATGGTACCACGAGCTTTCAGTGATGATTTCTTTTAAACCTTAACATAAATATTCCACCATACATAATATACACATAATGTACAATTTCCTTAATTTAGGTAACAAAGAAAAGTGCAAAGTTTTATCACTTCGAACAAAATGTCAACAACAGAAAATGGAAACAAACAACCCCTAGCTGAATAAAATATGCACATTAACCAACTTCCCTAAATATACATTATGTTATAATATATATTTCTACATTATAGTGCAATGAAAGCTTTTCTTCCAAATGAAAAGCACAGGCTTGCAAATTAGGTATGCTTTGTACATCCTGACGGGTCTAGCTTACTTGGGTTTTTAGCTTCTTGGAAATCTGAAAATGTCATGAAATCCAAACATTTCTACACCCTTAAAGACAGCACAGGACACAGACAGACAATCCTCTCATTCTCTTTATAAAGCGCACTCGGTCAAGCAAATATTGCATCGCACGTGTGAAAAAGTTTTTCCTAGGTGGTTAGGAAATGGCAGAGCATGGAAAATATATATATATATATATATATATCGAAGACTGGGACCTTGGAACAGCGTGGTATGTTTAAAAGGGGGGAAGAAAGAAAGATATGCAATCAATTGCAGTGGATGTGGTCTACCGTTTTGGTAAGGCTGGGCAACGGGCAAGATTTCGTTTCCTGAATTCTAGCTAATACGCAAGATTTCCGCCTTCGTCGGGATTCACCGAGGACACGGGAAGACGGCCGTAGAAACGAATCTTTGCATGCAGGTCGTTATTCTAGGTCAACCGCATGCAGACGGCCCTTCCATGCTTTGGGGAATGGAGTCTGGTGGTGAATCCAACCGATCTATCGCATTATGTCCCTCTTGCCACTGCGGGCTGAACTAAATGTTCCCCCTGTCAAGAGTCCAGAAGAGCTTGCATTAGAAGTGGGGGGTCTAACCTTGGCAACTTTTGAAGACTTGTAGGCTTCGACTCCCAGAATTCCCCCTGGTTGGCTGGGGAATTCTGGGAGCTGAAGTCCACAACTCTTAAAACGCTGCGTTAGACTGTAAGCGACCAACGGGAAGTTATTATTCAGTCTTTTGGCTCGATTATCATCTGATTTTATTTATTTTTTTTGAGCCTAAAAGAAATATAGGCGGCTAAAAACTGTACCATAAGCATGCTACAGTATTTATTTATTTATTTTTTAAATAATTTACTTCGGGAATCTTTTGTGGTGGACAAGCCACAATTAATCAATGTAAAGCAATAATTCAGGGGTTTGTTTTTTGTTCTTATTTTTGTGTATATTTGATCATGCAAATGTGTGGATATACATATGCACTGCAGATCAATTTATTTGGCTCTCATTGATGTATTAATCATCCATGCCAGAAATAACTTTCCTGAAGGCAATTTCAGGTTGTAAGAATGAAAGTCCTTTTTAGTCACAGGCTTTAATGATTTATTTTCTGCTTAGTCAGAGACAGAGAACTTTATACTATGAGCGCAATTATGAAATAAGTATAAAAGACTGTATACTTAAATCATAAATATATATATATATTTCAGAAGTATATGCAATATTTAATAAATAGTGTGTAAGAACAATAGTTCTTAAAAATGGACTTAAGAATAGAAACATGACCCAGCAATACTGAATTTATTGTAACTTTTCTGCTTGTCTATGGTTAAATTAATTGCACGTCACAGAAATTAGACATGGAGCTGTCTATATCAAATATATTATAGATAAACTGAAATGGCTATTAACACGCATAGTGGAAAAAAAATGTCTGCAATTTAATAGGCTTTCTCATTCTGATTTTACAAAATGACAAGATTTAAAAACATTTACTCAAAACATTTCAGTTAATGAGAAGGGAAATTTTACATTACTAGCTAGAAAATCTTTTTATTTAAAACATACACAAACCTTGTTATTTTAAATCCTCAAACTTTTGCATACTTTAATCTGAATCAAATCGGGGAACGTACAAACAGAATCTATTAAATACCCCAAATAAACTGCTTGATAGTGCAAACCGAATGTCTAATATCGTAGTAAACTGATAATATCGATTCCTTTTTTTTTTTTTCAAATTATCGTGACTAACAAGGTAAATTATTTTATATATAAAATGCTCCGTAAATAAAGTCTGTCTTTTCAAGCGCACCTCCACCCCGATCCACTAAGGCCAATCAGTTTCTGACTTCTGTAAATATTACAAAATTCTGCATTGGCTTTTCTTTCTAGGGTCTATACAGCGGAAACCATAGGGGGTGGACGCAGTGCACCATGGTCTTGAATTACATCTGAACAGTCACTAATACAGTTGGCTCTATCTTGGCTGACAGCGTTCACGCCTGCTTGGGAAACAGGAAACTTAGTTAAGGCACCATCTCTGTCTCTTTGCCAATCCCAACAAACCACCATTGCTTTTTTTTTTTTAAAAAAAATGAAAGTTCTCGATCACAGGCCCCGGGGAGGCTGGCAAAGGAACACCTGAATCTCGCACACAAATGTCACCCCGCCGGGACTCTTAAGCAGGTAAACGAGTCTCAAAGACACACACTCTCCTGACAAGAGGAAAAGGAACGCTGTGTTGAATGGACACATTCTGTGAAAAGAGCATGGACGCAAAAAAAAGGAAAAGCTTCGGTAAGGCCAAAAGGGTGAAAGGAACCCCAGCTCTGAAATGAAACGCATCGCAACCAAACCCTATCAGTTTTCATATTGTTGTAAAACCGTTTCAAGTACAGAGTATCAAACATGCAAGGCTGAGACCGGACACCTATCGCTATCGCTTAGGTTCTACAGACGAGGACTGGGAGACGACATGCGGAATTTCTTTGGCAAAGGAGCTCATTTAAACCCCCAATTCCTTCTTCCGTGCCTTGCTTTGGGGCCTTTCTTCGTCACAGGAATTAAGGTAATTAAAATGGTTCTTTAGCACTTGTGGAAATCAAAGGCTCATTATGTTTAACTTCACCATGTATACACCCCTTGCCGAAGGCTCTGCTTCTCAATCTGTAAGCAGAGGCGGAGTAACCTGGTCATTCACAATATTGAATATTTCTCTCTCTCTCTCTCTCTCTCTCTCTCTCTCTCTCTCTCTCT
>JANHFL010003520.1:54197-64627 GCA_032468155.1 Oxyrhabdium leporinum | reverse complement strand
AGGTGGGGTGGGGTGGTGGTGTGTGAAGCTCCCTCTGGGCTCTGCTCAGAACCATTTTGTCTCTTAACTTTTCACATCTCTCTGCCCGTAGACGGGTCAGCTGGGAATAGAGCGGACGGATCCAGGAGAGACAATGGCCGCTAAGAGGGACAGCCTGTTCTGGGGTTGGGACTCTTTTTGCCATTTACAAATTCATCGGCCGGCCGCTGCCAAGTCTTCTGGCCCCGGCCCCCCTTTCAGCTTTGGGAAATCAAACGCAACCTGCTGAAGGAATAGCCTGGGTTCCTCTCCCCCCCCCCCCCAAAACATAATGGAGAAATACCAATTGCCGCTGGGTCGTTCGAACCTGTTCGATGTTAATTTATTATCGGCTGAAAACCCGATTTTCAGAAACATGCAAGAAGCATTTGGGTCGGTGGCTTTGACCCTTTTGCCAGACTGGCTCTCTTGTTTGTGGCTTAGATTTTTATCCTGCCTTTGTGACGTTAAAAAAAAATCACTCAGGAGGGCGAGCGTGCTGCTTCTTCCTCTTTTCCGCCATCACAACAACCCTGCGAGGCTGGTTGGGCTGAGACAAGAGTGACTGGCCTACTCTCTTAGTATCTCTACTCAATCAGAAATCAAGGGGATGGGACCCCTGAAGCAGATCTCAGTGGTAGTCCTGACCATAAGGAACACTTACCCCACGATAAGCATGTATAGGGATCAGCCAAAATGTCCCAAAGGGGCTTTTTCAAGAGGCAACCGGACTTTTTCAAGAGGCATCCGACTGGATGATGGGCTGAAGAAGCTTCTTGGCTGAGAGTCGAAGAAGCATCTTGGATAAGAAGCGAAATGTCTTCAAAGAAAAATTTAAAAAGTCCAGTTGCCTCTTGAAAAAGCCCCTTTGGGATAACCGTGACCTGGATGGCAGAGGATCTCCAGAGACATCGATCAACCAAAATCAGAACTGTCTAGGAATACAGCATCTGGTAATGCGTGAATTTCATATTGATTAAGCTAATTTGGGTTGTAATGAAAAAGAAAGTTAAAAAGATTAGAAAACCTGACAAAGAACATATGAATAAAGATATATTTATATCTGCTTTTAGATGCTAAAAGAAAGCAAATAATATCTGCAAAACTATGGTATTTGAAACTGAATGTGGCATTTTTAAAATATATTCTAAAATATTTACTGTTGTTGCTCGGTCACTAAGTTGTGTCCAACGCTCAGCCCGTAACAGATCTGCCCAGCTGTCCTCTACTTGCCCAAATTCACGTTCATTGGTGTTGATGACACCATCTAACCACCTCATCCTTCGGCCGTCCCCTTCTCCTTCTCCCTTCCATCTTTCCCAACATCTTCTCCAAGGATTCCTCTCTTCTCATTTGGTGGCCAAAAGTATTTAAGCTTCAGCCTCTTATCCTTCCAAAGGACAGTCAGGGTTGATTTCCTTTAGGATCGACTGACTGGATATCCTTGCACCCTCAAGAGTCTTCTCCAGCACCCCAATTCGAAGACCTCGGCGTCCCACCTTCCTTTTAGCCCAACTCTCACAGCCACATATTACTCCGGGAAAAACCAGGTAACGTCTCTGCTGTTTAAAAGACAGCCCAGGTTGGCCACAGGTGTCCTCCCTAAGGAGCTTCTTTAATCTCACGGCTGCAGTTGCCCTCTGCAGGGATCTTGGAGCCCAAGAAAGTAAACTCTGTCACTGCTTCCATTTCTTCCCCTTCTATTTGCCAGGAAGTGATGGGACCGGGTGCCATGATCTTTAGTTTCTTCTCAAGTTGAGTTTCAAGCCAACTTTGCACTCTCCTCTTTCACCCACATCAAAAGCTTCTTTAGTTCCCTGTCCCCTTCTGCCATTAGGATTCTAAAATATATTCCCTGCTAAATGTATATTCTGTTTTATGTTACAATTTGCATCAGACCACGAATACATATTTCTGACAAACACATTTTTACCTGTGTTTTTTTCACCCTGTTTTGGCCAGCTATTCTTACCGTTACTTGCTCCTGGGGGGGTTTTTTTTCTTACAGTTTTCTTATTTGAACATTATAAAATATTTTTATCATTGTTCCCTAGAAGTGAATCTTCAGGTTTCCGCTTAAATGCTTTTCTGAAACATTTTTTTTAATGCTAGCATGTCAAAAACTACCTTATCCAGGAGAATTCCTAAACTGTTGAAAAGATTACTAACAAGTTTAAAATATTGCTTGAAAGAAAAACTGTAAAAACATATTTTCAAAATTGTACGTTAATTAAAAGGAATATTACCTCCCCTGACATATCCGGTGCCATAGGAATTACTGGCCATAAAGAAGAGTAGATGCCAAAAAATACTATCCAAAGCACAATGCTGCCCCATATAGCTATATGACTAAACTGGGAGGGGGAAAAAAAGAAAGAAACTCAGTTAGTAAATGAATATTTTTAAAGATTGCATCTTTGTAAATCTGAATAAACAACAACAAACAATCCACCAGTAATTAAAAGTGTCAATGCACTGCCTCAAGGGAAATGAACTGCTATCATTTATTGCGTTAACAACATTTTAAAGATATCTTACCAAAGTCCAATATGAGGTCTCCAATCCAGCTTTTAAGCACACAGTTATGACCACAAACTAAAAAAAAAAAGAGGAGAGAGGTTACTTTTCCTGACCGGATAAAGTTTAACTCAGATTGATTTCAGAATCAAAGAAATGTTTAACGTTCTAACATCTGTATACACACAATTAAAAGAAATTGTTATCTGGCTTCTGCGTTTTCCTTCAGATACGGACGGAGCGCACCCAAGTTACTTATACTCTGGAGCTTGTGAGTGAGTGAGTGTGCATCTCTGTGCGTGCACATTTGCAAATGATGCCTGAGTAAAAGACAGAAAACACACAAACGAATGTCCGTATGTCATCTGGGGCAGAAGACCCAGAGCCTTTGCCTTTTCCATTTATGGAAAAAGAAAATTAACGATTACAACAAATACTGGACTGAAAGTAGATGATCAACAGGCAGCTGCTGTTATATAAAAATGACACCCAAGTCATTCGGCCTTTCACTGTAGTTAGCAACAGCAATAGTGCTTAGACTTATATACTATTATATAAGTGCTTAGACTTATATACTATTATATAAGTGCTTAGACTTATATACTATTTCATGGGCACCACAGGATGGGGGTGTGTGTGGTTTTCGCACACTACCTAATCCATGCAAAAGGATGGAAGGCTGAGTCAACCTTGAGGATCGAACTCCTGGCAGCGGGCAGAGTTAGCCTGCAATCCTGCACTCTAATCACGGCGCCAGCGGGGCTCTTCAGCTGCTTCAGGAGGACTCCGCGAGGTCACTACGGCACCAACTGCTGTTTCCGGTTTAAGACCTGAGTTCGGATTCACGTGAGTAGAACTTACTGTATAGACGGCATTTCCCAAAAGCAAGTAGTCTGACGTTCTGCCGCTGGCAAACACAGTATCTATAAAATAACAACACCGCCAACGTTAACGAAGAGATCAGGCGTGCAATTGGATTTGCTTTTGTTAAGGTTCATGTCTCAAGACTGGTGCTACTCCAGGAAAGAAAAGAGGGCAGCTTATGTACCCTGCACATTTGTATGATAGGGCAAAGAACTGAAGAAGGAAATCTAGAGTTAAGAGGAAAACAAAAAAATCCAGGGTTTCTCAATACCTGTTCATTAAAGCTGCAGCCTAAGTAATTTATAAAGAGAAGAAAAACTTCCAACTGTTAATCAAAACTTCTTTAATCGGGTGTTGTAGTTAAGGAGAAAGAGCAGATGTCTACGGATAGTCCTTGAATTACGACCAAAATTGAACCCAACATTTATCTTGCTAAGTGAGACATTTGTTCAGTGAATTTTGCCCCATTTCTGGCCATGGTGATTTAAGCGAATCACGGCAGTTTTGTCAAGTTAGCCGCACGGTTGTTAAGTGAATCTGGCTTTGCTCATCAGAAGGTCTCAGAAGGGGATCACAGAACCCTGGGACACACCACAACCACCCAAAATATGAGTCAGTTGCCAAACATCTGAATGTTGACCACGGGGATGCTGAAACGGTCGTAAGTGTGAAAAACGGTCAGAAGTCAGAAGTGCCGTTGTAACTTCGAACAGACTGTCGTAAGTTGAAGACTATCTGAATTCCATTTTAGCAGCCCTGCTTCTAATAAAGGGTGACATCGTCTTGGCTTACAAATAAATGTTATTTAGTAGATTTCCGCATATCGTGAGATTATGGGGAGGAATACAGAGGTTGCTTGCCAATCGTTAATAGTTCTATGCCTTTGCATCTGGGCAAAAACATTGTAATTTTGTATTTTGTAATCTTTTAGCTTTCTAGGGCTGAGGTAGGTCAGGGATGGGCTAAAAATAAATATCTACCTTTTCTCTCAGTTTTCCATCCCAAAGCTGCAGGGTAGCTACTTCAAGCAAGGAAGGAAAACATTGTGTGTGCATCTGCAACCACCAGCTGAACATTTATGGATTCAGTGTTATGTTTGATTTTCCTTCGTCAGTTTTTGGAAATATAATCCTCCCAGATTATATTCAGATTATAACTCTGAGGGATTATTTGGATTATTCCGTCTGGCTAATGAGTGGCTGTTAAACAAACATATAAACACGTCCAGTGTGAATGCAGTGTTTTTTGTGTGTGTGTTTTTTTTAAATATTTACTTACCATACTGGATGGCTTTTAGCGGAAACCAAAACAGAATTACTGAATGAAAAAGGCCATTTAAACAATGGATCCAGAAAACCTAAGCGAAAACAAACATTCATGACAGTCATTGTGGTAAAAGTAATTCTAAGAATTTTGACTTTTTATAGACATCATATATTAAATATATAATATATAAAAATATAAATTTATATTTTACACACACACATGCAGCTTAATTCCGCACATGAAGCATTTTTATTTATACCATTTTCCCGATTAACTTGTTACAAACAAATATTATAAGACATTTATAATAAACAAGTACAAGAAGCCTATGTGTTTTTATGTATTTATGTATGGGCAGAGTCAAGTCAAGAGTAAGTACGAAAAACACTTTTACTATTTCTATAGAAGGAAAGTTGTTTTCTAGTAACGTATGACATGCTTTTACAAATCACAATCTTTATTGTGCTAAAGAGAAACGTATTAATCGCTTGAAATTGTTCGGACAATAGAATTATGTTCTCTGCCTCAAAAAATTTTCTACCCTGCCTGTAACATCTTTGTAATATTATTTAACTAGCTCAGGGTGTACAATCCAATTTATGCCACAATACTTTGCATATTTGAAGTTTTGTGTTACTCATTAACCTTTGTCTCTCCTCGCTGTGTCATTGACAAAAGAATATTATTGGAGAAAAGGCTGAGTTGGGGAGCAAGAAAATTAGGACTGCTTTTTCATTTTTATGGTGAATACTCATTGTCTCACGTTAATCCTTTAACCTCTCTTCATAACCCCTGAACTGTGACCCTTCTGATCACAATGAATCTGTGCATTTAGGGCAATGAAAGTTCTAAATCTTTCACACGTCAATCCGAAAATATCTGTCTTTACAGACCATTTGAAATTGTAAAACCTGTTAAAAATTAAAAACAATAAAAGGTACAAGCCAGATCAGTTTCTAAAATACAAAATATAATTAAAACATTTACAACTGAGAGGTTCATGGAATTCGACCACATTCATAATTGTGCAAAACAAAACTAAGCAGGAGACTGTACAAACATAATAACTTCATTTGCATTCACTGAACTTTTTCAAAAATAATTATTATACGTATTAACAAAAGACAATGAGAAAAAATTGTGACAGAAAGCCTATGTTAGTAAATTGCTGAAATTCTTTTTGATCTATCAGGCCTACACAATTATTTATCCTGTAATTTGTTTAAACAAAAGAGGAACGTAAAGAAAAAAAATGTAGGAAGCATTCATTTTAAGAAACTCATCTAATTAGTTTTAAAGTGCTATAAATAAGTGGTACTGAAATAAAAAATAAAACATCAGCCACATTAATTTAAAACATGACTATATTTATTCTGTTAATTAATTTGATGCTAATTGAATTGGTGCTAATAAAATCACCAACACTAGTCGATATTTAAGTGTTCTTTCTATATGTATTTGTTTTAAGTTTACTTATACCTAACGAAGAGACTTATGTACAGAAAAACAATATAACAACAATGTGAACAAAGGCCAACACCAGCTAAAGAGCCAGCACCTGAGATTTCACTTCGTTTAGTGTATTATGATACAATCAATTATACTTAATTTAATTGGCAAAACGTATGCTCTCAGATTCAGATTATAATTACCCTTAAAACTCTTAACTAGTACATCAGCATTTGGAAATTGTGCATCTATTGCCCATACTGGATTTTTAAAAGCTTTTAAAGACCCAGAATAAATAATTTGAAAATTGTGTATTATTATTTATTTACTCGTAGTATGAAAAATTCACTGTTCGTGTGAGCTCCAAGAACGTCTCAACCAACAAGCAAAAGCAAGAAACACTTCCATACACATGAACGATTGATGTGTATGAAGGTCCTTTCCGCTACTTTTTACCGCATTAAACCCTCCTCTGAAAATTTTATGCATATTCATGAACAGCTTTTTTCTCTGGAACACTAGCTAAGCTCAAAAAAACCCCAAAACAGAAGACAGACAGGATTGGATTACATTGTTACTGGAAGCTTACTGAGATAGAGCGGACCATCATCATCAAACTTGTATGTAAAAGATTTTAATCACGTTGTCGTAAAATAGAATCAAACAGGTGAACATGCAATAATTGCAACTTATTTCCAACTACCTTTGAATTGAAATCCAGAGCGTTTTGGGATGTCTTGTATAATTCAGGGTATTTTAGCATATTTTCTTTGTGGCAGGATCTCTCAAATATTCCGAGCGTCAACGGAGGCATAGCCGTAAACATCTAACGGGCAAACCAAATACAATAACAAAAACTTGTAATGAACATGCAATCTATTTTAACTATTAGCATTTAATTAATTATAAAATTAATTATAAAAACTTACCACATTATAAAGTCCTATGCACCATCTTTCAAACAGTATCTGTCCAGAAAATCCGTTAACAAATGCAAACCATATCTGAAGAATAGAATTTTAAACATAATGTCAGCTCTATGGATTCAAGGCCATCTTTTCTTGAATCAATCTTTTAAAAATGGGGGAAATTTTAATGGCAGAAAAGATAATAAACATGCAAAGAGTTTTCAGCCTATAATTTTAAAAAAATGCTTTCAATCAAGTCTGATTAAGTTACACCCTTCATGATATCTGTCTGAGACAATGTTTTACATAGATTATTTTGGTGCCGCATTATCTCTGTGCATGATTCCATCTGAATATTTTATATAATTTGAACTATATTTTCTTGATTAAACCACTTATAATGACCATATTTTTTCCAACTCTATTTCCAACTTGAAGGATTGGAATCACTACTATTTGCTAACCATTTTTTTTCACAACAGCAACAACATAAACTTTCCATCACAGAAAAGTTAATAATGAAGACAATGATATCTATTTAGCTTTTATTAGGCAACAGAGCACATAATTCCTTAGTTTCTTAAGAGTACATTCCCATCCTTACAGATGTTAAATCAGCAGATTAATTGTAATTACTAATGGATTTAAAAAAATCTAAAAACAATATTATTTGAATTTAATGCATTTGTCAGAGATTGTTACAAGTTTTTCATATCTGAAGGTACGCAATTGAATGTGCAAAATACTCATCAGCTATCATAAAATTTCTATGTAAATTAAATTAGCTGCCTATGATTAATGTTTTGATAACTAGGAAACATTACAGCACGCAAGGCAATGTTTTTACAAGGCTGTATTTTCTAGATTTTTTAAAAAGCGTAACAGGGTTTCTGTAGGCACAACAAAAATAATAGTGAGCTGACATTTGAAATAAAAATTATAGGCTTTGCTTTCAACAACTGAATTCTAAACAGATCATTAACTGATATCTAATAATTACAGGGAAAGGAGAGGAGAGCCTGAAAGCAACCTCTCATGTAGTAATTAACATAAAGAGAATTGTTAGAATGTAATAGATAGCAGGAAACATTGATTTTACTTTAATCAAATGCATACAAACCTGTCCCAGCTGCTAGAGTTATACATTATGGCTGTTAATGTTAGCCATAGCAGCAATACACTAAAAAAAAAACCCCCAAGTTTACTCACTTAACTTTTATCAAGGACTTAACAAAAGAACTCAGTCCATAAACATACTTCACAAGATATAAAACATTTAAGCAAAACACAAAATATATGCAATGCATACACTAATCCTGAGATATAAGCAATTACTATGTTCAGCATTTCAGGTAATTAAATTTTTTTTAATCTAGCGTTGTTTTGTAGTAGAATTTTGCAATTTAATGGAAATATAAAGTGTTAACTAGGCATCACTTATTTGAGTTAAATATCGGTCAAGATGTTTTTCAAAATTCCAAGAGGGAAAAAAAAGAGAGAGAGTTGGGGCAGAAATAAACAGCCAGGGCAGATTTCCTAGGTTTCAAGCGTTGTAACGGGGAGTCTTAAGATCCTCGGTCAGTCACTTGCTCTCACGCTTAAACAATGAAATGAGGTTCAGGACAGGCAGTGGTCCTTGCTACAGACATGCCTATTCTGCCCATTCATTTATTCATTCGGTGTTGACATAAGCTATTAACCACTGCATGAGCTGCAAAAGTTGAATGTAGGTTAAGTGATTGGCAGATCAGTTCGAGATACGTTCAAAACCTTTCAACGTCTTCCATCTCAGAAGCAAAATGCGCTAAAAAGTTAGAATTCTCAGATGAGACCATAATAGTTACTAAGCTACTGATGTCCTGTTGCTTCATTAAACTGAGACTGTCTGATGTCTCAAGTCACCCACGGATTTATTTGAGTTGGCAAAACAGAACATAAAATCCAAGCAGAGAAATTTTGCAGGCAGCTGGGGGATTCCGGGGCCACAAAAAATACCAATGCATTTAGGCAAAAAATACCGGCGTATTTAGGCAATGTATCCTAGTAAAAACTTTCAGGGCAGGAGGACTGACGCTCAGTCTAAGTTAAATACGTGCCACTGCAAAATGTTTTAGCCAATGACGTGCCCTTAACTGTGATACCAGAAGTGGGATAAGATCACAAAAGGGAAGGGAGAAGTTTCTAGAAATGGAGAAGTAGCTACTGAAAAAGAAGGTTCCGTGGACGACTGAAAATATGTTGATTTCAGGTTTTCAGCTAACATTTGGTATCTCCAGGATGTTGTAATTCTTGGTCGTAGGGTTAGGCTAATTCAAAAGATGTTGAACAAAATTTAAGACTGTATGTACATCTCTCAGCAATCCAGAAAATAGGACTGGACGTCATTCACCAATGTATAGTGGCAATTTGTTTTAAGTCATTTAAACAAATGAGAAGGATACCTCCTAAGATATAGCACCATAAAGAGGTTTTTAATAGATTAAATATTTTAGGATGGATGTTTCTTAATAATTCTTGCTGAAATAACAAAGAAAACATCCTGATGATTACATTTATTCCCTGGCTTTGCTTTAATTTGTATTAATGCATGTCATGCAGCCGCCAAACCTACACGAGGCCAATTTCTCTTTGCACCGTGTTTCATAAATCAAAATAGGAAGGAATGTTTGAAATGGTTAAAACCACATCTTTCAATTAAGATCTGGGGGGGGGGAAGATTGAGAGGTGTGTTTTTTTTCTCCCCGATGTAAGCCCGTTCTTACCTCAATAATATAAAGGACAATATTCTTGTAGAAGCAATACAAAATGCATTTAGCAATTCTACTGTAATTCCAGGCACCATGGACCAGAAGTAAGTTCTTCAAGTACTTGAACTACAAAGAAAAGAAAAGGAAAGAAAAGATAGGCACAGCTCAAGCCTTTGACGCTCACAATCACCTACTGGAAATGCTTTAATGGCCTCAAGTGGTGGAAGGCCCTACCTGAGCTATTGAATAATCTGAAGAATTAGCGGCTTGGAGGCCTTCGTTCCCACTAATGCCAATGCCCACGTGTGCCGTCTGTATCATGCTGACATCATTCGCTCCATCCCCAATGGCCAAGGTCACGACCTTGACCTGCTTTTTAACCATTTCTACAATGTCAGATTTCTGCAGAGGCGAAACTCTAGGGGGGGGGGGAAAGGAGAAACAATATTGTTATGAAACTTAAATAATGGTCATGAGGGGATAGATTACTGTTGTAATTTCCAATGGCCGCTAAACCAAAGTTGGGCAGGTAGAGGGCCACCTGGACGGAGGTCTCAATCCGGATGGAGAAGGCGAAGGACCGTGGTTCTATCTATCTATCTATCTATCTATCTATCTATCTATCTATCTATCTATCTATCTATCTATCTATCTATCTATC
>JANHFL010003520.1:4651-54097 GCA_032468155.1 Oxyrhabdium leporinum | reverse complement strand
TGTGTGTGAGAGAGAGAGAGAGAGAGAGAGAGAGAGAGAGAGAGAGAGAGAGAGAGAGAGAGAGAGAGAGAGAGAAACAGCAGAGGGTAACTGGGTAAGGGGACTGAACCTCCCCTGCCCAGAAGCAATGTTCAGCCTCTCACAGTAACAAGAATTGCAGGCAATTCTGGAAGATTGTGGGAAGCAATCGTGCCTGAAATTCTTGTTACTGTAAGAGGCTGCATGTTGCAAAAAAGAATAAAATGAGGCGGTGGGAGGGTGGAGGACAAAGCAAGGCAGGGGCCGCAGAGCTTCCCCATGCGCTCCGCACCAGCTTACTAAAGACCCCTCAGCCAGGGCACCCATGCCAACCCCCCCCCCATGGCAGCTACATCCCTTCACTAATTTGCTTTCCAGCTCCGTTCTCCACTGTGCGTGCAAGAAGTCTGTGGGATTACGGAAAAAAAAAATTCACTGTAGTTCAGATCTCACAAATATTTTTTTTAACCTTCCAACTGCGCAAGAGCTGCCTGGCTCATGGGAGGCTTGCTGGAAGCTTGTGCAGCAGCACCAGCAACAGGCAGAGGCAGGGGGGAGGCAGGGGATCCAGACGCCCTGTGCTGGTGTTTCTTTGGCACGGTCGCAGACAAGCTGAGAGACAATAGGATGGAGTGGGCAGTACGTTCAGATCGCCTCTGCCTCCCCCTTGCTTCTGCTTCAGTGCAGAATGACCTTTGCCCATCTCTTTCTGGGTGTAGTGCTTCTGCCTGTTGGGCCACTTCCTGAAGCTGGCAGCCATTTTGTTTTTTCCCTCTTTTTCCTCATGGGAGGCTTGCATGGTGGCACCAGCAGCAGGTGTAGGCAGAGGTAAGGGGGAGGCAGAGGCGATCCCACTGCAGCAGCCCCTGCATCCCACTGTCTCTTGGCTTGGCTGTGCCTGCACCAAACGAGCACCAGCATGGAACATCTTGATTGCCTACCTCCCCCATGCCGGTGCTGGTGCTGGTGCTGCCATGCAATCCTCCTGCAAGCCTCCCACAAAAAGGGAAAAAGCAAAGCAGCTTTGTGCACCCCCCATGCCCACACCACCACTTGTGCTGGCCATGCCCATCCCCCCAAACTTATTTTCAGGATGGGGTAATATTAGGGCCACCCCCCAAAAATTAGGGTTGGGCTTATTATTGGGGCGGGTCGTGTTTTCTGAGAAACAGGGTATTTGTAGCAATAGTACTTAGACTTATATACTGCTTCACAGTACTTACAGCACTCTCTAGTGGTTTACAGAATCAGCATACTGACCCCAACAATCTGGGTCCTCATTTTACAACCTCAGAAGGATGGAAGACTGAGTCAACCTTGAGCCTGGTGAGATTCGATCTGCCAAATTGCAGGCAGCTGGCAGTCAGCAGAAGTACCTTGCAATACTGCATTGTAACCACTGCGCCACCGCAGCTCCTAATGCATGAATTAAATACATCAATGGCAGACTTTTGAGCATTACTGAAAGATAATTTTTACATTTTGAAAAGTCAGTTCAACCTCGCCTATTTCTTTTCTGTTTCAATTTTTATTAGTGTATCAAAATATATAATACAAAGGAAAATAAAAGTAATGGGCAACTAGAGGAAGAAAAAAGGGAAGGGAAGAGTAAACGCGAGGTTAAGGGGGGGAGCATTGATTTCCGACTCTTTTTAGCACAGTAGAAGATAACAACATTACAGCCTCTTTAACTTGTTTACTTTTGCACATTAGTATGCACTAGCCATTTCTATAACAACAAATCTACCTAATCAGCAAAACCAAAATCAAAGTTTCATTTTTTTTTCATCACAGGGACAAAATCCAGAAGTTATTTCCAAATAAATAATAATAATTAACTATTTTATCTTCTTTGAACAAAGCAATCAATTTAACCATCTCTGCTTTTTCTTCCTTGCTATGGAAGTAGTGCAGAGAAGAGCAACAAAGATGATCAGGGGACTGGAGATTAAAACATAAATAATGGTTGCTGGGTTTGGGTATATCTAATTTAATGAAAAGAAGGGCTGGGGTGACATGATAGCAGTGTTCCAATACCTCAGGGGCTGCCACAAAGAAGAAGGAGTCAAGCTATTCTCCAATGTACCTGAATGCAGGACAAGAACCAATGGATGGAAACTAATCAAGGAGAGAAGCAACCAAGAAATAAGGAGGAATTTCCTGACAGTTGGAACAATTAATCAGTATAATAACTTGCCTCCAGAAGTTGTGAATGCTCCAACACTGGAAGTTTTTAAGAAGAGTTTGGACAATCATTTGTTTGAAGTGGTATAGGGCAGGGTGTCAAACTCGTGATGAAACATCATCACATGATGTATGACAACTTTTTTCCCCTTTGCTAAACTGGGGGTGGGCGTGGCCAGCATGTGACGCATCCGGCCCACGGGCCGTGAGTTTGACACCACTGGTATAGGGTTTCCTGCCTGAGCAAGAGGTTGGACTAGAAAACCTTCAAGGTCCCTTCCAATTCTGTTATTCTGTTTACTAATAATTCTGTTTGCACTTAATAGTTTTTTTAACTATCACTATTCAAAATTCATTATATCCTTTCAAATTCTTTAATATTAAAAGGAAAAAAGCATTTTTTTCCATCCATTTTAAAACATTAAACTTTTTTTAAAAAAATGTTTCTAAAATCTGATACATCTTTTTAAAAATTTCCTCTTAACATACATACTTTAAAATTTGCTTTCAGCAATATTTCACAAGCTTTAAATATTACTCAAAAATTATACATAAAAGATTTTTTTTTCAAACTCAGTTTATAAACACAAAGCACAAGCTGTATTAGAGCTGTCTTTCAATTACATAGACCAAACCAAAAAAATCCAACTAACTCCAATTAACTCATTAAATTTAAATCATTCCCTCCAAGTTATCCTCGTAGAATATTTTTTTCTATTTGTATACATCCATTTAAAAGACTCTAAACTTTTCTTTAAGTTAATACATCTTTTTATTTAACTGCCTCTTAACATAGATACTTTCCAATACACTTTCCGTAATATTTTACAATCTTTAGGAATAAGTTAAGCATTATATATAAAGAAAATAATGCATTTTCAAACCCACTTTATATTAAAGCTTTCTTTCAGTTACAAATATCAAACGGATAAAAATCCATCCTGATTCCAATAGACTCATTAAGTTTAAGTCACTCCTTCATAGTGATTTATCTTCATAGAATAAAATCTTTTTTCTTCTCTGGAATATCAATCAAGTAATTATAAACTTTTCTCAAGGATTTCTCAACCTTGTTAATATCAAAGAAGAAAAAGTCCCAAACTTGTCCTCTTGAAAATTGCAGATTTTCTTGAAACTCTTCTTTCAATTGTGTTGGGAGGTTTATATTTAAACCATTATAATAAAGATTGGTATCAGGTACCCTAATGATTTGTTCCTCCATCTTCTTAATTTCGTCTTTAGTAAAAGACAAGGTTTTTTAAAAATGTCATTTAAAAATTGCTGGCCAGTCAGACAGTTTTAACCACCCACAGCAAAACAGACAAGCTACAAATCACTTAAAAATGGGAACCTAAAACCACAACTTTCTACTCTTATATTTAGCCATCAAAGTTAAAAAAAAAAGATACTCCACACTTCCTTATTTTAGCTTGCCTTCAGTATCTTTCTTCCTTGTTGTTTAACAATAAAGAAATCCCCAAAATGGCACAGATCTTCAAAAAGGAATAACAGGCTGTGGCTAAAGAAAGTCTCTTCTCGCTTAATAAAGATTAATAGTCCTTAAAGTGATTAAGAAACAAAAGGCAGAACTTAATGTCCATTTGAAAAATAAATTCCAAAATTGCTGCTTTTCAAATGAAGTGATTGCAGCCCTACCACCCCCCCCCCAGCTGCCAACTTGCCATGCTCTGAAGCACAGTTCCTGAAGCTAACTTGCAGACCATTGCTGTATGGAGGATCGACGATTCTAGAACTCTCCCTAACCCAGGAGAGTCATGTAAACTAAAGGAATTCTGGTTCCTTCTGTTGGTAAGTTGAAAAAGTGACAGTCCAGAGAAAAACCCTTCTTGGGGAGCCCCAATGATCTCTCCCTGGGTGTGTTGTCAACTGGCTATCTTCACCAGGAGTCCCAAGGTCTGTCCTTGACACAACAAATAATCATTTGACCAACTTTAAGAAGCTCTCATCAAAATAGTTTTCAGGCTTAGTTTTACCTTTGCAACACATAACTTTTTTTGTTAATGATAAAAATAGAACTGCTGCATTTTGGTCCTTTTGTGCTAGAATGTCAGAAGTATAACCAAAGTACAGTTTTATTTGGAGCAGCTCAAGCTGTTGTCTGTAAGCTAGGTTCTATAGTCCACAGATACCCATGAAGGCCAACATAACATGGTTGGTCACTCACTAACTAGAAGACTTATGCCATGTACTGGATCATAATCATACTGGCGTATTTGGTAGGTATTAAAAGTTATTGAAGTTCTGGCAAATTTAAGAAGTATTTCAAAAATACTTTATAATGATTTAACTAAAAATGCTTTGTCACTTAATTAACTGAATTTGCATCTAATTCTACCCTTAGCTTGCTGCAAAATATGGACCTGTATTTACTGTTTGGAATGGATCAAAACCAATGGTTGCTCTTTGTGGTTATGAGGTTGTAAAAGATGCTTTGATAGATCATTCAGAAGAATTTGGTGGGCGAAGTAAAATGGCTTTGAACGAGCGACTATTCCAAAATAAAGGTTCATTCTCTTTCATTTCCTTATTAGTTATTGTTTTTCTTTAATTTTCCGTACAGATTATCTGAATGCCATTAATAATATTGATAGTTGTGAAAGTTTCACTTGAAATGTCTTGTAAAGATGTAGATTTGGTCATGCTTCTTGAAAAAGAAAGAAAATGTTTTTTCACCATTTCCTTTCCAATGGTCACTTCTCAACTCTGCTCAGATTGTCGCTTACATGCAAAATCACAACAACAACAACAAACAACAATAATTTGATATCTAAATTGGTCCTTTTGGAATACATACAAAATGGTTTACCAATGAAGACACTTTTTGGCTTATGTTATCTGGATTAATGTTGAATATCAATTTCATGTACCTTCAAAATAATTTGGATTTTGAAGAAGAGGATAGAGAAAATATCGATGCCTTTAAGCTTTGATGTTGGAGAAGATTCCAGAGAAAACTCCTAAGAATATCATGGATACCCCAGAAAACAAATCATTGAACACATGTCCAGAATTTTGACTTAAAGCACAAATGACTAGACTCAAGTGATCGTGTTTCAGAAAGATTGCGCAAAGGCCTAGCTCTCTAAAGAGAGTTGTAATTGTGGGAAATGTGGTAGGAAGGAGAGATGATGGAATTAGTTACAATGATGACAAGTATATCAAAGTCCTCAAGAACTAGGTTGGAGAGACGTCGTAATGGACAAAATCTATGTGGTTGCTTATAATTGACAGTGACTTGATGGTACAGAATCAAGCAACCAAGTATGAGAGCAATTGGAAGTGACTTTTTGTGTGTGTACAAAACCTCTACTATACAAAAATACCTGAACTGAAGCAACTCCCATTTTTCTCTGCTTACTGAAAAATTGTATCTTAGGATAGAAATCTGTCCATGACTGGTCTAGGGACCTGACCCTATCCATATCACACTGATAGTAACTTGTGACATGATTTCCACAACCTCATTCATTCTTCTCTTAATAGGAGAGCACTCAAGAATGAATAGACGAAAACTGTGCAGTTCGTCGAATTAGTAATTAAAGCATGAAGGCTTGTTTACTTTAAAAGTGGTCTGGGGAAAAATTATAACGTATAATTTCCCCCCCCCCCCGCTACTAAAAATGTAAGAACTGATATCACATTGTGATCTGTTTCCTGTGTCTTTGGTTTCAGGTCTGACCACTACTGATGAGAAGAAATGGAGAGAGCTACGACGATTCACACTGTCCACCTTGCGAGATTTTGGAATGGGGAAGAAAAGAATGTCTGAGAGGGTGCAGGAGGAAGCCCTTTGTCTGGTGGAGGAAATGGGTGTCACAAAAGGTTTAAAAAAAAGAATCTGGAAAGGAATTGTTGCATTATATGAAGTTGCAGGAAAACTAGATTGTAAACTTAAACTCAAATCCATAGTATTTAAATGCACATAATAAAGAAAAACCTAGATAGGCAGTGAATGCTGCCCTCCCTTTTATTTTCACAGCATTTTGTTCAGAAGCAAAGGGAAAAGTAATAGAGCTATTTCTCTCCTTTTTTTAATTCAGTGTCAGCTTTTGGCTTGATAAAATTACAAGCTTGCCGAGAAGTACTGAAATCTTACTGTGGCTGCAGCACTGAGAGATGAGAAATACTAGGAAGTTGTTTAATGGGGCAATTATGGTTTTATAAAATTACAACTTTGCCCCAAACTAGTGAAATGTTAGGCTGGATGCAGTAACATACATTAAAGCAAATTCAGAAACCAGCAAAAAACTTTATGGATAAATGAGACAGGTAAACTAAGGGAGGTAAGGAACACATGCATAAGAATAGGCTCTATGAAGGACAGAGATCTGTAAGGCAACATGGATTTGAATTAAAGGGCCACAAATAGAATTCATTCAGGAAGTTGAAGCAGCTTTGAAAGCCATCCTTGCGGCCACATCTCTTCTGGAAGGAGATACAAAAAGACACAGGAAAAAATGTATTGGATTATTTCTTCTTTTTTTTAAAAAAAATGGGTACGTTAGAAGGAGACAAGGATAGAAGTAATAGAATGCTTGGTTAAAACTGGAGGAAGTAAAAAGTTTCTTAAAAAAATCACTTAAAACTAATGCTATATTAAACACCAGGCAAAATCAGCATCCAACAAAGAGCAAGATGGGTAATTTAAAGGGAGAAACAAAGCCATGGATAATGATTTGTTTTTATGGGGAGTTTGCATGAGGGTGGACAACTGAAAGGCACCGTGGGTCTGAATTAAGCAGCCATAAATCGTATTCCTTTAGTGAGTTGTGGCGCCTTTGAATATAATATTTAATGGACAAACCTCTGGAATAGGAAGGGAAAAATAATGGAATGACTAGTAAGTGATGTTATTTAAAGAAATATAGAAAGAAAACAGAAAAAGAAAGGGTTAAGAAGGAGGAAGGGAGGATGAGACACCAGAGCTCAGTTAAAACAGGAAGCAGAACCTTCGAGGAGATGAAGAAGGGAAGGGACAAGGTGGAAAAAAACAGCCATGAGCAGAAAAAGGCAGAGGAAGGAGTAAGAACACAATTCTTGACTGAAGAAGACAGCAATGAGTTGTGAAGAAATTTTAGTGGTAACAAGGTCAGTCTTTGAACAAATATTTAGTCAATTTCAAGGTGGAACATGGAAACACTATGTTGTATCTTGATTAAAGTGGTAATAGGATTTTAATATTGTGTTTATATTCCATTCTTAGAACAGAGGGAAAGAATAATAATTCCAATTTCTCTGACCTGAATAACTTTTTATTGCAATTTTTGCGGTGAGATTTGAGGAAGGGAACATCCACATTCAATGATCCCACTCATAAACGTCTGTGGTCTTTTTTTGCAGGGCAGCCTTTCGACCCAAGAAGAATTTTTGCAAGTGCTGTTTCTAATGTGATTTGTGCAGTCGTCTTTGGCAATCGATTTGATTACAAAGATAAAACCTTCATAGATAACCAGAAGTTTATGGAGTCTCAGTTAAGATACTCTGTTAGTTTCTTAGGACTGGTATGTTAATCCACCTGATCCTCTTCTTGTCATGAATCCCCATTTTAATTAGCAGGTGTGTTTCTGAGTATAAATGTTGAAGTCAGAAAGGTAAAGATTACATTTGATGACCTACTAAGCAGGAGAAGGCAAATCTAAACATCCAAGCATAGATTGGTTCTCAGCAAAAACTCTTCTGGTTGGGCTTATTTCCTAGGGAACCATTTCCTTCTCTTGTAACTCCTTTGGGCCATATCAGATTCTGGATAGATGTATCTCTTTTTATCCTGGAATTGTTAGACAGCTCCCCTATCTTTATGCACACAGCCAGTCTCTGTCTCTGCCTCTTGGAGGACTTTGGCCATTTTCACCATTATCCCTTTGTGGAAGAGATGGGTGAGGCTAGGGAAGCAGTGGGAGAATCCCTTGACAAAGTATCTCATGCCAAGAACTCAGCCTAGGTGAGGAGAGATCTGGGGAGAAGCCTTTCAAAGGCACTCCTCTTTAATTAACTTATTATAAATATAAATTCCTATTATAATTTCCAAGACACTGTATTTCCCTGGGAGTAGAATTAAAGATAGCATACTGAAATCTTTGTGATTCTTGTCTTCTTGGCTTTGGGTCCATCTGAGGATTGACAACCAGCAATATCAGAGTAAAAGCTACTCTCTGAATATTTGGAGCATTAATCCTGTACCATAATGGTCTAATAAGCTATTGTATTTAATATGAATTCTATAACAGGTATACAATACATTTCCAAAAATAGTGGAATTCTTTCCTGGGCCACACAAAAACATTTTTGCTGAGTTAGAAAATGTCTTTGATTATATCCGTGAGATGGTGGAATTGCACAAAAAGACGTTGGATCCCCAGAACCTGCGTGACTATATCGATTGCTTCCTTCTTAGACAGGAGAAGGTAGATATAAATGCCATTATGTCTGCATAATTGTTTGAATATCTCCATTATGCATCTAAGATGGAACTAGTTCATCCTATATGAAGAAGTATGGAAATATTCTCCCCCCATTTTTTTGTTTACTTTTGGACAACCCATTCATTGGTATTTGTTGGCATATATTACTGTTCCAGGCACAATTGTTGCTAAAGGTATCCATTCAATTCTGCAAATTACGTCAAACAATAGAAATCAACTCTGTTAACTTTAAGGCAGCAGATTTCTCCTTCAAAAAACGAGTATGCATAGAAATTTTCTTCCCGTGATGATTTAAATTTTAGAAGGTATCTCTTTAGAAATCTGAAATCACAATAGGTGACATAAAGATAATTAAGTAGAGTTTTCTAGAATCATCTTGTAGAAGCAACTTCTATTAGGATTAGTCTGTCATATGTAAGTTTCTATAGAACAGATTTAATTCTCTTTTTCAAGCATACACGGCTTAGGAATTGCTCAGGCCAGCTGCAACAACATTAGTCAAAACCAGAGAATCAATTCCTGTGGTAAATATTTGATGGGTAGACCAGAAAGGCAAGCTGTTTCTTCCTCTGTATGAAATGTTGATGCCAGAAATACCTTAGAATTGAAGACATTTTCTATATATTCTAAAGTCACTCTGGTTCCTTGGATTGAAAAAGACACTGTGAAGTTTCATGAATTACTTTATTTCAATTCCAAGTAGAATTTTTATTCTTCTGTTTCTCTTTCCATTTTCTTTTTAGGAGCAGAACTCATCTGAGGATATCTACACTCTTGAAGATCTTGTGATTGTTGCGTTTGGACTTTTTCTGGCTGGGACAATAACCACAAGCACTGCTTTGCTCTGCAGCCTTCTAGCAATGGCTAAATTGCCACACTTGCAAGGTATAAAAATACCTGTAAATATATAAAGGTGTTGGTATTTCTAGGGCTGCCACTATTAATGCTAAGAAAATGAAGTTGGTATTTAAAGAGAACATATTTTTTAAAGAAAAAAGAAAGTAAAGATGGTATTGAGTAAAGTAAACTCATTGCAGTTGGATTTCTGCATGTTTTCTAGGATCATTGGGTCGGGAACTGTTTTCCCACTGTCTTCTTATAGAATTTCCAATCTAGCTAACATGCCCTTGGAACAAATGGGCTTCCCATCAGATCTTGAGATTTTATGAAGACAATTCTAGTGAACTGATCAGGAAGAGGCAGAAGTGATTGAATGTCTATAGAGATTCTCAGTCATCCAGGTCATGGTTGTTTTTTCAGGAGATGCTTTTTCAAGATGCTTTTTCAGGAGGCAACTGGACTTTTTTGTTTTTTCCTTAAAGACGTTTCACTTCACATCCAAGAAGCTGTCAGATCCCTAAAGTGACACTGCCATTCAAATGGAGGGAGGAAGGGGGGAACACTTTTCCTTGTCTGACAACTGCTATTTTATAACCTTTATCCTGGCGCCTGAGCGCTCTGAGTTTTCTTTTGGGAAATGCATTAGCGTGGAGGCTAATTATGCATTAGGGAGGACCATGTGGATTCTTTCACTCTGAAAGCCGCCGGAAGATGATCCTGAGAATGCTTGCTTATCTGGTTCTCAGGAAGACTGTTACGACATCATCTTCACACCTGTGGATTGGCTGAATACACATTGGACTAAGGGGGGGGGGTTTCTGATGCCTTAATTCTAACTGCATTGCTTAGAAGAATTTAGAAACTGCTTTGCCTTTGTTCTGCTATTACCTCTGCTCAATAAAAGGTTCCTTTTGAACTACCAAGTTTCAAGAGTTTTACTTTCTTGAGTAGGGAGGAGAGGTAGGGTCTTACAGAAACTTCTTCAGCTCTAATTGGGTGGTGGGGAATGGAAAGATTTATATTCTTTGCAGACAGCTGGTCATTTGCATCCTTTTAGAGAGTCATTGAGGCACATGGAGGTTTATCTTTGTGTCCTCAGGATCACCTGGGTAGTGAAAATGGTTCCTGTACTCTGCAATTTTTTTCTGGATTCTAGATGAATGGATTTCCAAAAAAAATGCAGACTACAGGAACCATTTTCACTACTCAGGTGACCCTGAGGACACACAGATAAACCTCCATGTGCCTCAACGACTCTCTAAAAGGATGCAAATGACCAGCTGTTTTGCAAGGAATCTAAATCCTTCCACTCCCCACCATCCAGTCAGAACAGAAGAAGCTTCTTGGATGAGAAGTGAAATGTCTTCAAAGAAAAACAAGGAAGTCCAGTTGCCTCCTGAAAAAAGCACCTTTGGGACAAGTGATTGAATGCTGTAACAACATTTTTTTCCCCATACAGCCATAGGCCAATCAATCAATTACAGTAATTTAATATTTGCTTTATGGAATCCTAGTATGAATGACTGAAATTAGCACAGTATACCTTTTCTTGAGGATCATTTTTGCAATAAAATAAACGAACATTCCTTTTAACTCAAGGTATCATCTCCAACATTTTGAACCGCACTGCTTCAGACAATGGTAAAATGGTTTTCCACAGGAATGTATAATTATGACATAGATGAAAAATAATAAAGATTGTCACAGAATGTAATTAATTTATGATACCTCCCAAAATTGCTTGATTAGTTATAAATTGAACCACTAGCTTTTTGGAAATGGGCCTCATACTTTTTGGAGGAATAAATGCTTTTTTGCTGCTGGCATAAATATTAATGTATACATATAATAACAGTTTAGGAAATTAATTTAAGAGCTGTATCTTTTCTCCTGACTACTGTTTATCCCATTTTTGGGTGGAGATTCTAATCTTCAGAAAGCCTACACAGAAATGCTTTATGCTTACTGCCTTTCAAGATATCTAGTAAGGCACAGAGATACAATAATATGAATTGAAGTGGTCTCTACTGAGAAATGACTTTGAGGAGGTGCCATTGTCCTGACTAGAACTGTCTTACCTGAATGTGCTTTGGAACACATATTTCCATTCAAATGACTGCAGGTGCTCAGCATGACAAAGTCTGTCAATCTCATCTCGATCTGTTCTTCTCACAGCTAAGGTGCAACAGGAAATTGATGAGGTGGTGGGTACAAATAGAACTCCAAGCATGGAAGACCGGTTGAAAATGCCTTTCACAAACGCCGTTGTCCATGAGGTTCAACGGTATCAGAAAGGGAGCCTTGAGACCTTTCCACGAGCAACAACTTGTGACACAAAGTTCCGTGGATACACCATTCCCAAGGTATACAAGTATTTATGAAGGTTCTTTAGGGAAGAAAGGAAAGAACGACTTAGATCCTTGATATGTGAAGCAGTTTGAATAAAAGAGCAATTTAGAGAAATATGTATTGAAAGAAATATCTATTCCTTCCCTCCTCATTCTTCAAGGTTCAGCAGACAGCTAGTCACTGCCTGTTTTTATTTTAGGCAAGTGGAAAGTAAAGGCACTTTCTTTTCCACATAAAATAGTATCATCTAATGACAGTTTCTTCCTCTCCTTGTAGTACGTGGCTATTGTGCCAGTCTTCTCGTCTGTACATTTTGACCCTCTTCATTGGAAGACTCCAGAAAAGTTCAATCCCAATAATTTTTTGGATGAAAACGGCCAGTTCGTGAAAAATGAAGCTTTCATGCCATTCTCAGCAGGTACAAGTCTCTGGAACACATTGTATTACAAATTCATATGCTTATCTGATCCACATTAGTCTTTTATCAGAGACAATTCCAGCAAGTACTTCCTAAATAACCTCTGTTTCTTCATGCTGTTGCAGGGAAGAGGGCCTGTCCAGGGGAGGCCCTGGCTAGGATGGAGCTCTTCCTGTTCTTCAGCACTCTGTTCCAGAATTTCACTTTCTCTCTGGTTGGGGACACCAAAGATACGGATGTAATGTCTTTGTATATGGACTTCAGAAATAATCAATACCCCCTTATACGAGCTGTTAAACGTTCAGTGGACACTTGTGGTCAATAATTAGGAGAAAGCACCTACATTAATAGATACTCAAATAAAGCATGTGGGATGGCTATTACATTTAAAGGCAATCTTAACGATGATGTGGAATACAAATATAATAATTTTTATAGCAAAGATAGCTACTCTGACCTCTTATCTGATTACATATTTTGGCACAATTAACAATACTTCTGAAATACTTAATAGCTTTCTTTTCTAAGCTATATTCAGCAAACTTTCAATATATAATCTGTATTGGAGAGTTAACCATACAAGGGTCTCAATTAGAAGTATTGCAAATTAATGTTGTGGACTAATCTATATTTGAAGGTAACAAGGGAGATCTTGTATTAGTACACTTTGGCTAACTGCAAGATCATGTCATGTTTAAATCTGTTGATATCTAATGATTGTTTTAAAAACTGACTGATTGAATATTGTATATGATTGAACTATAATATTTGCTATATCTAATCTCTGATAAATAATGTTATTATTGTGGATAATAAAAATATACATTTTAGGATTTCAAAATGGAAGCCATTCATAAGAACATTTTGTTTCACGTTTACTGCAGTCCTCAAAGGGCTCTTGTTCTTTTTTTGTCCACTACTGATTAAATATCTTGTCAAAAAGCAGATAAATTGATCCAAGGAGGTTCTGCCTACAAAATGGAATTAATCAACAACCTTGTTACATGAATCTTACACGGATATATTATGCAGAATGCACTCAAGGATATCCTTGTTGTGATTATAGAATTTGATGATGGTCAAAACCAATTTGGTGACCAAAATAAAACAAATACCCTTCAAAAATATTTCAAATTCAATTTGATTCTTTGATCAAATTGATCCTTGATCTTCTTTTATTCTTTTCTGCTAGCTTTTTAAAATTTGAAATTATTTGAATTAAACCAGGTTGTCCTAAAATCAGAGATGAACTACATGAAGCCCATATATTGAATATTGAGGGTCTCCACTTCTCCTTCCAGAAACCTCAGTTTACCCACCATACTATCACACATCTGCTTTGGTATAGGCACTTGGTAGTTAAGTGATGACTCCCCTGGCCTGTTGTGATCCTCTCTAAATTCTCTGAGACAGAAACTGAAGAGGCAGATGAAATGTGCTTTTGATCTGAGGAGCTGGGCAGCAATTAAACATTTGAGATTCTTCTAGATGACAATAAGCAGAACAATGTGTGCTTTGTGTGTGTGTGTGTGTGTGTGTGTGTGTGATCATGAGGGGGCAGATTATGGTGGGCACACATAGCTCAAGTAACATGCCAACAGTGACTCAGGTCAGAGCAAAGATGATCAGCATGTCTGCTCAAAAAGAAAAAAAGCACCAATGCCCCTAATTTAGCCATCCCAGCATCAGTGGGGTATCGAACTTCCAAGTCTGTTAATCTGTTAAACCTAATTTTCTGCTGTTCTTTTCACTTTTGCAAAACTTCAGCAAAATCTGGAAGGATAATTTCAAAAATCTGTCTAGTTGTAAACATGAAAAATCTGATCTGGATTTTGCAGAAGTAGAACTCAGGCAGTGGAAAAAGAACTTTCTGTTGGGAATCTTGAAGAATCACCATTCCAAAAGTAGAAAAGATATTGATTAAATAAACATAATAAAAATTTAGAAGGGAAAACAGAACAACCAAAATTCTTGTAGAAAAAAATGCAATGCAGAACTATCATACCATATTTTCAGAGAAAGCAATCCAAATAGGGGGGAAATGGCACAACACTTCATAAGTGGGAATGGGAGAAAGGTAGAAAGATTCTGTGATGTCTCTTTATCCTGATTTCTACCTCATTATCTCTGGAAACATTCAGGTTACAGTGCAACAAATGACAATAATCAATGGAAAGAGCTTACAGTGTCTTGTAGTACTGAACAGCAAATTTTCTGCCGAGTTTTTCAGCTATAAAATTTCAGTAGTAAGTAAATATCAGCTAATTTTGTAGTCTTAGACCTTTCAGAATATTCTTTTAATATTTTGGACTGCCTGAAACTTCCAAACACTATTAAATTTCTTGTTCTGATCCTTCTGAAAGAAATTAGGGAATGTGCTGTTGTGGCTAAATCAGTTATTACATACGCAAGTCTTTTTTGACCATCACTAAAGTTGGCCATATCCTAACAATGAATGTGACTATTGGAGATACAATTTGGCCTCTTCCCAAGGACCAAATACTTTTACTGACCTATCTATGTAACTCTTGGCATACGACTCATAACATCCATGAGAGAAAATTCTTCATAAAACAAGCAGAGAGATCATCTCTGGTTTGTAAAAGAAGGCCCGTTTCTTCCTCATAATGGACCAGGTAAATGATATTAACATGATGGAGAATTAGAGTATTTGAATTGGCTGGACCAAAGCAGGCACTAAATAGAGAGTAGCTTAACCAACAATAGAGCTGGGAAAAGACAGCTTGTCAAATGGGTGTTAAGCAAATATAAAATTATAGAGGCAGGACAAAATATGTTTCAAAGTAAAAGACTCTGTTCATGTTGGGTTCTGCCGTTTTATAAAGATTGAAATCTAACCAACCTTGAAGAGATTTCTAAAGTCCACTCAGTCAGTTTTTCAGAATAGACTTGGATATAAATCATTTTTCCATTATTTGATGGGGCGGAGGGTACCACACAAACAGTTTGATACCAGCACCCAATCAAGGACTAAATAAACATTTTAAGGGAACTGTTCCTGCTTGAACTACCTTTTGCTGATGACCCCACTACTGACAGTGAAACACAATTCACTCTTCATAAACAGTAGAAGGGCAAGACACATTTTAATTTGCAGATTACCAAGAATTCAGGACACAGACTAATCAAGTAAGTAGCTGGAGGTCTGCACAGGATTTGAAGGGTTAGAGGAGGCAATTATTTTAGATACATTTTTCCAAAAGTGCATATGTGATCCTAATACAAGATCTTAAATTCTAAGGAAATGCCCCTAATCATGAAAGACTACGATTACCAAAGTCTTGCATAGTGAATTGTATACAGTCTCTTAAGTAGCATGATCCTGTGCATTCATCATCTGGAGCCATCCAGAAGTATAGGAGAGAAAATTAGCAACGGGACTTACTTACAAGTAATACTATGGAAGAAGAAATAAAGTTAAGGTTAATTAATAGAACTGGACTGAATCCTGCAATAGAGTTTAAGAATTATAACAAAATAAGATTATTGATTTTGGATGGCGATGATTTTAAATGTGAGAATATGTTTTTAAGCCCAGTCTAGCTTCCGACTATGGAAGTATTGGTATATTTTAATAATTTTAACAGGGAAAATATTATCAGAAATAAATATATCTTGAATGAAAAAGGCGAGTTCAGATCTAGCCAGGAATTGAGAGTAAGATTTGGTATTTATATGTGCAAATACAATCTAGTTAAGAAAAATATGTGAAAGGACATGGTTTTTATAAAGAAATTACTAACAGAAGTGGAAGAAAGATTGATAAAAGCGTTGTGTAGTCACTTATAGAGGATTAAACTTAAGAAAATGCTTATTTAATTTGTATGTATTAATTACAGTTAGAATTGCATTTGCATAGAATTGGAGAATTGAAATAATCTGGAGAGAAGAAAATATGTCTAGAAAAATACTAGAGTGTGTGAGGATTGATAAAATGAACAACATATGATTGATTAGAAAACAATAATATAAGAACAGAATTGTATTTTTAATTGTTTTTGCAAATATTTGTACCCAGACGACACACTGTGTAATAGAAGAATGTACAGAAATAAAATAAAAAAAACTTATTATATATATATAAAAAGGAGGAGATCCTATACCATTTCAGACAAATGCCTGTCCAGTCTCTTCTTAAAAGCCTCCAGTGATGAAGCTCCCACAACTTCTGGAGGCAACTTCTGTTCCACTGGTTGATTGTCCTCACTGTCAGGAAATTTCTCCTTAGTTCTAGGTTGCTTCTCTCCTTAATTAGCTTCCAGCCATTGTTTCCTGTCCTGCTTTCTGGTGCTTTGGAGAATAGGTTGTCCCTCTCACCTTTGTGATAGCCCCTCAGATATTGGAACACTTCTATCATGTCTCCCCTAACCCTTATATCCAATCCTTATGATTATATCTAATGGTTCTTCAAGGTTTTCATTTGGCTGTCAGCCCTATAGTTCAAATCTCTGTTTCTCAACCTTGGCAGCTTTAAAGCTATTTGGATTTCAACTCCCAGGGTTCCCAAGAGAGCGTGCTATGGAATTCTGGGAGTTGAAGTCCACTCAGCTTAACGTTGCGGAGACCAACAACACTGCAAGCGAGCTCCAAATGCCGAATGCTGGCCATCAGATATACAAGTGCGCCCTCTCCTGGACAGTGTCAAGTACTTTCTGAACCTGTAAGAAAGACATGCAAAGAATCAGCAAGAACATCAGCCTTGATAGTTTAATATTTTTGGGCACGTTTCAACCATCTTGCATCGGTTAACAAAATAATCTGGATGTGACAAATACGTCTGAAGCTACCAAGAGGAGAGAATCAGGAGTAATAGAAGCAGAAGCCCAGCACCACGTTGCCCAACCCGTGTGATGGGATTCCCTTTTCAGCAAATTTAAATCTTCCCTCCTTCAGTGTCACTCCGACGAGAGCCAAAACATGCATTTTGTTCTGACCCAGCTCCCCAAACATGACACACCCTCTGAAATGAACTCAAAAGATGCCTTTATTAGGAGCGCCAGCAGCTCCAGCAAAGTTTCTCTTTTAACGCAAACAAGTCCATCTGTCCGGAAGATGAATAGTTGTCTGCCACATCTATTCATCTCCTCCCGCTGCCCTTCATCCCCAGAGCTAGGGTGGGGCTTCACTAGCAGCGGTGGCTTTTCCGTCCCAAGGACCGGCCCATAGATTTCCACCGCTCTCCTCTCCTCTGCCTTCTGCGCATCTGTGCGTCAGGCACTGGACCCAGCTGTTTCTCCTCTTCCTCATCAGCCAGCTGCAGACCTGGGGGCTCTTGATCTCCATCTGAGGGCTGAGGGACGGCTCAGTCTCTGCCTCTGTCTCTCTCTCTGCCAGCTCCATCCCCTCTTCCTCCTCAGAGCTCCCAGGCTGCCCTGTTGCTTACTCCCACACCTCCTCCTCCTCCTCCGATTCAGCTGCTGGGGGGGCCGCCGGCTGACAGGCCACAATGCATTCTTATTCCAATGCTGTCTTCATGTTTCCTCTTCTGGGGAATCATACAAATTCCTTCTCCAATCTAGCTATAGCTTCCGGATGACCACGCCACGTACAATATAGATTCCGGTTCCAATTATGGGGATATGTCAAGGATTACCTTATATGTCAAGATCCAGAGCATCTCGTTAATCGTTCCAGACATCAGAGAGAAGTTGTGCCCCATTCCAAAACTATTTTGGAAGTAGTAAGTCTTTTAAAACCAGATTGTACGACAGAATGAAACAGCCCTGAAGCCTTTAGTTTTACTTCGTCTTCATGTGCTTGGTTAGGAAACACAATTAGGACTCTTCATAAAGTAACACCAGTTTCTTATTGTTTACATGAAATGGCCTCTTGCATTTTGTTAAGGTTAGTGTATAATGTCTAAAAAGTGAAGAAAGCATGGACATTTTTTTACTAATCAGAAGTATTAGAAAAAGATGTTTCTGATTTCCTGGTTTGATAGACCATCTTTAAGAGTGTCATAATTCAGAGAGTCCTTACAGAAGTTCATTTACTGACTGTTCAGAGTTACAACGGCACTGAAAAACGTGACTTCCGACCGTTGCCGCATCTCCATGGTCACGTGATCAAAATTCAGATGCTTGGCAACTGACTCGTACATATGACCCTTGCCGTGTCCCTGGGTCACGTGACCCCCTTTTGCGACCTTCTGGCACGCAAATCAATGGAGAAGCCAGATTCACTTAACAACCGCGTTACTGACTTAACAACTGCAGTGATTCACTTAAGAACCGTGGCAAGAAAGGGTGTAAAATGGGGTAAAACGTCTCACTTAGCAACCTACACGTTGGGCTCAGTTGTGGTCGTAAGTCGAGGAGTTTTCTTTGCTGTAAATCGACTGCTCCATCACAATTTCAGCCAACCTGCTTCTGAATTAGTGCGAGAAGTGACTGCACTGATACGAGAACGCCCATCGGATGTCTATGTTGATCTTGGCTTGATTTCATTCACAAAGTAAGCATCAATGTGTGTACTTAAGATTATCTCATTTTCACGGTGTGTAAAAGCTCTTTGATACGACTATAGTAATACTAGCTTTACTGACAGTGAGACAATGAAAGGAACAAGTACTGGTCATGTTTCTGTTGTTGTACAATCTCTTTTGAAAGTGGTTTTCAATTAGGATGTGTGGAGTTTCAACACTGGAGGATTTCAAGAAGAGACTGGACTGCCATCTGTCAGAAATGGTGTAGGGTCCCCTGCTTGGGTGGGGCAGGGGGGTTGGACTAGATGACCTACAAGGTCCCTTCCAACTCTGTTAATCGGTTGATCCGATACACCCAAAACTATAAATCAAAAGGAAGTGAAGCAATCTAGGTGAAATTTATTGATATAGCTTCACATCTAGCACTTTCTCTTTCTTTCCTGTTTTTGTGCCTGCGCCGAAAGATGTAGGAAGAAGATACAGAACATCTGCCTAGTGGTTGGTTATTGAATAAAAGTGGGAAAATTGAAGCTGTGTTTTTCCTTATAAGAGGGTCAAAACCAGAGAAAATACCTTCCCAGCCCATTAATCAACATCTCTTCTGGTTTGCACCAATGTGTGTAGTTAATGGCAGTCACTCCAGTGATGTCCATGAGCCTAATTTCAGGCAGGAATGAGCCCATTACAAGTCGATCAAACACAATCTTCAGAATTCTGTTTCAGAAAACCCAAAACAAGGGTGTGTTAAAGACCTTCCTCATGTTATATATCCACTCACACTTTAGGAATGATATCCTGCGATACTAGCCCCCAAGACAACGTGAAGAATATAGAACAGAGAATAATAGGGTTGGAAGAGAGCTTGGAGGTCTTCTAATCCTGCGAGGTCCAAATCCAGAATATCTCAAGGTCCAAATCATTCTCAATCATTTGGAGAGCTTGGTTTTTAACAGAGAGAACAGGTCACAGGCGCTGCATTATCGCTTTCTCTCAGGGGAACGGTGAAGTAAAACAGAACATTCCCAAGCAAACTGTTTTGATCTGACTGAGAGATAGAAACATAGAATCATTGGGCTGGAAGGGATCTTGGAGGTCTTCTAGTCCATCCCTGCCCAAAGTATACCATCCTGGGCAAATGATTGTCCAATCTATTCTTGAAAACCTCCAGTGATGGAGCACCCAAAGCTCTGAGAAGTGAGCTATTCCACTGATGAAATTGGTTAAATGAGGACCCAGATTGCTGGGGGCAAGGGGCTGACTCTGTAAACCACTTAGAGAGGGCTGTAAAGCACTGGGAAGTGGTATATAAGTCTAAGTGCTATTTCCTTTCCTTTCCTTAACTCTGCCCACTGCCAGCAGTTCGATCCTGACTGGCTCAAGGTTGACTCAGCCTTCCATCCTTCCAAGGTGGGTAAAATGAGGACCCAGATTGTTGAGGGCAAGAGGCTGACTCTGTAAACTGCTTACAGAGGGCTGGAAAGCATAGTCTAAGGACTATTGCTATTGCTATCCAAAATTGGGCTTACAGAGTTTATTCAAGCACTTGAGCCGTGGTGGCGTTGTGGTTAGAATGCAGTACTGCAGGCTACTTCTGCTGCCTGCCGGCTCCCTGCAATTTGGCAGTTCGAATCTCACCAGGCTCAAGGTCGACTCAGCCTTCCATCCTTCCGAGGTGGGTCAAATGAGGACCCAAAAATTGTTGGGGGCAAGAGGCTGACTCTGTGAACCGCTCAGAGAGGGCTGTAAAAGCACTGGGAAGCGGTCTATAAGTCTACGTTCTATCGCTATTATTCTGTAACCCACATTACACTGGTTATGGAGGGAGCCCAGAATCCAAGAGACTGTACAGCCATCCATTTTATTATGTACACCTACAATTATTCACTTGCTGTACAGTCGTCTCCTCTATGGCACCGGGGGGGGGTGAGGGGGAGGTTCCTGAAAAAGGAGGAGGATCACCAATCAAGCCGGGCAGCGGGTAGATTTCTCTCTCGGTTAGAAGCAGGCACCAGGAAGGAAGGCACCATTCAAGCGCTCGTGTTTGGTTAAGCAGCTGTGGACGTGTCATGCTGAGGTCCTGGGGCTGGCATCAGGGCATCGCCTTCAGCGCGGCCACCTGCGATCCCAGATTCTCCTGGAGGTAGTACAAGAGGTGACCTTCGTAGTGTTCTCCAGATTCAGGGACCCGGATACTGTGCCTCTCCTGCGGATAAATCTGGGAGAGGAAGAAAGCGAAAGAAACCCAGCTGTGACTGGGATGCAGAAGGCTGGGATCCAATCCTCAGGATCTCTGGGGAAGTGGGCAGCGGGTCCTAGCACCCATGTCCTAGCACCTCAAGAAAATGTAGACTGTTTCTTTCCACCTGGAGCTAAGGAAAGCCGAGCTGTTTGATGCCAACCTTTGAGAAGGGGGGGGAAACAAGGTCTGCTTTCCCGCAAAACTGTCGTAGAATGTGGTCACGTGACCGAGGGATTCTGCAAATGGCACTAAACAGGGCCGTGTTGCTTAGCACCTGAAGTGTGGTCACGTGACCCCCCCCGAGGGACATCAGAAGAGTGGTCACGTGACTGTGAGGAAGCAACCATCAGGGCTGGGTTGTAGCTCCCTTGTTCCAGGGTAGGTTGCAACGTCAAACGGTTGCTAAGAAACGGTGGTAAGTCAAAGACTACCTGTACAACCCCGTTATTCATTCTAAATTCCTTTTGTAATTTCTCAGTTCTACAAGATTCTGAGGGTCTGAAAGAGCTGCAGGCTGTTGAAGCCAGGAGGAAAAAGGTTGACCTGGCTGGATTCATTTTATCAGGGGTAGAAGAACAACATCTCTCTTGAGAGTTAGCCAAGAGCTCTCCGTGGTCCTGATCCCGCCTCAGCCTTGCCCCCTCCGTGATATCCAGCCCAAAACAGACTCAATTGCATTTTAACCCTTGCATTTTAGAGCTGCACAGATTTCTCTGCTACCTGGAGGTCGTAGGGTTTTCCAGCCCTGACCAGGAAGCTCAGCAAAATACTAGTATGTGCAAAATGAACATTTTCATCCAGGAATCCATGCAGTAGCAATAATCGGTTGGCCCTGAAGAAACCGACAAAAAAAAACGGGGGAAAAAAGGTAGTTAGAAATACAATCCAGTGGCTTCACAGAAATTAACTATTATATTTCCTGCAGATTTTTTTTCTTCCACATCTAGGAATGCAGTATTCTATAAAATCACCTAGTGACCAAAAGAACAGACAAAAACCAGTCAAAGTGAGCAACTGGGACGAAAAGCAAAAGGCTAAATCCAGCAACAATACTAGAACTGGTTCTTTTCCCAATAATTTCATTGCTCGGAGCACATATATTCGTGCCTCGGTTTCTAAGGCATACTCAGTTTAATGATTTGTCAAAGCCATCACTGCAAAAAAAAAAAAATAAATAAATTCAGGTAGTCCTCGACTTATGACCACAACTGAGCCCAAAATGGATGTTGCTAAGTGAAACATTTGTTAAGTCAGCTTTGCCTCGTTTTATGGCCTTTTTTTTTGCCACAGTTGTCAAGTGAATCATTACAGTCGTTAAGTTAATGACACGGTTGTTAAATTCCCCATTGACTTTGCTTGTCGGAAGGTCACAAAGGTGGATCGGATGACCCTGGGACACTTGCGACCGTCATAAAGATGAACCAGTGTCCAAGCATCTGAATTCTGATAATGTGACCATGGGGATGCTGCAATGGTTGTAAGTGTGAAAAATGGTCATCAGTCACATTTTTCCACTGCTGTTTTAAACGGTCACTAAGTGGACGGTTGTAAGTTGAGGACTACCTGCATTAGAGATATGCCTGTTTTCTTTTTTTTTTAATAAAAAAAAAACTTATATTCTTCATATTCTTTGTTTAAGTGTCACGTATAGACTTACTGGGAAGGGAATTTCTCGGCCTGCATAGCTACGGAGCCCAAACAATAGGCCTGTTCGTTATCGTCCGGGTGGCCCATGTAACGCTCGGTGTAACCCGTGTCATAGAAAAGCCACAATGTGACCGGAGCGCCTGCAACTGCAACCTACACACACACACACACACAAAAAGGCAAATTGGCTGTAAGTCAAGAATGGTCTTGACTGGATCATAACTGGAAGAGTTGCAGGATTTGGGTCTGGCTAGTCTAAAGAAAAGAAGAATTAGGGGTGATATGATAGCAGTATTTCAGTATTTGAGGGGCTGCCACAAAGAAGAGGGGGGGGTCAACTTATTCTCCAAAGCACCTGAAGGGCAGGACAAGAAACAATGGATGGAAACTAATCAAAGAGAGAAGCAACCTGGAATTAAGGAGAAACTTCCTCACAGTGTAAGGACAATCGACCAGGGGAACAGGTTCCCTCCAGAAATCCTGGATGCTTCATCACTGGAGGTTTTTAAGAAGAGTCTAGACAGTCACTTATCTGAAATAGTGGAGGTTCTCCGGCTTGAGCAGGGGGTTGGACTAGAAGACCTCCAAGGTCCCTTCCAACTCTACTCTATTCCAATAAATTCTGTGCTTTGGTCAGCCCCATACTTGGGACCACAGTGTCTGTGGTCTCAAAAAATACCGACAAAGTGGTCAAATTCTGAGAGGACTTTCAAGATGGTCACAGTACAGCAACGAAGTCCTAGGAGATATAGTTAAGAAACTGGGTATCTTTAGCCTGTAGAAGAGAAAACTAGGTGGAGGATATGATAGCAACCTTCAAATATCTGAAGGACTGTTATACAGAGAAGCCGGTCTGTTTTCTACTACTGTGAAGGACAGAAGTAGAATGAATGATTTGAAACTACAGGCAAGTCCAATTTGGTATTAGTAAAAATTTCCTAACAGTAATAGGCTGCTCTCTGATCGTGATGCATTCTCCATACAGTTGCCAGCAATTGATGGCATGGCTGGCCCATTATTCTGAGATAGGATGCACATAGAAACGGTAGTGAACACTAGTATGGTGAGAAATATTAACTATTTCCTGGACTCACCCAATCCATTCTTTATTTATTTATTTATTTATAATTTATATTTATATACCGCCCCATTCCAAAGACTCGGGGCGGTTCACAGCTTATGATTAAAACAATACAAATATAAATATATAGATATATATATTTAGTTTGTTCTTCCTATGGCTCTTCTTCCATTAAGGTGTTTATTTTATTCTGTGCGACTTTATTAACACCATTATCAAGGGAGTAAAAACAGCACAATTAAAATTACTCTCTCTCTCTCTCTTTTTTTTTTAAAGGAACGAAATCCAACAGCAACAAGGGATTGAAATCAGAACCGATTAAAAACAGGAAAAGCAGAACTGCCACAAAATAAAAAGCCGGCTTAGCTCACAGTTCAACTTGTCTGGGAGAAGAAAAAGGGTTTTCACCTGGCAAATAGGAATGGCGATCCTTCTTATATGAATCTTGATAGATGCTTGCACAACTATTTAATCCTATTTAATTGGGTTCAGGCTGTATCAATGTCATTTACTGTATTTGTTGGAAAATCGCTTTTTATACACTATGCACAAATATTCTACCTATATTTGCTTCCTCAGAAATAAACTTTCTATTATTTTTGTCAATGAAGCTCTACCACCCAGTGGTGCCTTTTAGTGGATCATTTAAAACCCAATTGAACGGCTTTGCTCGGGGATTAAATCTATTTCACTAGATGAGGCTAGTCGTTAATCCAACTCCTCTTTTTTTTTTTTCCCCTGGTGAACTTTAATAAAACAACCTTGCAAGACACATTATCGTTGTATTTTGCATTTTCCTCCCAAAAGAAACACTGGCGCATCTGAAGTCTTTTTTTTTATTATTATTATCAGCGCTAGGAATAAACAATTTGAGGATTATTATCTATTAGGAAAATCTGTCAATCATGATTACATGATTACGGTTCAGTGATCAACTGTCCTTATCCTCTTTTCCGCCTTCCAAATTCAAGGCAACCACTACTTTCCTTCTCAAGAACTTCACTATCTGTTCCAATGCCCATCCTAGGATTTGCTGAGAATGTATCTTGGTCTCTCTTCAAATTGAGACGTTTCCGTAAAATGCAATCGTGTTTGGAGCTACGGGGAAAACTCTCTTGATGCCAGGAGGGTGACATCGTGGCATCTCACTTTCCTAGCTCATAAGAAGCGTAGGTGATACAGGTGGACAATATTTTTGCAGCCAAGAAAGTTCCCATCGTTACAAATCTTCCAGGTTCTCTTTTTTTTAAAAAAAAACAACAAAGGCACAGAACACCTTCCTGCCTGAGCAGGGGGGTTGGACTAGGAGACCTCCAAGGTCCCTTCCAACTCTGTTATTCTATTCTACTGAAAACATGGCAGAACAAAGGCCAGGGTGTAAGAAATACTTTTTCACTGCATGTTTGCTATATTTTGAGATCAGAAGAGGTGAAAATGGTTTTTTCCAACTGGAGTGAGCTATAGTAGGGAACTTCCTTCCCAGATATTATGAATTACCTTCCACTTTAGGAAACTTGCAATATGACCTTTTAAAGGTTGTACAGCCTGCTTTTTTTTTTAACTAACATCATGTTATTGGTCCGTTTCTCTGTGATGTTCTTCCACCTGTTTGTTTACTGTTAGGCTAAAGTATTCAACCCAGATTCTTTCTCTACGTATAACGGAGACTGGAGAAGGATGCACTCTCTAACGGATTAGCAAGTCTCAAGAGTTATCAGATTTTCTTAAGTCTGCGGGCGCATGTCCAGGTGCGCGTGAGAGAATGAGAAAGAGTCAACACGTCCATCTGTGCAACTGGGAGGGGAGTTTTACCTCTTCAATGCAAGATTTCGGTTTTTAAAAGAAATGTTAGCTTGCACGGTGAACGAAGCTCCGTTTCTAAATAGGAATGACATGTGATTTTTTTTTTTCCCTACAGGACAAAATTTAGCTTCTAATCTACATTTCCTAAAGCATAACTTTCGGAAAAAATATTTAGATCAAAGGAGAAAAATGCCTAGAGGTTATATGCTGCCTATTGATGGGAACATAAATAATTAATCCATAATTTATTTTTTAAACTAGTCTACACCAGGTACGTAGGCAGTTGATACAAATTCATACTATACTTACATCAAGGGAGCCTTCATTTATGACAATTAGCCCCATGTTTTTTTTCAAGAGTTTACACGAATGTCCTATTAGGGAGAAAAAAAAAAGATACGTTATTGTGTTTGGATTTTTGAAAGTTGTAATTACAGATACATAAAGATATAAACATGACTCGTAACACTGAGACATTAAAATGCAAGAATATTGTGGCCTGGATAAAATAACTGGCATTAAATTACTATATGGAGGTTTGGTGGGAAATTCAAGGCCACTTGAGAGAATATATGTTTAAGAATATATATTTAAAGTGAACACTAGAAAGTTGAGAATTCTATTTGGTTTTGGGTAAAGAAAGGACACCCAAAATAACATACTGTGTTTTGCTTTTATGGAACATATTCAGCCAACGTTCACTATCTTTATCTGAAAAAAATATGCGAAAACTATAGGATAATCTCTTTTAAGAGGGGAAGTTGTGTCAGAAGCTGGAGTCAATGAGATAAGAGTCAGGAGTACATTTATTGTTTCTGGGACCATAAATAAATAAAATTGTGTAAACAACCCTCCTCAATGCACATTTTTGTGTGTGTTGTTTAACCATAATCCCTTTCTATATTAATTAGAGTTAGATGAAGTTCAGATCGTATTTGTAGGTCACAGAATTGCAGGATTAGGGAAAATTCGAAAGGATTTGCAAAACTTCTCACGCTAATGAAAATGCCAGTATTCTTTATGTGACATCCATTTCACCTTGAGTTATTGAACAGAAATATGCCACGTTGCTATCACAGTATATTGCAGGCAAAAGCCAGAAACTTGCTAAAACTTTTCTAGGGAACGTTATGGCACTTGGCAGCGATCACTTTGTAGAAGCTCTCACCAGTTGCTTAATTAAAAGTCTTTTAATTAAAGTACGGCGTGTATGTGGGTATTATTATCAATGATGTATATTTATAAATGTAATCATAAACAATGTTTAACAGTGATATCCAATACCAATGATTAATATAATACATCCAATGGATATATTTCATAAATAATTGATTTATCTTAATTATTATTTATTAGTTGTTGCTATCTTCCATAATGTGATTGCTGGAGTTATGCGAATACCGGGACATAATCAATTTCTTCAGTAACCCAAAATTGATTTCATATAGTCAATTCTTCCTGTCCTCTGGTTATCAGAAAAACATAATCAAAGGAAATCCTGAATAATTCCCAAAGAAAATGTGCATCTTTTTTCAATTATTTAAACATACGCCTACGTTTAAGTTGACTAACTCGATTTAACATATTACCAATGTTAATAGCTGTCTCTTGCTTGTCTCCAGTAAGAATCCAAATTTTGATATCTGCTTTCATTAGTGTTTCGATGGTTTCAGGCACTTGGTCTTGTAGCTTATCTTCTATGGCTGTAGCTCCAAGTAACTGGAGATTCTTCAGAAAAAAACACACGAGAGAATTAACTTCCTTTTCATTATAGCAAGCAAGAAATATAATTTAGATTTAGGACCTGGTACCATAGCAAACACACCTTAAACTAAGGCACTTACTAACAGAAGATTCCTAGTATTATAGTGAGGTGGCTATTCCATCTTTTGCCTTCTTAACCGTCCTTTTCTTGCAAGAAAAAAAAAAATCTTGTCAGAAAAAAATCGAAAGGAGCTCCAAACAATTGCTCCTTGTGACAATTAGACAAGGCAGTCTTCTCTGCTGGCTATTGAGCAATGAGAGGCAACCGACTTGCTTGAGACTATGGGTGGTGCCTTTTAAATGACAATTTAAATTCTCAAACTGCCTTTTTTTAATCATGCTGGGAAGCTTCTGGTCAATTACTTTTAAGCTATGAGAGACCTTTCGATCAAGAAGCCTGAAAATACGAGGTAAAACCCCCTTTTAAAAAAATGTATTCCATCAGTGCTAAACTACAATGTTAATTTATAATAAAATCGACATAACCATCAACACGAATCTCAGTAAAATTCATTGCATGAAGTTAAGCAACAAGGACCACCTACTTTTTCAATTAGTTCGTAACTCTCTTCGAGTTTCAGGGCTCTGTTTTGAATAGAAGTTGTAGCTTTTTGATACACATTCAGCCACTCCTGATAATCACTTTCTGTAATCTCAGCGACAGCGAAACAGAGGGTCCTCAAACCTACAGGAACAGCCACATAACGGTCCGTCACTATTACTTCTCCATAAGTTTGGAACTTTGGATTCAAGCAGATTATAGATTTTTTTTTTTAAAAAAGTAGTTCTTTTTTTGGGGGGGGAGAGAAGTTTGCAATCAGAATTCTGAAATAGAAATTCCGTCTGCATTTTCTGAATCTTGAAACCAGCAACAAGAACTGCAGTACAGATAGTCCTCGACTTACTACGGTTCATTTAATGACCGTTTGAGTCCGTTTAGTTACTGGGGCACTGAGCTGACTACTGGCAGCTGGTGATCAGCAGAAGTAGCCTGCAGTACCGCACTCTAACCACTGCAGCACCGCGGCTCTTTAATTGTCAATCATCTATTTATATTATTAATACTCAATTATTTATTACTGTGCTGTTACAATTAAACAGTAATACCGTACTCACCTTCAGTAGCAAATAGCTCTAAATGTTTCAAGGTAATTTCTTTGTATCTTGAATTTTCAGCCAGACGGTCATAAATTACCGTGTCCTATAGCAATAATTAACATATTGAACAAAAATCTATTTTGTTGAGCATAAAAGAAATGTAAAAGAAAAACTAGGCCAGAAAATGATGCTCTAAAACAAAAATTCTATTTAATGCATAGTATTACAGTTAATTATTATTTAATTAAAATGCATATACCATTTTCCTTAAAAAAATAGCAAAATTTAGCCTAAAGAAACAGGGCAAAAAAACAAAACAAACCTCTGTATTTTCATATTAATGCAAAGACTGATTGAAAACAAAACTGCATGTAACAACCCTTTATAATTTTTACTGGATTTTGAACTATGAACTGAATGCATTAGTTAAATCACTTTTAATTTTAACAGTTGCTTTCCTGAATGAGGCAGTGTATTTCAAATAAATAAAATTTACATCCAATAAACATATTTATAAAATTGTCTGCCTTGTTTTTGGTTCTGTGTTGATGAGGGCACAGCACAGAATTCTGAATGATGTATTTTGGACTGAATTTAAAGCTTTAGGCTTTAAATTAAACATTTTCTCTTTCAGAAAACTGGAGCTCTGTAAGAGTTGAATGCTGATGGAGCAGCACCATCTGGTGGTCTGGGTGGAGTATTACACTTCACTTCCATTAGTTTTAAGTCGTGTGTGTGTGTGTGTGTGTTTGTTTGTTTGTTTGTTTCTTTAAAAACAGTTTACCAGTTGTTGCTTTCCCTGGAGTTGGACACCTCTGGAACTTACATTTTTTCTTCACTTTGAGTATTTGTGCATTGTAAGTAAATAAGACTTTTATGTTTTGATTTTCCCCCCTATTTCTTTGAATAAAATTCGATTTTGTTTACGCAAGGAAGGAAAAAAACCCAGGGGTGATGGCCAATGCTTATGTGCTCCCTCCTTCCCCCATCTGTTTCCCCACTGGTAGTTTTGTGTACCACACACAGGGCAGTTGTGTTCCAGGTGCAGGAGTCCGTGTGTGGAGAAGATGCAGTTAGGTACCCAAGCATTTCACCCGTCTTATCCAAAAGAAAAATGAACCCAGAGAAACAGAAAACAAGCTGGAATCTTCTGGTGGTCAGGTTATCCTCTCCTAAATTATGGGGGATTCCTCAGCACTGTACCCAAGAATTGGGATGGAAGGATGTGCTAAAGCAAGGGGTGTCCAACCTTGGCAATTTTACTCCCAACTCCCAGAATTCTTCAGCCTGTCCTCCACAAGTCTTAAAAGTTGCCAGGGTTGGACACTCTGTGTTAAACAAACAAGGAAAAAGGGTAGGCATAAAACTGAAATCACAGCCTTTGAAGAGGCGTTCCCCTCTCTCCATCGGAAAGGAGGTGTTTTCCCCCCCACCCCCTTGAAAACTGAAAATAAAGACACAACTACACACCTCCCTCAGCTTAAAAAGAAGCCAACAAGAGGCAGAAGAGTCCCCTCCGTTGGCTTCAGCCAAGAATGTGTTAAGAAGCAAAGAGAAAGGAAGCAGTGAAACAGACACGAGGGAGAGGATGAGGATAAATAGGAAGCACAGAGACAGTGGAACACAAATTAGAAATAATAATAAAATGGTTCTAAGAAGAGAGGCTGAAAAATAGGACGTCAACATAATAACGGGGCAGGGGAACAGACAGAACAATGGGAGGGTGGAAGATAATTCAGAGAAATCTCAGCCACAGGATAAGAATAGCACAGATTAAGCGAAGACAACTGCAGAAACCCAGAAGTGAGGCAGTCAGTGAAGGGGGAAAAGAGCAGTTGGATCTCTTCAAGTCTGGGGTCCACGTGACAATTATTAGGCTGAAGAGCCTGCCACACTATGGATTTTGAGCCTATCTAAAGGCCAGCAGAGAAGGCCTTGGGACTTTATGTACACACACCGGGGTTAGAAGATAGGATAGCAAGTGGGCATATGTGTGGTCGTAGAGAAAGGGTGTCAATCCCAATGGTTTCTGGGAAATGAAGTTTGAGACCTACCACCCTTCACCCTATGGTTACAAAACGTTGGTTCTACTTTTTTTGTGTTTACTGGTATAGAGAGAGAAAAAAAAAGAGTAGAAGAGAGTGGCATGACTAAGGAAGCCATCATCTGTTTGTCCCTTGCAATCTTCCTTGAGAAGATATCACCGACAATCAAGTTTCAGAAATTTACGTTTGAAAAAAAATAATAATAATAACGGAGGGACAACTTACAGCTCCTTTGCAGTAGAGTCTTAATTTCCCGGATGGTGTGCGCACAATCACAGACATTCTTTTTCTAGAACTGGAAGAATTGAAAAACTGTTAATGTTTTTAAGGGACTGAGAAAACAACAGACAGAAAAAGAAAAGGCATTAAAAGGCCTATATAAATTACCTTGTAAATTCTAACACGTGTAGCAATTCGTATCTTTCTTCTTGACCCAGCTGGGGGGGAAAAAAAGCAACACTTTAAAATTTCAAAGGCATTTCTAGTTTCTCAATTATCATTATTTTTTAACTGAGAAAATAATACCCTTACAGTTTACTAATTTAATCTACTTACAGATTCTATAATGACAGAGTCTGGTGTTCTTCCAGTAAAAACAAAATGGAGTTGCTTAGCTGCTCTGACTAATGCTCCTTCATCTGTAACAAAACATCCACTATTATTTCACTGGCAAATCGATAAGAACAGTAAACTAAAAACAGTATGTTTACTGTTTTGACCACCACAAATTAGATGCTTCATCTTCATCTTATTCACATCCAATTTCATTTCGTTCATATATAATATCTGCAACATTTTTTTCCAAGTAAAAAGTAGCACGTTTCATAATTAGAGAATGATTCCCAACGAGACTTCTCTCATATAATAGCCTTCCCTGGATCATATAATTTGATGGGGGAACGAAATAGGAATTCCTCTTCAGTTTTCTTGCGTTATTGTTATTGCTTCTTCCGGTTTTTTTTCCTTCTCAAAAGTTATCAGTCAATTAATTGGTTTCGAGGAGCAGTACAAGAACTGTTTGGAAGCATCACGGTGTCCTTATATATTTTGTGTTTTTGTGGAGTTAAAATGCATAGCCCAAAAAAGATCCAACCTTTTCCTAGTCTCTTTTGAAAAAATAATAATAATAATCCACGACATCCTAGCCAATGGCAGAACCTGGCCAAGCTTAGCTGATCTCACTGTATGGCAGACTAACAGACATCCCAGGAGTGTAGGCTAGACTCGTTAAAAGTTAATTCTTCAAATGAACTTGACTCCTAGTGATTTCATTAAATACGTTTGTATGTAGCGTTTCCCCCCTCCTTTTATTAATAATGCTCTTAGATCTCTCACGTATTTATTTATTAAATTGATATGCCTCTCATCTTGCGGGACAAGGCGACCCGTAGGCGGCTTATATCACAAGAGCTTGATTTGTGAGAAGATGGTCCCATAAAGGCGATGGTAGTAACAAGAGCAGTGGCTGATCAATCAATTGGTAACGTACAGGTGGTCCTCGACTTACGGACGCAATTGACCCCAAAATCTACGTTGCCAAGTGAAACATTTGTTCAGTGAGTTTTGCCCCATTTTGCGACCCTTCTTGCCAACCGTTGTTCAGTTAGAAACACGGATGTTCAATGAACCTGGCTTCTTCCCGTTGACTTTGCTTGCCAGAAGGTCCTTGAGATGGGATCATGCGACCCCGGGGTACTGCAACCATCACGAGTCGGCTCCCAAGCGTCTGAATTTGGATCGCGTGACCATGGGGGGATGCTACGACGGTCGTAAGTGTGAAAAACGGACACAAGTCCCTTTTTTTTCCCCGGTGCCCTTGTTAACCCTCGAACAGTCACTCAACAAACTGTTGTAAGTCGAGACCTACCTGTAATACACTGATGAAGCCTGCTTGCATTTCCCCAAGTTTTCTATCACTGGTGTATGTAAAGTGAATTTCTGCTTAGGAAATGACCGTGAGTGGAAATCGGAAAGGGGATGGCATCTAAAGGTAAGCTTGGGGGGGCTGCCTCCCTCTCTCTAACCTCCGAGGAAGGCAGGCCTAGATATAATCAAAGACCTCCCCGTGGGCTTTTGAAGATCAGGATCTTCTGTCCAGAGCAGTCTGTTATTCCGATGATTGGTGGTGTAAATTATGGCCACGCATTGAACTAAAGCGCTATGCATTCATTCTCTGTTCACGTTACATTGCACGAGGAGATCCTACAAATCCTATTGGAGGCGTGACTTTGTGTGTGGTAAGCCCAAAAAAATGCCCTTGAAAAGCCCAAGCAACCCATAACCCTTCGGAGGAGAGTGTTCAGCCCACGGTTAGCAATGCTCCCCCTTTGCCGTAAACTCCATTCGATGGGAATCGATCTTTAAGTACGTAACTGGAGGTAACGCAGTTCAGCTTTAAGTAGTTGGCAGTGGTTACGGCTGCTGCATAAGCCTTACCTGGAGATGCCGCTTGATAAATGATTCTGTCCTCCTCCCTTTCTGGGACAGCTGTGTGACAAATGGCCATCATTGTCAAAAACTCACAGATGATCGGTGCCGTTGGCTGGAAAAAACAGGAAACGGTAGAATGAATTCTTTATTCTAGAATTAAAAATGGTACAGTACAGTACCTACATACAAACAGGTGCAAAAATAGCTGTATGCGAATAAAAAGATTTGTTGGTGTGTGTTTTTTTAAAAAATAAATAAACGTTCATTCACCTAGGAGAAACAAAATGGCAGGGGAAATGAAAGAGAGAAAGAAAAGGTATGCATTTTCTTTACGTATAAAAATCAGGTGCTTCCTGAAGAAAAGGGATAGTAGTAGAAAAAAAGGTTATGATCAGTCCTCCATTCCCTTCTTGATTACAGAGCTGTTTTTATGCAAATCAAAACTTCACCGTGTGAAGCCCTTAAGAGGAAATAAATATCATTAACTCTTCTGATAATCAGGAATTATATCACAGTTTTGGACACCACGATGCAGAAAAGAAAAGAAGTAGAGACTCTAGAAAGAGTGCAGAGAAGAGCAGCGAAGATGATTAGGAGGCTGGAGGCTAAATTATATGATGAACGGTTGTGGGAACAGGGGAGTTTAATGAAGAGAAGGGCTAGTGGGTGAAATGATAGCAACCTTCCAGTATTTGAGGGGCTGCCCCAAAGAAGAGGGGAGGGTCAAGCTATTCTCCAAAGCACCAGAGGGCAGGAGAAGAAGCAACGGATGGAAACTCATCAGGGAGAGAGAAGCAACTTGGAACTAAGGAGGAATTTCCCGACAATGAGAAAAATCAACCGGTGGACCGACTTGCCTCCAGAAGTTGTAAATGCTCCAACACTGGAAGTTTTTAAGAAGAGATTGGGGAACCATTGGTCTGAAATGGCGTAGGGTCTTCTGCTTGAGCAGGGGGTTGGACTAGATGACCTCCAAGGTCCTTTCCTACTCTGTTATTCTGTATTTATTTTATTAGATTTTTTTATCCTGTCTTTATTACTTTGTAAGTAACTCAAGATGGCAAACATACGTAAGACCCTTTCCTCCTCCTATTTTATGTGAGCTTTAAAGTTCTTTATTTTGCGTCACCTTATTTCTGCATCTTACATGTTTGTTTTGCAGGTTTTCCAGTAATGATGAGTCACTAAATGTTTTTTCTTCCCCTGCTTGTGGACTCTGACTAAAAATAAAAGTGAAAGAAATGAAAACATTATTTTACATGTAGTTATGATTAAAAAAACAATGCAGTTTCATTAAGTATAAATCATGTAAATTCTGTTTACATCTTTTTTGAAGTAACGATGTTTACCCAGGATTGTGTAACCATTAATGATTACAATAATTTGTACTTAAGGAGGCAGCTTAATTATCCTTCATCCACATACTTACAGTTTGATTAACTATCTAGTAAAACACATTTAATTGGGCTCGACACAAAATGATGATATACAGAATGAAGCAATAATTAATTTACTCATATAAATCACATCAAAACCAAACCTTTCACCCACAGGTTAAAATCCAAAAGTCAGTCTCTGATAACAAAGTGTTTTCCTAGGCTCAGAGATTGAGTTTTGATGAATGTATATGGATATTTTTGATAATGCTGTAAAACCATACTATAGTACAGTACTCTAATAATTCAAATATGAACATTTTAAAATCAGGCTATTTATATTTGAGTGAAGTAATCTTCAGTAAAACTTAGTCTAAAAAAAAAAGGGATGAACAATAAACTATCTTTGCAATTGATGAGTCAAATTCCACTTCTCAACAGATGAAATGTTTATTTGAAGGTACTGTTTCAAAATTACTTTCTCCATATACACCCAGTTTCAGTATGTTAATAATAGTTACAGACCATTGTGAGTAGAAAAGAAATAGCAGCAAAAATTAGTACTTACCATTCATCCGAAGTACAGCCAAAATCATCTGATTCAGGAGAATGGCTGTATGAAATGTAAAGAAGGCAGAACAAAACAGAAAAATAGCTAAGAAAGCGAAGAAATGCTTCAAGCTCATCAGAGAGAAATCAAAGCGAAGAAAAAAAAATATCACACACGATCTAGTGATCCATTCCTGTAATTGAAACTGTATGTTTTTAAAAAGTGACCCATCTTATTTGGAATCCTACTTTTTGTTGGGATCCTGAAGTGCGCAGCCTGCCTAACATAACATAACGCATGTAACTCCAGAAACTCTAGACTAGGGGGGGTGTCCAATCTTGGCCACTTCAAAGCTTGTGGACTTCAACTCCCAGAATTCCCCAGCCAGCAAAGAAAGGGGAAGTGGGGATGGAGGAGGTTTTAACCACGAGGACGATACACAGCCAGGTGTGGTGTTATAAGGGAAGAGGAAGCAGGTGCTCTGAGAAGGGTCACGTGCTTCACACAGTCTGTAGCACTGAAATTTTAGCTTCCAATTTCTATCCCATCTTTTGAAAAGCCAATAAATGCAAGTGGTGCAGGTGTTCTTATAGATGGACTCTGAATGGTGCAAATTCTTTGCGCTGTCTTTTAACTTCCATATCCTGAAGACTTTTAGTACAGGTCGTCTCTGACTTACGACCACAAATTGAGCCCAACATTTATGTTGCTAAGTGGGGAAATTTGTTAAGTGAGTTTTGCCCCATTTCACAACTTTTCTTGCCACATTTCTTAAGTGAGTCCTTGCAGTTGTTAACTCAGTAACATGGTTGTTAAGTGAATCTGGCTTCCCTGCCGGAAAGTTGCAAAAAGGTGGTCACATGACCCCGGGACACTGCAACTGTTGTAAATATGACGCAGTTGTCAAACATCCGATTATAAATCATGTGACCGTGGGGATGCTGCAATAGTCATAAGTGTGAAAAATAGTCAGAAGTCACTTTTTTTCAGTGCCGTAACTTCGAACGGTCACTAAAAGAACTATTGTCAGTCGAGAACTACCTGTATTAGCATTTTAGTATGTTAGTCTTCAATATCTTTACTTTTAATAGTTAACCATCTGACAATCAGCGGCTCCCAGGAAAGAGCACCACAGAGGTTGCTAACGTTTAAGTGAAAAAACAGACATGTAAAATGTCCAGTTTGTTCATTCAAACTCCATAGAAAGATGAAGATGACTGAAGAGTAAAAGGCAGGTCCTGAAATAATTTTTAACTTAAAAATCTTGAAGAGATCTCCAAAAGTATTTTAATGACATTGCAAATCTCCAACTCTAATTTCTTTTAATCTTTTTTTTTTTTTAAAGGTAGCAAGGTAGATAAAACCAGCAATGAGGTAAGAAAAATGAACTCACCCGTAAGATATTCCTGCTATGGTACACTTCTTAAATTGCATAACGTTGCACGTCAAGGTACCTGTTTTGTCTGAAAAGATGTATTTGACCTTTTTTTTAAAAAAAAGAAGGCAAATGTTCATTAATATGTTTCATCGAGCATACGTTAATATGACAACCTTGTCGTAGTAACACAATGTGATTTCTTAAACTATTCAGCGTATTGAAAATGCTAGCAAATATATATATATATATACATATACACAAAAGCTTTCCAGTATTGGGTAGTTTAGATAACAGATCCGTAAATGGTCAGCTTAGAACTTGGCACCATTTCCAACTCTATAAGTTAGGAGTATTTTGATCTCAAGAAGGATCATTTGAAGATTTATGTTCTCTCTACATGGATGGGATTAAACCTAATAGCAGCTGTTAAGTAAATAGCATCCTCTCTTTTTGGGAAGTGTCCCTAAAGCTGATTTATCTCCGGGAACTCTTTTTCTTTCTTTTATAATATTTTATTGAAGTTTAAAAAAATACAAAGATGAAAAACTAATTGTTAAATGTTGCTTATTGAGTTAGAATATTGATGATATCTTCTCAACGGTTCCCGTAATGAGATGTTGCTAAAAATGGCACCCTAGGCTCATATTTTTTTTCTTGCCAGAGCTGTAGGACTCTATAGATGCTCTGCTCTTCAGAATAGTGGTTGAATTAGGGCAATGGTATAAATGAGTCTCATTAGACCCTGGCATGTTCTGGAGAATCATCCCTAGGCCAGGCAACTATGGCCTCTTTATGACCCATGGACTTCAACTCCCAGAATTCCTCAGTGAGGAATTCTACAGTGGCATATTTGGGGGATAAATGTAAACATAATCCATTTAAACACAGGATAGAGAATATTTACATTCTACCAAGTTATCCGTTTATCAAATAAATGACAGTTAAAGGAGATGGTTGTGTGAATTTAAATAAAAAAATTACACATTAATAAAAGAACAGAACCCCCCCTCCCAAAACCCCCCACCCAAAATACCTGGCCAAGTTCTTCATTAAGATTGGACGTACGTGCCATGGCAGCAGTGTCTGTAAGTTCATAATGCATGTCAATATCCTAATAAAATAATAATAAAAAAGCTGAAAAGGGTATTAACTTGTGCACACACTCCGTTGCAAATCTGTTTTGAGCAAAACATTAAGCAAGAACTGGGTATTAACTAAACGTTTACCAAAATTTTATTCCATGTGTGAATACTGAGGCTAGGATGGGGATACTTCCGATATAAAGCCAGGTGCAGACTTCTGCCACTGAGAATATGCATTAGGCTATTCATTATCTGTCTTTGTAGTTTGTATTAGGAGCAAACAAGTTTTTGCAAGCTCATATCTTAAAAGGTTTAGTTGTAAGGGATTTCATTAATCTATAGCAGGGGTGTCAAACTCGCGTCGTCATGTGACGAATCAGGACTCCCCCCCCCCCCGTTGGGAAAACCGGGGTGGGGCATGGCCAGCGCATCAAGGCCCACGGGCCGGGAGCTTGACAGCCCTGATTTTTACCATTTAAAGCCTGCAATCATGTAAGAATATATTTTGTGATATTTTATCCTGCACTTTAATCTGCACTATTTTAACGAATAGCCTATATTATCAAGTAACATATATCCTATTCTTGAAAGGAATGATTAAAAGGTCTGCAAGTAGCACAATAATTTTTTATATTTACCCAATTTATAAAATACGCTTGAATAAATTTAACAACTTCCAGTGTAACTAACAGGCTGATTGGAATTAGATTATTGAAGAGAATGATAAATGTCAGGAAATTGAGTCCAAAATTATTAGCTCCACCATCTGTTAAAACAGGGAGAACAAAGAGAAATCATGCATTATTTATAACATTAGGTACAATAATTTTAGAAATTTATTTAATTAATTTTATTTTAAAAACTATATATAAAGCTCTCCTAATACCCTGGTTCCTAGGACACCTGCTCTTGAATCTGATTATTTGCCTTGGAAAAGAAGCTGAATAGAGGTGTCAAAAAAAACAACAAATTTGAAAATAGAAGTTAAACTGGATCTCTGCTAAGATCACAGTGCAGACAGAAAGAAAGGTATAAATCACCCTGCTACGTGCTGGTGCTATTTAAGTCATTTAGCCTTGTGGTAAAGAACGGAACAATCTTGAAATAAACACACTCAAAACCACAGAATTGATAGTAGATTATAGGAGAAACCCTCCTACACTACCACCACTCATAACACTAGGCAATACAGCAGCAACAGTGGAGACCTTCAAGTTTTGGGGTTCTATCATATCTCAAGACTTCAAATGGACATCAAAAACATCATCAAGAGTGTTCTTTCTGTGCCAACTCAGAAAGCTCAGACTGCCCAAAGGAGCTGCTGATATAGTTTTACAGAGGAATGATGGAGTCCGTCACCTGCACCTCCATAAATGTCGGGTTCGGCTCTGCAACCAAACGAGACCGACGCAGACTTCCAACGGATGATTAGAACTGCGGAAAAAAACAATGGCTACCAACCTGCCTTCCCTCGAGGACCCGTTTACTCACAAGCCAGAAAGAGGGATGTGAAAATATCTACAGACCCCTCGCATCCTGGACGTAAAGTCTTTCAACTTCTACCCTCAAGACGACGCTATACGGCGTTAGTAATACGGTTCTTAAGTAAATCCAGAGTTCCCATTCACTTTGCTTGTCAGAAGGGCGCAAAAGGTCCATGGCGGTGGAGTATATGTTTTATTACGAGGGGCAACGCACTTCTAGGCTTCATGAACAGAGGGATGGAATCAAGATCACGTGAAGTGTTAATGCCACCTTATAAGGCCTTGGTAAGATCAGACTTGGAGTAGTACTGCATCCAGTTTTGGTCTCCACGATGTGAAAAAAGATGTTGAGACTCTGGAAAGAGTGCAGAGAAGAGCAACCAAGATGTTTAGGGGACTGGAGGCAAAAACAGATAAAGAACGGTTGCAGGAATTGGGTAGGTCTAGTTTGATGAAAAGAAGGACTAGGGGGGACAGGATAGCAGAGTCTTCAAGTCATTTGAGAGGCTGCCCCAAAAGAAGAGGGAGTCAAGCTATTCTCCAAAGCACTTGAGAGCAGAACAAGAAGCAACAGGTGAAAAATAATCAAGGAAAGAGGCAACCTAGAACTAAGGAGAAATTTCCTGACAGTGAGAACAATTCATCAGTGGAAAGAACACTGGAGGTTTTCAAGAAGAGATTGGACAACCATTTGTCTGAAATCGCATAGGATTTCCCGCCTGAGCAGGGGGTTGGACTAGAAGACCTCCAAGGTCCCTTCCAACTCTGTTATTCTGTTATTCAAAAAAAAAATTGATGCCACCCTAACCTCTCCTCTTTCAAATATCAACAACATCACAAAATAGTAAGGGACACATCCTACTGCTTTAGTCAGCAAAAATTTTACACACTTGATAGCTATTCTATTTTTTGTCACAGCTTTTAAAATTTTCTCTCAAATGACAATGGATGCTTACCAAATCTAGATTTTCCAGATTGTTAATTGTTCCATATATCCCCCTTGGTAACCATCCAAAAAAAGTTTATTAATTTTTGATTGCACAAACGTTCCTAAATAAGCCCCCAATTTAACCAACATTTTATTTTACTTTGCTTTAGGATAACTAATAACAATTAGATTTCATCTCAGCCAGTTGACTTATTTTAAACAGCTTGTACGTTTTCCTACTCTCTAATCCGATTGTTTTATTTTGCTGTGGTATTTTCTGTGTGTCTTTGCCTTTCTGTCGATCCCTGACCAGACATAAACCAAAAGATCTAAGGTTATACACTAGATTTATTTTGTTTGAACCAAAGTTAAGATTTGGTTTCACATTTTTCGGTTCCCTTGTCATTTAGACGGTCACCAAAAGAACTGTTGTAAGGCGAGAGCTACCTGTAGTAAGGAGCAAACTGTTTCTATCAGGGATAACTTTACTGAACTGTTAAAACATCATCCTGTTTAGTAAAGTTTGCTTGAGTTAAAGATGGAGGAACGGAAGGATGGGATAAATATATATATTGTCAGCTGGGCTAGCAGTTTCCCAGAAGGATTGCTAAAAGTATTTCTGGGAAGTGAGCAAGGGAACCTATAAAACACCGTGATAATTAACTCTAAAATTATAAAATGCTATTTAAAGCTGTTCTCAACATTGCTTTTCTATGCCATTTTCTTCATCTGCAGGTGCGAGGTGAGGTCCAGCCTTAGCAGAAATTGGAAGAAACTCTGAACAACTGTTTTAGCCAGATGAAAAAAATAGCTTGTAAGGGATTCTTAGCGGTTGTTCTCCAGGGTCTGTAAATGCAATCAAATATGTGAAAGAATATGCAACAGGAAAGGATGCAATGGTATACGCCAGGGCTCTCCAAACTTAGCAGCTTTTAAGGCTTGTGGACTTCAGCTCCCAGAATTCCTCAACCATAGCTGGCTGGTGAATTCTGGGAGTTGAAGTCGACAAGTCTTAAAAGTTGTTAAGTTTGGAGAGCCCTTGTATACACACACCCACATAACCAGAAGATACAATAGAGCAGGGGTGTCAAACTCAAAGCCCGGGGGCCGGCCCCGGCCCACGGGGTGCTTAGATCTGGCCCGCGGGCCTGCCCTGGAAACAGTAAAGGACCAACCCGAGGTGGCTCTGCCAGCGAAAAGGGAGCGCGGGAGGACCACAGCGGCCTCCTGCAACTCTCACTCATGCAGCCCTCCTGCGCTCCCTTTTCACTGGCAGAGGGCTGCAGGAGGCGGTCGCGACTGAAAACGGAGCCCGGGTGGGCCATGGGCAGCCTCCCCAAGCTACTTTTTTGATGGCAGAGGGCTTCAGGAGGCTGATGTGGCCAAAAATAGAGCCTGGGTGGGCAGCATGCGGGCTCCTCGAGCTCCGTTTTCGCTGGCAGAGGGCTGCAGGAGGCCGTCATGGCCAAAAACGGAGGCCCCCCCCCCCAGGTCAAACGTAACCCTGATGTGGCCTTCAATGTAATCAAGCTTGACCCCCTTGCAATGGAGGGATAAAATTAATCACTAGCATTGCTTCACACAACTGCCCCCCCTACACACACACGCATACACACACACAATTGTCACAGTGTTACTGATGCAGTGTCAGAGAGGACAGGACCCCCACAAGTTTTGACTTATGCCTCAGTTTACCCAAAGGCATATAATCTCCTTGTTTGTCTAGCATCCCGCACCACACAGAAGACACACCAAAGACAGATTTTGCTTGGAGGAAAAAAGATACGCCGACAATGCTGGAAATGGGCATTTCAAACACTGGAGCAAACTCGCGACAATAACTGCACCCTTCTGTTTGCACGCAGAAAGAGAGGAAAAAATATGTCGTTATTTCACCACCGCCAGCAGTCGCCAAATTACAACTTTTGCAATCTCTTTCACTTCGAAGCCGACTGTTACTTTTCCATTTCCCTTGGCAAAGAAAACGCAGCAATTTTGACCCTTGGATGCGGCCATTAATGGCATTATAATGAACTGCTGAATTCCAGCAACAGACAAACAAGGGCTCTGGAATTGGCCACGTCTATTGCAAAAGTACACGGTCTTCTCATTAATTTTTTTTTGTGTGTGTGTGTATTCTCAAGAAATTACAATAAGTGCCGAGCATCTCTAGAAGGAATCTCTTAACTAGCTCAGAGAAGAACCCAAATTCCACGCAAGCTACAAAAAGCCACAGGAGTGGATGGCTCATAAATTTAAAACTCTTATTATTTCAGGGGCTATGTGACAGGATAGGGCTGAGCAAGGGGTTCATCTCACAACATGTCTTCAAACCGTGAGTAAGTCCAAACATAGCATCTATTCTCTTAAATCACTTCAGCTTTTATAAGCCATCCACCCCTGTGGCTTTTTTTCTCAAAATTATACGCAGTAAAAAGACACCGTTCCTTTAAAAAAAACTTGGCAGATGCCAAAACTCCAGCAGTGTTTCTGGAAATCAAATCCGAAGCATTGCCCAGCCCTGAGATATACCAGAATATACTGTGATTTTAATTAACAACCTCTAGTAAGAAGCAATGAGAAGTTATGGTATGTGAATGGCTTCCCAAGCGCATATATTTTAATATTTCATTCCTCGCGAGTCTTTCGAAGCTAATACGCCAGCGTGATTCATTTTGTTAGTAACTATTGTTAAGTCCTGGATTATTCATCATTATTTTCCAAGTGGCTTTTAAATAAGTATACAATAAGAAAACGAAAGATAACTTATTGATGCAACAGTGTAGGATCGTACTCTTATGAGCCATTTTTAAAATACCAATACAATTCAATGAATGTTGTTTTTAGGAAATTTAATTATTTGTCACAAGTGCTATCAGTGGCAAGTTTCCCTGGAAAGGTTGCAAACAGCTTCCATCTGAGAAGTAATTGATTCCATTTTTATCACTTCTACAAGTTTATGGGCCTATTCTCAACCAGCAAGATCATAACATCTATTTGCAGCAAATTACGCATTATAATTCCTTACTGAAAAGCTGTAATAGAAAATGAAAAGGAAAAAAAAAATTGCTAATTTATGCTGTAAACGGAAGCAGAAAATCATCATCCTTCATTGTTAACATTGTGAACTAAAACTGCTCTTGCAAATAAATCATAAAATTGAATAAATAAAGGGAGGGAACGGCAGAGAGGCAATCACAAAAGGAAAAAGTTTGGATTCCTAATTAGGAAGCCAACTGATAATCATTGGTACTGAAATTTGCTTTTGCATTTCTGCGGGAGGAAGATCAATACCAAAAAAAAAAAAAAAAGTAAATATTAATTTTCTAAAACTATCATTTACATAATGTCAGAAGTGTTTTTGCCAAAAATGTTATCTTTGAAATAGGAAGGGAAAAATAAATACACCTGATTAAAGTACGCATGCTTTAAGCCATTTTTCTTCTCTTACAGATGTTCCAACCAGCTCGTGAGATGAATCCATAAGCAGCGTTCGTGGTTCTTTTAACACATTTAGAAACCAAACTGAGGACATGCTGGACTTAATCATGTTTTGTGAACCGTATTTTGTCCTTACCCTTCTTGCATCTGTGGAGTTCTCGCCCGTTGGTCCATTTCTAGAACCTTCCTTAGAAATGGTTAGTATTTCTGGAGGAATTCTCTCTTTTCGGTCCATTTCTAGAACCTTCCTTAGAAATATCTTGATATCTGCAGAGGAATTCTCTCCTTTCGGCCCATTTCTAGAACCTTCCTTAGAAATGGTTAGTATTTCTGGAGGAATTATCTCCCTTCTGTCCATTTCTAGAACCTTCCTTAGGAATGTCTTGATATCTGCGGAGGAATTCTCTCCTTTCGGTCCATTTCTAGAACCTTCCTTAGAAATGGTTAGTATCTCTGGAGGAATTCTCTCCCTTCGGTCCATTTCTAGAAACTTCCTTAGAAATAGCAGCCATTTCTAAGTAAGGTTGAACAACACTGAGGTGAACTACTCATCAATGCTAGAGCTGAAACATACTTTAAAGCAAATATAGAGCACACTAGGATAAGCAAAATGAAGAGTTAAGTAACAAAGTAGCTGGGAGTACCAATGTAAACATCTTTCCTTGCTCCATTGTTTGTTTATTTATTGGCATCCTGCCTTTATTATTTTGTCAAATAACTCAAGGTGGCAAACATATCCAATAGACCTTCTTCCTCCTGTTTTCCCCACAACAACAACACCTCTGAGATGCGTTGGGCTGAGAGAGTGTGATGGGCACAAAGGACTTGAACTCGCGGCCTCCCGCTTCCTAGCCCGTTGCCTTCCCCACTACACCACGCTGGCTCTGGTGAAAATAATCCCCACGTAAAGAGGGTCGGTTTCCGCCTAAGAAAACCAGTAGACCAGTAGATAAACTGTTTGATTAGGCTAATCAAAATTCCCACAACTCATGAGCTAATTGTCAACTCAACTTTCATTCAAGGTGCGGGTACTTTTCAATGAACCTTCTTTCGTTTAACAACCACTCAAAGTTACAATGGCCCTGGGGAGGAGGGGGGGGGAGGAAGACTCCCAAGTGGTCCTCACACTTACAACCATCAGAGCATCCTGACGGTCATGGGGTTAAAACTTGGGCGCTAGGCAACCGATACGTGTGAGAATGGCTGCAGCATCTTTGGGCCATAGCTTACCGCACAAAATCAAACCAAATAAGTTTGTGTGGTTCCTTTCACAACTGCGGTGCTTTTCTTAACAACCGTGTGCAAAAAAAAAAAAAAAAAGGTCGTAAATTTGGGTGTGATTCATTTAACAACCGCCACGCTTAGCAGTGGAAATTCTGGTCCCAATTGTTTTGTTTTTCCCAATTTATTGATATATATTTCTCTTGGCCTACAATAAGGGCTTAAGTGAACGGTGTGCTGTCTCAGTCGGTTTGCTTACGTAGTAGTATTTTTTAAGTTCCTACTTTCTCCCTCTATTATCCAGCCAAGTCCCAAGTTCGAAAATATTCTGTGTCTTCTTTTTCTTTGATCTTCAGTGTTATTAGTCTATCCGTTTCTGCACAGTCTAATATTTTTTTTAATTATATCTTCTTCTGCAGGTCTTTCCTCTTTTTTCCAGTGTTGTGCAAATACAAATCTTGCTGCTGTCAAAACGTGTAATATTAAATATACATTCCCTTTATCATATTTTTCTGGTATTATGCCTAACAAAAAATAGTTCTGGTTTATAATCTATAGGCTGCCTTAACATTTTTTCTAACCACGCATGCACTTTTTCCCACATTGTTTTTGCTTTTGGACACGTCCACCACATGTGATAATATGTGCCCGGTATTTGATTACATTTCCAACATTTGGCGGACATGCTTTTGAACACTTTTGCTAACCTCGCCGCTGGTAAGTGCCAATTATAGAACATTTTATACAGATTTTCCTTAGACGTAGTTGCCATCGTCAATTGATAGTTTCTTTCCCAAAGTTTTTGCCAGTTGTCTAATTCTACGGTATATCCATAGAATATACCATATTCTAGGTATATTTTTTGCCCAAACTGATCCCAACTGTTGTAAGTCAAGAACCACCGGTATAATTCTTGACTTACAATGCTTCGTTTAGTGACCGTTTGAAGTTACAACAGCATTGTAAAAAGTGACCTATGAGCGCTTTTCACCCACGTTGCAGCAGCCCCGTGGTCACGTGATTCAGAATTCAGACGATTGGCAACTGATTCATATTTATGACGGTCGCGGTGTCCCCGGGGGTGGGGGTGTCACGTGATCCCCTTTTGCGACCTTCAAAAAGTCAAGGGGGAAGCCAGATTCACTGAACAACCATGTTATTAATTTAACAACCGCGATTGGTTAAGCAAGGTTGTAAAACGAGGCAAATCTCTCTTAACAACTGTCCCGCTTAGCAATGTAAATTTTGGGCTCCGTTGTGGTGGTAAGCCGAGGACTACCCGGGCAGAAGACTCAGCAATGGCATGCCTAGATTTGTCACCCCGAAGGAGGAAGCGGTTGTGTCATTTGCGGGTCGAACAATCTGTCAACATCCTGTAAGCCAAAAATCTTAGAAAGCGAAGTGTCCTTGGGAGGAAAATACCTCAGAATCAAACACACAAAAACAACCCATAGATTAATCAACAGCCCGATGAAGGCGCTCCTCTGCCAATTAATCTGATTGCAAATCAGGTAATGGAAGACATATTAAGGCATCAGATATGTTTATTTTTTCCGGGACTATGTTGAATAACAAAGCCATAAATTTACACGTCTGGATCCGAGGGGCTTTGAGGCAGCTGAGCCGTTTGTTGGGCGAGTCCATCCGTCCCCAGCGCAAACAGAGGCGGACTTCTTTCGCCCACGTTCCTCAGCTTCTGCCAAGACTTGGAATAGCGTAACAGACTTGGAAGGGACCTCGAAGGTCTTCTAGTCCGACCCCCTGCTTAGGCAGGACGGCAATACTGGGTCTCCTGTGACTGAAATCCGTCGCCACAAACACAGGTAAGTCCCGGAACCAAAAGCGAGCCAGAAAAAATAAAATAATTGTCCGTGGTTAAGCGAGTTTCGCCCCGTTTACGAGCTTTCTTGCAAAAGTTCCTCAGCCGATGTTGAGTTACCAACGCAGTCGTTAAACGAATCTGGCTTCCCCATTGAGTTTGCCTGTCAGGAGGTCGCAAAAGGGGAATCACCTAACTCTGGGACACTGAGACCGTCGTAAATACGAGTCACTTGCCAAGCGCTTAGTCTTGATCACGTGACCCCTGGGGACGCTGCAACGGTCATAAGTGTGAATAACGGTCCTAAGTCCCTTTTTTCAGTGCCGCTGTGACTTTGAACAGTCACTAAACGAGCTGTTGTTAAGTCAAGGTCCATCTGTATTGGTGATTATTTTTACCTCCCCGTTAACGCAAATTTAGTGGCTGAGATGACTATTGCTGTGATCCCAATTTGGACCTGTGGCAACTGACTCGTTTTTATGACAGTCACAGTGTCCCGGGGGGTCATGTGATCCTCCTTTTGTGACCTTCTCTCAAGCAAAGTCAATGGGGGAAAAACCAGATTCACTTAACAACCGTGTGACTTGATTTAGTAAATGCAGTGATTCTCTTAGCCATGGGGCTTAGACTGTAATAAACACTGACTTGACTCAATTCACAACAGTGGCAAGAAAGGTCATAAAAGGAGGCAAAGGCCACTAAATTTTGGGCTCAATGGCGGCGATAATTTGAGGACTATCTGTATGCAGGCTATCTGAATTAATATTCAGAGGAGCAGATCAGAGTGAGTCAAGCTTCAATCATCACCATCATCTTTTGACGACCCCGTAATCCCTGGCGGAGCAGAGTCTGGGCAACTGAACGGAGCTAGCAGAGTGTTTTACTGGCCGGATGCTCTTCCTGTCGCCAGTGCGGAGTTTTGTTCAGCAGATATAATCTCATTGTGCCCAGAGAGAGAAATATCTGCCTCTACCTAGGATCGAATTCACAGCCTCCTGATTGTGAGGGGAGAGCTCCGCCTCCAGGCCACAGCATTACTCCAATGAGTCAAGTTTCGATGATGCTCCATTATTCCATCTTTGCGGTCAATTTTTTTATTAGAGGAAGCTGTTAACTTATAATATTTTTTTTACGTTGCAGCGTTAGATAGAAGCACCTTCACAATTCATTCTCTCTTTCTCCATTCCTTCCTACGTCTTCCTTGGACTTTCCGTACTATATTATGCCACGTGTCCGATCAACAGAGGTCGGTTGAAAGGAGCCCCTCTGCTAGGCTAGAAACCCCCTGCTTCTTGTATGAACACAGAGAGTCCTCGACTTACAACAGTTCGCTTAGTGACCATTCAAAGTTACAACCGCACTGAAAAAAAAAGGGACTTACGACCGTTTTTCACACACTTACAATCGATGCCGCATTCCCATTGTCACGTGATCGAAATTCAGACGCTCGGCAAACGACTTGTATTTATGACGGTCGCAGTGTCCCCGGGCCAAGCGATTTCCCCTTTCGCAACCTTCTGACAAGCAAAGTCAACGGGGAAGGCCAGATTCACTTAACGACCGTGTTACTGACTTAAGAACGGCAGCGATTCGCTTAACCAACAAGGCAAGGAATGTCGTAAAATGGGGCAAAACTCACTTCAAAATCTGTTTCACTCAGCAACAGAGATTTTGGGGCACAATTGTGGTCGTAAGTCGAGCGCTGCCAGTATCTTGATTCAGCAAGAGACAAAAACTGTTTATAATGGTAGAGTGACATGTTTAAAAAAAAAACCAGGATCTGTGCCAAATGAAAACAAGATCTGTTTTTAACGACAATTTTGTCTTGGAAGTCCTTAATCCACAGGTTAAAATTGGAATTAATACATAGCATTAATATGCAATAGGGAGAAAGATCAAAGGTAGCCCATCCTGATTTAATGAAACTAGATTCCAAGACAAAATGTTAGCCAATATACTTAGCAACTAATGTTATTCTTATTTTCAATAATATTTTTTTAAGTATTTAAATGTGAACTTGCAATTAATTTCTCCAGGTGTAAAGTGATTGGTACTTCCAAAAACCTAAATGGGGGAGGGGGAAAAAAAGAAATTCAGAGATTTAGGGGAGATTCAAGGTCCTTTTTTTCTTTTTTTTAAGACCACTTTCTAAAAGATCCCTTAATTTGTTTATGGGCATAAGGACCTCAGCAACCAAAGTCTTAAACAAAACAGGAATTCTGGATCACTTTTGCTGTTGTTGTTAGTTGTTCTCAACAGCAAAAGGTCAATAGGCTTTCTGTAATTTTACTGCATCGCTCATTAGAGATTCTGTGTTATTAAAGCCAATCTTCAGGCTGACATATTGTACTATTGATATACAAAAGCGTAATTTTAGGTTAACTCCTTTCGGTAAGGAGCTATCCGCTGCTACATCGTGCAGCTAGCAGGAAAAACCATTGGAAATTTGTTGTGCCTAGCATTAGATCCTATACTTCATATGGAGTGGTCCATTATTTTCATGGTAATGGGTGAGAAGTGATTTATTAGGAAGTGGGAATTCAAGATTGTTGGAATAAATTGTGGCTGGATAATTGAGTCTGGCTGAAATTGAAACGCACCCTCTTCCTTCCGTCAAGAGATTTAGTAAGTGTGTCACACACAAGCATTCCCACGGATTCTGACGCACGTAACTAGTTTCACTCTTAATGCATACGTGTAAGGTTATATATATAATAAGCCTGAAAATTCAGTGCCTTGAGACCATAATCGAGCCCCAAATTCTTGTCGCTAAGCAGGACAGTTGTAAAGTGGGTTCTACCCCATTTTATGACCTTCCTTGCCACGCTTGTTAAGCGAATCACTGCAGTTGTAAGCTTAGTAATGTGGTTGTAACATGAATCTGTCTTCCCCATTGAAGGTCCATCGATCGATCAATCAGAATAGAGCTGGAAGGGAGCTTGGAGGTCCTCCAGTCCATCCCTCTGCTCAAGCAGGAGATCCTAGACCATTTCAGACAAGTGGCTGCCCAGTCTTTTATTAAAAACCTCCAGCGATGAAGCGCCCACAACTTCTGGTGGCAAGCTGTTCCGCTGGTTAATTGTCCTCACTACTAGGAAGATTCTCCTTAATTCCCGGTTGCTTCTCTCTTGGATTAGTTTCCATCCATTGTTTCTTGTCCTGCCTTCTGGTGCTTTGGGAAATAAACTGACCCCCCACAAGGTGATCACACATGAACCCTGGGACAGTGCAAGCGTCATAAAGATGAGTCAGATATCAAGGATCTCTATTTTGGAGGGTGGAAAGGGGCAAAAAGATGAATCAGAAGCATTTGTAAGAAAGAAAGAAAGAAAGAAAGAAAGAAAGAAAGAAAGAAAGAAAGAA
>JANHFL010003519.1:36039-55003 GCA_032468155.1 Oxyrhabdium leporinum | reverse complement strand
GGCTCGGAGTGCCTGGCTGACCCCTGCAGCACGGAAAGAGGGGCTGGAGCTGATCGGCAACCATGGCCTGGGCTTGTCCATCTGGCGCTGGGGTCGGGGTGCCTACAGGAGGGCAGAGGAGGCGCTGCCGCCTCCCCTTGTTACCATCCCGGGTATCTATCTATCTGTCTCTGGGCCTAGAAATGCCAGCCTCAGCCCTCCCGGCCGGTAACCGGTCGGGAAACACGAGTAGAGGAGCTAAATCGGCTTTATGGTAAGGCTGCAATGCCAGAGTCCCGCGTGGCTGCAAGGGCGCCTTTCCTACCACCAACTCTAACCGCCCGGCCGATGAGGGAGGGTCCTCCCCTCCTCCCTCTGAGCAGGAGGGGCTCTTCTCTGGTGGTTCCCTTCGTCCTCCCAGGCCGGCCGCGCGTCCAGGCGCCAGCAGAGAAACAGCGTTCGGTGTCCGGGTCTTCCTTGCTCCTTGCCCAGGAAGCCGGTTATGAGGCAAAGGGGGCCCGCCTTCGACCCGGGTTGCCAGAGGGGCTGGTTCCGCCTTTCAGGCCGATTCGGCCTCTGCCCCGTTCGAGTCCCTGGGCCTCCCGGTGGCCCTTTTCCATCCGTGAGGAATAGGACAGATCCCCACCTCCCTCCCGGTCCCTACGGACGTTTGCAGGCGCAGCCCCTCTCCTGCTCACCTTGCCAGCTCTCAGCAGGGCCCGGCTGCTCGGGTGGTGCTCCCCTGCCGGCGAAGATCGCTGCCCCCTCACCCAGCAGGCTGCCCAGAGCCTGCCCAGCCAAGGCAGGGCTGGTCTTGCCCGCCCACAGCTCGCTTTTTGACCTGGATGGGGCCTCCCTCCCCTGGCAGGTCCCGACCTGGCTGGGGGAGGCCTCATTCCGGCCCCTTCTCTCTGGCCAGTTGACCCGTTCCCCTGCGGACCGGCACCTGAGCCCGCTCCGGCAAGAGAGGCTCCCGTTCAGCTGGCCAACTGAAGCGCCGCTTTGCGTGGCGTGGACTGAAACGCTCTGCCCTTCTGAGACGGGCCCCCTTGCTGCTCAGAGCCAGGGTCCTGCCCCACCAACCGATTCCTCTGACCCCCGTCTGCTGGCCCGAGGGAGAGCGAGTGGCCTACAGGGCCGTTCCTGGCCTGCTGCCAACGGGTCCTCTGCGCTCAGGCCTCGGCGGGAACGACCCCATGTTGGCCCTGAGCCCAGTGGGAGTGGGGCACCCCCCACCTGCCAGATGGCGACTCGGACGGAAGGTTTTTCCTGCCTCGGTTGCAGCTCCAGCGCCCTACTTCCTCTTCCTTCCTTCCGCCTTCTCCCCTTCCAAGTAAGGAGTCCCCTTGCTGGCATCGGCGCATGGATGCCCAGCCAGCTTGCCAGGCGGAGTGCCACCCCCTTCCACCTCCTCCTGGCCCTCTGCCATTCCTCCGCTTTGCCCTGGGGAACCCTGGGGTGGGTGGGGGCTGGCACTGGTGTGGGGAGGAACAACAACAATTGTTGCCTGGGAAGGTGCCACAAGACACTTTAGATCTGCCTAAAACAAGCCTTGTCGGCTAGCTTATGAGGAAGGAAGACATCAGAAGTGACTCTGGCTTGATTTACAGTGTTGGCGTCTTGAGAACGGTACGGTTTCTGAGCAGCTGCTTCACCTCTCCTGTTTAGGAGGAATGACAATGCCAAAAGGAGGCAGGTGGCATCTCTAATCAATTGAAGGAGGAGGAGGAGGAGGAGGAGGAGGAGGCAGCTTGGGGGCTCCTGTGAGCCAGTCAGATCTTTCTGTTAGTAGGTGGCTCTCCCCATTGGAGCATGGAGCAATATGTTGCTGTTGGTCTGTGCTTTTTTATTAAAGAGTTTTTAGATAAACAGACAAATGCAGAAATACTTAGAGACAAGGAAAAAGTGCAGAAAATAATACCTAAGGAGGAAGGAAGGAAGGAAAAAAGATAATTAAAGAAGCGACTTCTGGCCTTCACAGCAATTACAAACTCACTCATTAACCTTCCTTAACATTACAGTAACCCCTTCAATCCTTCTTCAATCATCGAATACAGAAATCATCATTTCACCTTTCAGCAAAAAGTCCATCAAAGGTTTCCAATCTTTTGCAAGCACTTCCTGTTTTATCCCTGACCAAACTGGCCACTTTTGCCAATTGGCCCTCTTCGCAGTCTTTTCCTGTGGATGTTTTGATATTTCTCCATCTTTATTATGCCTGAAATAGTCTGGCTGCAGTTACCTACCATGCATAAAGTCGGTCTTCCGTAAGTCTTTTCTTATTGGCCACCCATCAGTCTCAATAAGAAAAAGAAAGTCTGCTTTCATCTCAGTGTTAATCTTCAATATTCTTTGCATCTTCGTATGTATTTGTTTCCTCCTCTTTTTTTTTTCTTTTTCACAAGTCTGCCGTGCATGGTAGAATATCCTTTCGTGTCTTCCAGATTTCCAAGTACCTTTATGCAGCTTAGGTAATTTCTCTGGGGTCATTAATCAACAATACACTATTTTGTAAAAATCCTTTTACGTGAATTTCAGTCCTTTTCTCCACATTCCCTCCCACCGGTCCATCGGTCTCTCCTAACCAAAGTTCTTTGCCTATTTTACCATGCAATCTTTAACTTGCTCCTCTTCCGTTTCATATCTCAAATAAAAGTTTATACCTTTTTACAATCGCATGTTCATTGCTTGTGATGAATTTGAACGTGAATTCTGTGCACAATTCACGTTCAAATTCTTCAAACACCCCTCCCCCCCTTCCCTTTCTATCTACATTAGGAACATGAGGCAATATTTTTGCTTTGCTTTGGCTTGAAACCCGAAGGTGGCTTCCTCCCCTTTTATCTCCTTATGGTTGTGACCGTTTTCCTTTGAGGGAAGAGGACAGGTCCTAACCCGCCCATAACTTCCAGGGCAGAAATTCTGGGAGTTGAAGTCCACAAGTCTTAAAGTTGCCAGGTGTGGCGGCCCCCGGTCTGAATGGACAAGCTTAGCCCTTCGGTACAGAGCCTCTGCCTCGAAGTAAACGTAGGGACGACTCAAACCAGCTCCGCTCTTGGTATCTGCCGTTACCCACCCAATCAAGGAGAGGCAGGTAGTGTTGTTTCCAACAACACATTGTGGGTCTTCAAATGGTACACCGTCCTCTCTACACCGTTCCTCTTCGAAAGAGCAGGCTGTCGTTATCCCCAGCGTGTGCCGGGAGGCAAACTCTGCCAAGCCTGGGCCTTCCAGGATAACCCAGGACTCCCGCCACTAGCAGTTTCCTAATTCAGAGGATGGAGGAAGGACAAGCCTAATCAGCTGCCCGTCACTTGATCCCAACCACCGGGGAAAGTGGACACGGTGGAAGGAAATGGGAGTAATGGTCCAGTAATTCCAGGAACTGGGGAGGCCTAGTCTAAGGAGCAGAAGGGCTAGGGGAGTGGCGGGATAGCTATCTTCCGGTACCCGAAGGGCTGTCACTCAAAAAGAGGCAGGAGAAGCAGCAAGGGATGGACGCTGATCAAAGGGAGGCCCAAGCAAGAAGAAAGGAGGAATGTCCTGGCAGAGAAAACAATCGCTGGAGAAGGGCTTCCCTCCAGAGGTTGCGGCTGCCCCATCACCGGAGGTTTTCAAGAAGACATTTAGTGGGCAGCCCCTTCCCTGAAATGGCACCGGGTCTCCTGCCTGAGCAGGAGGTTGGACTAGACCTCCCTTCCAGCTCGGTGCTTCCGTTAATGCTAGATTTCTTGATTTGAAGGGAACAGAATTTCAGAAAAATGGAGCAATTATTCTACAGCAGGAGAAACAAATTTAAAAAGGGCCGCAAGACAAGTAGGAGTTCCTAAAATAAGATGACATTGAAAAAAACCGTTCCAGTGGTAGTGGTGGTGGTGGTGGGGAATTGTAGGCAGAAAAACCAGCTAATGAGGCTTCTCAAAGAGGTTCGGCCAAGAAAGAAAAAAGACCCCCAGGAGAGGGAAGCAGGGTAAGGCCAGGCTCAGAAAAGGGGAAAGCTAAAGCTCAGAATATGCCGAGTTTGGCGAAAAATCAGAATAATAAAAAGAGCTAAGGAAGAGCCAGAAAAATGTCCTTGTCCTTAAAAAAGGGGGGAACGGAGAATCTCCAGGACAACCAATTTGATTTCAACCCCCAAAGAAAATTGCTATAACTGGTAATAAAGAGATCCGACTGGAACCACCTTGAGAAATCGGCTAATCCGAAGCCAGCGTGGATGTGTGAAGAACAGGTGTTGCTAGACTATTTTAGACTTTTTTTCTAATCGGGTACCTTCCTTTTTAGATTGAACATGTGTTGTGGATGCAATTCATCTCGATTGCATTGAAGCACCTGATAAAGTACCTCGAGATGTTCTGATTAGGAGCCGAGGAAGCCCAGGGCGGTTCAGGCAGAGAGATCATAGTCCACGGGCCTTAAAAGTTGCCAGGAGTGCACAAACCCCCCCCCCCCCCGCTAGAGGGACGCCCGACAGGAAATATAGCAACGTGTTTGAAATGCCTAGAAGGATTTCGTAGGAAAGGGTGGACGGGCCCTTTTTTGGCAACATCCCTGACGGGACGTAAAATCGCGCATTTAAGATGCAGGAAGCAAACTTGAGGGGAGGTCGGGAAAACCACCCCAACACCAGGGCGTTTTGCCAAGGGGAGGGCTGGCCTGGAAAGGAGTGGGGGGTGGGAGGCTTCACTGAGGCTAGCGGGACAGCCCCACCCTGAGCAGCAGCTGGACTAGATGGCCCTTGAGTGGCCCTCTCCAAAGCGGTGGGACCTTCGCGCTCTGCGTGTGATGGGGGGAGTGATGTCAATTTGGGATCCGCTCGGGGGGCTCTTCATTCCCGCATTTGAAGAGTTTGCATTTGGGGGGAGGGAAGCGCAGCCTGTAAAAATATTCATGCCGTAGTGATGTTCTTGCTGGAAGGAGCTGCCTTCATGTAGAAGAAATAATTCCCTTTGGGTGAAGCTGCAGATTTCCAGGCGGTGAAATTGGCCCCTCCGGCGGGGAGCTCATTAAAGGCGCCCCTTCCCCGGCTGCTCCCTTCCACAGTGTGGACAATCAAATTACTCTGCGGGGTCCTTTGAAGTCAGCCGCCTCCCGCCTGCCTTTCAATCCCGTATGGAGATGCCTCGCGGCCCCCCGGGAGGCCACGAAGCCTGGAATTAAATCAGTCGGGGGAGAGCGAGGAAGGGCCAGCAGTCCCGCTTCTCTCCTCTGCGGGGGAACTAGCGCAGAACGAGGAGGCAGAAAGGGGGCACTGGGCGGGGGGCTTGCCCCAGGATGCAAGATGGAGGGGAAGGGGCCAAACGCCGCGCACGCCCCAAAGTCTCCTCTGGGCCGCTCCTCACCCTGGACCCGAAATGATCCAGAGTGTGTGGCCCCTCCCTGCGTGCTAAGAGGAGAGGCTGGGGTCATTCCCGGCTCTTCTCTGGCCTTCTCCTCCCCCCCCCTCCAGAGGTGGGGCTGCCTGAAGGCGCTCTGTTTGGCAACACCCCCTCCCCATGGGGCTTAAGGGGCTCCTCCCTTGCCCCTTCCAGGGGAACTCAGAACTAAAATGCTGGGGATAGCAGGCAGCCCCCCCCAGCCCCCTGGCCAGAGCTGCCCTGGGCGGGGGCCGGGGGCCCATCCCGGCCCCGAGGGTCCAAGGGGGCTCGGCAGAGCTGAAAACCTCCAGAGAGGAAGGAAGCCAGGCGGAGGCCCTGCTCCGCAACCGGCTTCTCCTTCTGCCCGGGAGTCGGCCCAGCCACCCCTCCCCCTCTGCCGTACCCCACTTTTTGCTCGGAATAAAGCCAGCCCCTCTTTCGACTTCTCCAGATAACGGAGGGGGCGAAATTGGCAGGAAACGCCGCGGCGCAGGGAGGGCCCCGGGAGCCCCTTCCTCTTGCCAGGCGAGAGTGCTTCTGCTCCACTGGTTGGGGGAGGTGTCTGGGTGTGTGCGTGCCCCCCCTCCCTTTTCAGCTGCACCCGAGGAAGGGCCTTCCCGTGACGCAGCCCCTCGTGTCTCGCAGCTTCGGAAGGCCAGGAGAGCGCCGCGGACGACCGGGACAGCGACTACCGCAGCGAGACCAGCGCCAGCCTCCCCCCCGCCTGCTGCACCACCTCCCAGCCCAACGCCTCGGCCCACCGCTTCCGGGGGGCTTCCCGTCTGCAGCAGCAGGGGGTCTGCGTGGAGCCCCTCCGCGGGTACGCCTCGGACGAGCGGCCTGGCATGAGGTGGGTGCTCTTGCAGGCCGGGCTGCCTGCCCCACCATCACCCCCCACCCCCCGGGGGCCAGGGATTCACCTCCCTGATACAGGGAGTCCTCGACTTACAACAGTTCGCTTAGTGACCGTTCAAGTTACAACAGCACTGAATAATGACCATTTTTCACACTTAACGACCGTTGCAGCATCTCCACGGTGACATGATCAAAATTCAGACGCTTGGCAACCGACTCATATTTGCGACGGTCTCCATGTCCCGGAGTCAGGTGATCCGCTTTTGCGACCTTCTGACAAGCAAAGTCAATAGGGAAGCCAGATTCACTTCGCAAACATGTCACTTTGCTTGACAGCTGCAATGATTCACTTAACAACTGTGGCAAGGAAAGCCATAAAATGGGGCAAAACTCACTTAGCCACTTAAATTTGGACCTCCGTTGTGTCGTAAGTTGAGGACTCCCTGTATCCTGGGTCAAGTGATCTGGCAGGAGGAAGACATTTTGTCAGGTGATGACCGGATGCTAAGGATATTCTTGGAGCCAAAGTTTTCCTCCCCCCCGGCCCTTGCAGGCCTCCGGAGCGCCCCACGGGTGGTGTCAGCAAACTTGGGGTGGGGGCGTTTTCCCTTTTGTGAACTTACTGCACAGCCGGTAGCTTCCGTCCTCCTCTTGCAGAAGGGGAGCCCCATAACCCCTGGCATTATGGAGGCTGAGGAAGAAGAAGAGGAGGCGTTCACTTCCATATATTTCCTTAGGGCAGGCCCCATTTCAGTAACACGCAAGCGTCCAGTTAGGGAGAATTAGGAATTAAATGTTCACCCTTAGAGTATATTTGCAACCAGTCAGTTTGAGGAGCGCAGATTTTATCTTCTGCGGAATCTGCTTTGCAGAAGATGCCGGAATTCCAGAACCTTCCTTTGCAGCCTCCGTGACTTGGGCATTTCAGGAGGACTCTGGGGCCACGTTTCAGTCTCCCTACGACCCTCTGCGGACGGAGGCTGGCTTTCAGTGCCTTTAGCTCAATAATGGCCCCTTTGATTTGAGTCTAGGGAGACCAGCCCTGGGCAGCCAATCTTCCCATCTTGGCCCCCTGCCTCAAAAGGAAGCAGAGCGAATCCCAAAGGTGACTTTTTTCCAAACGGCAACTGGAGTTCCTTGGAATTTTTTTCCCTTTGAAAACGTTTCACTTCTCCTACAAGAAGCTTCCTCAGTTCTGACTGACTGGTGGGGACTGGAAGGATTTAGATCGTTGCAGTCATCTGGTCTTTAGCACTCTGGAGGTTGGTCATTAGCTCTTTGAGAGTCATGGGGCCACTTGGGGGCTTTATCTGTGCCCGCGGGGGTCACCTGAATCAGAGGGCAGAGGAATAGGACACCACCCGTCTCCTGTCTACAACACGGTCCTTTCAGCAGTCCCAGGAAGGTTCCTCACCCATTGGCCCTCTGATCCAGGTGACCCTGAGGGCAAGCCCCCAGGTGGCCTCCACGACTCCCAGAGAGAGCGCTAACGACCAGATGACTGCAAGGAATAGAAGTCCTTCCATCCTCCACCATTCAGTCAGAACTGAGGAAGCTTCTTGGATGAGAAGCAAAATGCTTTAAAGGAAAAAGCCCAGTGGCCTTTTGGAAAAAGCACCTGCGGGTCAGACCAGAAGAATCTCCGTAGACCTCGGAGAGAGCGAATGTTCATTCCAAAGGGTGGAAGGTCCGAAAGGATCCGAGAAGCTTCGCACAACAGCATCCTCTGGATGTGATCCTCACAGGGCAAGGAGAGAGAGAGAGAGAGAGAGAGAGAGCCATTGCCACGCTCTTGCTCCACACCCCAGGACCTGCTGCCCCTCACGGCCCCGGTCTGTAAGATGGGTCTGGTCCCCGACTGGTTTCGGGGTCTGTTGGGCGCTGTGAGGGCCCCCCTCCGCAGCTGGCCTGCCCCGCAGTTTAATGTCCCCGTCCCGTGGAGCTCTCTCAATTTCCTGTGCTGCTTTCTGTGCTTCTTGTCCCCCCCTCGGCCCGGCTTTCTGCAGAAGACCCGGCAGCATAGACTCGACTGGGAGTGGCCGGACCGACCTGGAATCCGGATCGCATTCCAGCCAAGTGACCAGTCGCCAGCTGTCCCTAGAAAGCCGGCGCTCCTTAGAGTTGTCGGATAGGTGGGTGGTGCTGCCGCAGCTTCCGTGTCGTGTGTCCTGTGGCATGGTGGCTCTGTTTGGCGAGGCGGGATGGTGGCCGGTCCCGAGTGGTCCCTGGTGCTGCGTGGCCCCCTCGCTCTATGGAAAGGCTGCCGGCGGACGAGTGCTGCCCCTGTGGGGTCCTGCCTTGGGAACAGTCCAGCGGATGATCGCTAAGGGTGGGAGGTCCCCCCGGGGGGGTTACGACAACTCGCCACCGAACAGCTCAGCCGCAGGACAGGAGTTGCGCTAATCTGGAAGAAACGGTGGAACGGAATCATTAAAGAAAGGAGCCCCAGAAGGAGGGACAAAGCGAAGTGTGAATGGCGAAAAGCAAAACAAGTTTTTAAGTGTTTTAAATGCTTAGGTGTTGAATTGTCCCACAGCGAGCTGGCCGTGGCGAGTTGTCTCGTTTCCTGATCCCAATGGCCCCGAACGACCTCTTCAAAGCGGGGCCCCTATTCCCACGATGGGCCCTGCATCGATTATCCCTTTCGGCTGCTCGTGACGGGGAGCTTGACAGAACGTCGTGCACGGATGGTTGACTCGTCTTAGGCTGAAAGTAATAAATCGGTGGGCTTCGGTATTAAAGTATATCAGTGCATGATAGGTACTGATTTGCGATTGTCCGAAGGCCTTGGCAGCTGGGCTAAATTTCGTTGTTCGCCTGAGAGGCTTCACTGCTCCTCCAAGCAGCTTCACCCGTCAGAGAAAGCCAGTCGGGCAGGGAGCGCTTGGAAAGTGCCTTAAACTCCTGCTACGATCTGTGATGGCTTCTTTTTTATGGACACTTTTAATATGCTGCTGTGTTTAATAAATGCTTCTAAGCAATACATGGCTGCGGTTATTGTGTTAATTTGCCGTACAGGTCTAATCCAGTTACGGCTGTAACGGGGCCTGTTCATTACAGTTCTTGGGGGCTGAAAAGCAGGGCAGCCCCCTGACCAAGCCGATTTTGCCACCTGTTTTGCAGCAGTCATTAAGTGAGGACCGCTATTGTTAAGTGGACCAGTTCTCTGCCAGGGGGCTGGTTTTGCCGAAAACCAGAAGTAACCGCACCATCTTGGCAAAACCATTGTAATGGGGTTCTTGTATGTGCGGGAGGCTGCAAATGTCTGCGAATGCGGCCTGGTTGCCATGTGACCAAAGTGGGTGGGGGGAGACACAACCGTTGAAACTTCGAATCCAGTTCGCAAGCAGCCCCCAGGTAGGTCTGTCGTAACCTCCGACAATCACTGAGCGACTGGTCCTAAACCGGGGACGTCCCATATTTGTATCACGTGCCTGGCTCGGTCACTCCGCTGGACTTGCCGCTGGGAGCGGAGCCCCCCTCGAGGGAAGGCGCCCGTTGAAGGAGGCGGAGGGGCTGTTTTCATCCTGCCAGCCCCGGGTGAAAAGGATTGGGGGATCCTCCAGGAGAATCGCCCTGCTGGGTCTGGAGACCCCCCTCCCCCCCATTTGTGGGGGCTTCCCATCGTTCCCCCAAAGGAGCCAGCCCTCCGCTCTCCTGCTCTTTCCTCTTTCTTGCGCAGTATTGAGAAACAAAACGGGTGCTTTCTAAACATTAAACAAGGTTAGAATTGTAAGTACGTCTTTTAATTATTTCATACTTGTTTATTTTTATTCATAAAGTCCACGTATTTATTCTTTGTGAAATTCCTTTATAAAAGTTATGTTAAAATTCTTTTTCCATCTTTCTTGCCTTTTCCTTCCCCCCCCCTTTTTTTTTTCTCCCCCTTTTTCCATTACCAGTCAAGGATCTTTAATTAGCAGCGGGAAAGTCAGGATTATTCCTTTTGACCACGATCTTGACCGCGAGGAGTCTGTTGAGGACTATGACGAACTAGGCAAACAGCTAATAGAAGATTTTTTAGAAAAAAGGGCTAGAAATTGGCAGGAGGTAAAGAGACCTCGGTTCTCCAAACAGGGCAACGGTGGCCCTCTGAAAAATTCCAGGTCCTCACCCAAAGTTTGTGTGGAATCGGCCCCGTCGTATCCAGCGGAATATGATACAATAGACAGGAGAAGGAAAAAGAAACGGAGAGACAATGCAGAGTGTGAATGGAGAAGGTCTCCAATCAACAGGAGGCCGAGAATTCCTCACGAAATGGTTATTTCTGCAAACAGCAGGAAAATAAGAGCCGAACGTAATCCCAGTTACAACGACACCGATTCGTACAGCCGCAGCAGCCGCCCCCAGGAAGTTGGGGCTCCGCGGCCCGGATGTTGGGATCTGCTTCCATACAGAAACACCCCCCTGGTCCAAAGCAGCTGGTTCTCTGACAGCTCAGAGAGAAACTGCGACCCTCAGCCAGGCTGCTTTGGGGGTGAAGGCCGGCTGTACCCGGAAGAGGCAGCCGGTTATGAGGAACTGGAAGGCAGCAGCTGCCCTGAAGGTCTTGGGGGCTCTCCTGCTTCAGACGAGGAAGGGAAGGAGGAAACGGCCCACGGCTGGTATGAGCCCACGCGTGGCTCGCTCAAGGACCACGTGGCCTTCTTGCCTGTCCGAGCGCCGCCAGAGGGAGACCTCAGTGCGGTGGACGAGCTGCAGTGCTTGGTGCAGACGGTGTCCGAATACCTGGCCGAAAAGGAGGAAGAGATTAGCAGCTGGGAAGCCCTTCCGAAGCAGGGAAGCAGGAACCAGGGCCTCCCCGTCCAGGTGGCAGAGGAGGCCAAGGCAGCCCCTGCCGTTGCGGAGGAGGAGGAGGAGGAGAGCGACAGCCGAGCAGAGGCCTTATCGGACATTCTGGGGGTGAAAGACGCGACCCAGTCCTTCTTCAGCTTCCTCACGGAGAAAGTGAGCTCTGGAAAGGCGCTGCTCACGTCCTCCGTGGAGCAGCTCGTGTCTTCCTTGGCTGAGACAGCAGACGTCCCCATGAGGGACTCGTCCAACCAGCCTCATCCGGACGTGGAAGCGGAAAGCGGGCCTGAGGCCGGCTTGCCTGAAGAAGGGCCGGCTTCCCTTCCCGAGCAGAGCCGGCCAAAAGCGGCTGGTGTGAGTCTCCCAGAGGCCTCTGACGGGGATGACAAGGCCCGCCCGGCCGCCCCAGCCCTCGATCGTCCTGCAGGTGATGCCGAGGGCCAGTCTGCCTTTCAGAAGACAAGTGCGGCTGTGAGTTCTCTCTTGGGCATGTTCGGTTCTTTCAAAACTTTGACGGAGAAGAAGGAGCCCATGAAAGAGGGGACGACCGTGGCGGCTGGGCCCCCGCCCGTAAGTGGAGCTGAGGCCAGAGAGAAGCCCGGCGAAGACGGCACAAAACCCAGAAGCTCCTCCCTGGAAACAAGGAAGGGGGAGCCGGCAGCTGACCCCACCGGGGGTCCGGCACCTTCCACCTCCAGCTCCTCTGCTGGCGTTAGCCTGAAAGCCGGTTCTGATGGCGTGGCTCTTCCCGGGAGGCCAGCAGAGTCTCCCGAGGTCCCCTGCCCCTCATTGCAGCCAGGCGAGGCAGGACAGGAAATCCCTCCAGAGCCTTTAGCAACTCGGCCACCTGGGGACAAGCCGCAGGAAGGGCCGAAGGAGGGCGTCACCCAACCTTCAGAACGAAGAGGGTCTCCTGCCAGTTTTTTTAGTCCTCTTCAAAAATGCTTCAGCCCGCTGCCACTTTCCACTCCCGCTGACCCTCCGGCCAAAGAGACGTCCTTGGGCGTGGGGAAACCGTGCACGTCCGAAGATGATGTTAGAAACACCAGTTCCGCCAGCAGCAAAGCTGCTCCCTTGCCGTTCCCTGAGGAGCTGCAGGTTTCCTTCCTGAGCAGCTTCAGCTTATCAGACAAACTGCAGGAAAGCAAGGAAAAAACAGGATTCCTCTCTTCGTTCTTGAAAGCTGCTTCGTCTGAAAACCCCGAAGCTCCCAAAGAGGGACCTTTGGGGAGCAGTCCAGAGGGTCTCCAGACTTCCTCCTCAAAGCCTCCGCCAGAGAACCAAGAGGAGCAGAAGGGGAAAGCGGGAACCGGCCCTTTGGGACCAGAAAGTGGCCCTCGGGAGAAGGTGGCTGCCGGCCCTCCAGAGAGCGTGGAGGGCGGCAGACGTGGCCACAATGACCCAAGCAATGGTGTCACAGGCAGAGAAGCGGCGGCAGCCACAGACCCCTCCCAAGGTGGATCCAGCCTGGACCCGGCAGGGGAAAACTCGGAGGCGTCCGGTGGAGTCGGAAGGGGCAAGATTCTGGCTGATGCTCAGGAGGGATTCCTTTCCAGACTTTTCCGCTCTCCTCTGGCTGGCAGTTTATCCTCCAAGGAAGGACAAGAGGCTCCAGGCAGCACAGCCGGCCAGAAGGACTGTTCACCTGGCTTGCTTTCTGGATTGTTTCGGTTCGCTTCAGGTGAAAACCCGCCTCCGGGTGAGGTGGATAAGCCAAAGCCGAGCTTTCTGGGTGGTTTGGGGCAGATCTTTGAAAAGAATGTGGAGGAGACTAATTCCAAAGAGGGGGCTCCTCAGGTGGCGCCCCAAACCCAAGAAGGCACCAAGGACCAAGAGGGCGCAGGCAGCTTCCTAAGGAACGTCTTACGCCAGGCGAAAGAGAAGATGCAAGAGAGAGTGGCCCAAGCTCCCAAGGCGGAGGCCTGGTTGCCTGGCACAGGCAAGGAATCCGTTGCCCTCCAGGCAGCCTCCGTCTCTCCGAACAGTCCCCAGAAGAAGACATATTTATCAGCAACTAGAAAAAATGCAGAACCTCGTATCCATCCGGGGGCTCCCCGGGAAAACCTAGATGGACTTCTCAGATGTTCCTCATGGAATGCCAACTTGCTCAGCTGGTCAGGAGAACCTCTTGCTTCTGAGGAAATCGGGAGTGGCTCCCCCTTGGAGAATTACTGCGACCTCAGGGGTTGCCCAGTAAAGACGGTCCAGGCGTCCGTGCCTCCTTATTACGTCTTAAACCAGAGTCCCGTCTCCTGGGATGAGGTCCTGACCTGGTCGGAATCTACCGACACAGTAATGAATTTGTGTAAAAGGGATGGGCGTGCCAATCCAGTGGATTGGAGATCAAGTGAGAATTTTGATCCAGCAGCGACCGATTTTAATGCTGTATCGTTTAGACCACCTGATTTTTGTCTGGGGGAAAATGAAATGTGGGCAGCTCCTTATTTGAACGGACGTCTTTCTCCACACAAGTTCAACTGCATTTTGGAAGACGGGCCGATAGATTTAAGTTATTCGTCTGCTTATGGCGCTAATACGTGGACCCTAGTTGATGAGGAGCACTCTTGGCTGGGCCACTGTCAGGAGTCGCTGGAATGGCTGGTGCCTCTGCTGGAGGGAGTGTGGTGGCCGTCAGAAGACGGCGATTATGGTTACTACATGTACACCGACGGCCAGTATGTTTATTCTCTACTCACTGATTCTGCTGGGCAATATATTTACATCTGCACTTCCGACATTTATCCTCATCCAGACAGCTGGGAGGACTGTGACTTCAAGGGCTCTTTGCCAAGGGTTGTGTCAGACGGGGACCCGGTTTCCGTTTGTGGCTTCAAAGTGTCTCTGGAAGATGAGTTATTCTGGTTGGATGAAGAGGAAGAGTGGGATGATTATTTTGTAAACAAGCCTCTTGATTTGTCTGTAGCTTTTCAAAGAAGGGACAAGTTTATGAACATAGAGACCTTTTCCCAAACATTTGAGGAATCGGCTTACCGCCAGAAAGAGAAGCCTTTCGACTTCTCAGGCTACGGGCTTCTGAAACCCAGTAAGCCGGCCATTATGCCTGAGGAGAAGAGGGAAGGGTCTGTAGAAGATGCGCCCTTTGACCTCCGGGCACATTTCAGGATGGCCTCTGGCGGAGGGCTAAAGGAGGGATTCCGACCCAAGTCGCTGGATGTGGCCCCTGGGATGAGCATTTCTGAAAGCCGGCAAACCAAACCACCTGGCTTTCAAATCTTTAAAGCTGCCACTGAGTCTGATCTCCCACCAGTGTCTCTTGCCGAATCACAGATGGCCAAAGAAGATAAAAAGACCACAAACAACAAGGCCTCCTCTTGGCTCTCTGCCTTGGGCGGGCTGATGGGTCAGGGCTCAGGGAAGGACGCTGAGATGCTGGAGGATGTGGCGGAGAAGGACCAGGTCCCACAGTCCAGGTTTCCTGCAAAGGAAGCCACGTCTGGAACACCAGCCAGGAAGAAGGGAGAAGCTCAGCCAGAACGCCTGCCTGCTTCCGCTGCACGAGAAGAGGCTGCGGTCGCTCCGTCTCCCACCCGGAACAGGGCTCCCCTGCGCAGATCCGCTTCTCTGTTCAGCCGGGGTCTCACTTCCGACACCTTCGCCCAGCCGGAGAGCAACGGTCTGGCAGCTCCAGGGTCCCTGGGAGAGCCTGACAACACTTGGCCAGTCCTGAGCCAAATAGCTGCCAAGGCCAAGGAGACTCTTTCCAAGAATGACCTCAAAACAAGTAGCCCCGGAGGAGACCCACCGGCCCCTGCAGAAGCAGGATTCCTCGGTTTCTTTAAAATGCAGGGAAGCAAGCCTCCATCACAGCCTTCGCCAACCTCTCAGCCCCATCAGGTGAAAAACGAAACCCAAGGCCAGGCAGAGACCCCGGGGGCGCCGCCCTCCTTCTTCGGCTCAATCAAAGACTTTTTCACCAAGGAGCCAGCCCCCTCCCTGTCTGACACCTCCGTCGCACCACTGAGCAATGGGCAAATATCCCTGGAACTTGCTCAGGAACCCAGTAAGGGTCCTGCGTCTGAGGTGGGTGTCTCTTCAGAGCCACCTGGGGCAGGTATGGCCAAGAAGGATCTCTTCCCTAAGGAGCAGCCCCAGGAAAAGGCCGGAGAGGAAACAGCCAGGGTAAAGGAAGCACCTCCTGCAAAGGCTGAGCAGGCAGCCAACTCACACGCAAGTCCTGGAATGGGGCGGCGCAGCCCACCCCCAGAAGAGGGAGGCCCGCTCAGTAGCCTCTCTGGGTTGCCGGGGGACTCAGCACCAAGGAAGTCCAGTTCCCTGAGCACCAGCTGGTCCTCCTTGATGGGCAAAGGGCAGCAGGGAGTCTTGCCTGGTAAGGTCCAGCCAGAGAAGGCCGGGCAGCCACCCGAGGAGCCTGGGTTCAGGCTCCCCTTCGGCTTCTCCCAAGCTGCACCTCCAAAGCCTCAGCAGACAACCAGCAGCTGGGATATCTTCTCCCTTTTCCCTGCCTCCAGGACCCTGGCCCCTACGCCCTCTCAGACTGCCAGAGGTCCGGAGACAGAAGGCGTGTTCAAGATCCCCTTCACTGCCAAGAAAGGGCTTCCAGGCAGCTCCAGCTTCAGCTTCTTCAGTTGGGTCTCCTCCTTCCGCCCGGAAGAACCACCGTCTGCTCCTGACAGAGGTCACCTCGCCAAACCACCTCCGCTGCAAGGGAAGGAGAAACCACTCCTGGGGCAGTCCGCTTCTGCTGATGCTGGCGTTGGGACGGGCAGGAAACCAGCTGTGGAGGAGAAGGGCTCCCTCTCCGGGGTTAGAGATGCTCTGCTGGGCACGCAGGAAGCTGGCGGCTTGCAGAAGGGGGCGAGTGAAGCCAGCGCCCCGGTGGCCGAGAAGGCCGGGGAATGTGCCTCGGGCGAGTGGCTTACGGCCAGCTCGTCTCTCAGGGATGCAGAGGAAGAGGACCAGCCGGCACAGCCTGACCCCGCCTGCGAAGGTCCTGAAATCCCGGAGGATGGGATTTTCTTCCCTCCAGAAATCCCACAGGTTCCAGAGCGGCTGCCCCAGAGCCCAACCGAGTGGGGTGAGATGGGGGGGTGTTTGTCTGAGAAGGAAGCCGCTCCTCTTCCAGACGGGAATGAAGCTTTGGAAAACACCGAACACCCCGGTTGGTCTTCTGACCAGAACTCTGTGGCCCCGATTGGAGCCGCTCTCCAAGACTCGGGCCAGGAGGTGGTGCCGGAGCCCCCGCAAGGCCTCGGCCTTCCTTGCCCTGCTGGAGTCCAGCAGGCTCAGGGCCAGGAGCCTCTCCCCAGGGTCCCACTGGGGGAGCTGGACAGGCTGGAGATGCCTGAAGAAGCTACAGGCAACAAGTCTGTCCTAGATTCCTCAATGGAGACGTTTTCAAGCTTCTTCACCAAAATCAAACCCACTAAAACTTTCTCTGACTTTCTGGGTGGCCCACTCCACGCTCCAGATGCCCCCGGTCAGCGGAGGAGGAGCGCCTTCTTTTTTGGCAGCGCATTTCAGCCAGGTGGGCCTCCCTCAGCATTCACAGGCGGCCTCTTCGGCTTCTCCAAAGGAGCAGCGGAAGAGCCTCCTTCGAAAGCTTCAACGCCCTCCAAGCCTCCCCGCGTGGACTCAGACGTGAAAGAAGCTACGGGCTTCGTCCCAGGGGAAGAGCCTCTCGCCACCCAAGAAAGTAAGGCTTGTAGAAGGGAGGGCTCAGAAGCAGGAGGCTCGGGGAAACGGCCGGTCCAGAGCCCGGGAGGGCTGCTGCTGGAGACCGAGGCCAGGAGCGTCTTGAAGGAAGGTGGTCTGTGGAACCTGGCAGGAGAAACTCTCCAAACGGACCTGGAAAGGGAAGCCAACCAAAAGCCGGACATTGGCCAAGAGCGTGAGCCAAACGCTCTGGGTGCCTGGACCTCCGAGAAGAGCCAAGGCCCCGAAGGGGGGCAGGTGGACGTCCTAACTTCAGATGAAATGAGGGGTGCCGATACGTGCGCTCAAGATCTCAGCGAGGTGGTCGCGGCAGAATCCGCTGCGATGCTGGAGGAGGCCAAAGCAGAGACGTTGGAAGAGGAGGCTGCTACTCAGAAGCAACTGAATCTGGAATCCCAACCTGGCGCTCCTTTTGGCCAGGAAGGTTGGGAAAACACGCCTGCGCTGGAAGCCAAGACAGATGAGGACGTCAGCCGGTCGGGCGTGGACGAACCCGCAGCCGTAAAGGCACAGGCTGATACTTGCCCACCAAACGGAGGCGAGAGCCTAGGAGCAGAGGACGGAACGGTCGTACAGGAGAGCCCTGGCTGGCACCGTGGAGGGGCGGGCGGTGTCCACGACGCGAAGCCTGTCCCTGTTGAGGAGAAGGGTGCTTCAGCCACCAGTGAGAAGCCCCTGGGCGTTGAGGCCTTGGGGAGCCCCTCAGAGGAGGGGCCTGCCGGTCCCCCTGCCGCAGAGGCCAGCAGCGCCACCTCTGTCTTTGAGAGGTTAAGTAAGGCTCCTTGGCCCAAATTCGGCTTCGGGTCTTCAACCGGCAGCGTCAAACCGACGGGCTCCTTCTTCTCCGCTGGGTCAGGCCTCGGGTCCGGCTTGGGCAGTGTTTCTTCCGTTCTGTTTGGTGGAGGGAGCGATGAGAAGGGGGAGAGAACCGGGAGCCTCCAAGAGACGGTGTTTGGCCGGAAGCTGGACTTCTCCCTGCCTTGGCAGAAGGGCCCGGAGGGAAAGGAGGCGCCCCTGAGACCTTCCTCCCAGCGAGAAGCCCCCTCAGATGGCTCCTCCAGCCTGGAGCCCAGCGCACCGCAGCCCTTGGGCGGCCCTGAGCGGACATCGATGGGTGCAGGCCGCTTGGGGGATCCAGTCCCCGAGTCCAGCCCGGGCCAGGAGTTCTTGGAGGCCAGAACGACGGCTGCAGCTGCGGCTGAGCCCGGCCAAGGCCTGGAGGTTGAGGGTCCAGAGCCAGAGCAGGAAGAGGGCCTGAGGGCCGTTCCCGGTGGCCCTCCGGCCCCAACCCTGGAAGGAGAAGCGGGAGACACGGCCCCCGTTCCCGGTCAAGCAGAGCAGAGGGACGACGTTGCTTGCCCAGAGGAGGGGTCCCATGTTGCTGGGCCTTGGCCGGTGGAGGAGAGCAGCCCACGACCCCCCCTCGGACACAGGCCAGTAGCAAACGCAGCCCATAAATGGAGGCGGCCGGTCCATTTATGAGGCAAGAGCCCCGGTCAGAGGCCTCCGGCCCATCCCTCTGGCCCCTTGGTGGCTGCACATGGCGGCCCCTGATGGGGGGCTCGGGGGCGACCTTGAGTCCCGGCTTGTCCCTCTCCCTCCCTCCCCTTCGCTTCTGGCTTCCCACTTTGTGCGTGTCACGTCTTTGTGTGTCGGTGAGCAGTTTTGAACGTGGTTTTTGTAAGTCTTCGCAGACCTGAGAGGGGGGTGGGGGGGTTCTGAGAACGGCCCACGGCTCCCTCTCGCCAGGAGGGGCCCTACAAAAATCCTACCGTGGGAGACAGCGCTGCTCTTCTGCAAAGGGCTGAAGGGGGGGGTGCAGAATACTCACAGGCGGGTTGGGAGGTGCAAAGGCTGTTCTTGGGACCCCCCCCCACCATCCCAGCTGCCATCCATGCTGCTTTTCCTCAGGGCTGCCCAGCTGAGCAGTGGCTGGGTGAGGCCCTGTTATGGAGGGGTGGAGGGGCCACCCCGGGGGTCTCTGCTCTTCCCAGAGGGGCTCGGGGGTGGGAGCTGATCACTTCGGGGCCCACCCAGAGCTGCCAGCGATGGTCTGGGTGTCCGGTTTCTGCCCACAAGCGGCTCTCGGCCTCCCGTAGCTGTGTGGAGGAATCCCGTGGGTCAGCCCTGCTCAGCCCCTCGTCCACTCTCTTCCCCTTCTCCGCTTCCCTCCGCCTCGCTAGCTGTAGCCCAGCCTTCTCCAGACTGCCAAGCTGGAAAGAATCGAGATTAGATGTTCTGACTAGCCGACTCCAAACTCCATGATGCACAGCTCCCCCCCCCCCCCC
>JANHFL010003518.1:117045-128402 GCA_032468155.1 Oxyrhabdium leporinum | reverse complement strand
TCTATCTATCTATCTATCTATCTATCTATCTATCTATCTATCTATCTATCTATCTATCTATCTATCTATCATATCTCTCTCTCTCTCTCTCTCTCTATTGCACCCACCAAAAGGCTTGATCAACCTGTTTAAATAGATGTTTGTGTATGTTAGAATTCCGGTAGCTAAATTTTACTTAAGTAATACTGGATTAAGTGTCAGCCCCCCCTAGGTTGACCAGACCACAACATCAACTCCACGAGCAAGGCTAAAAGTACTTTTCTTGAAAACGGCTACAAAAACAGAATCTTATGGGTTCAATTGTGTTGGATCTCCTTTTTACACAGGTAGCCTTTGATTTGCCTGGTCAACCATTAGCAACCATTCAAAGTTCTGATGGACCTACCTAAGGGATACTTACAACCTGGGTCCGAAGCTCCACTGATCGCCTCCCCCTCCAATATCACATGACCGTACTTCGGGTGCTTAGCAACCAGAGCACACTTATTACCTAATGGCACCATCACGTGGCCATGTTTTATGATGGTTTTGCCAAAAAAACACCCCAGCATTTACTTCCAGCTTTTGGCGAAACTGCGCCCATGGCAAGCCATCAGTTTGTTTAACAGTTGTGGTTCACCTGCTTTATGGCCATCACAACTTTGTGGGTGGACTTTGTTATGGCCAAACTTGGCTACCATCTGCACTCCAGTGAATCAGGGAGTCAAGTGTTCTCTCCTTGTTCTGGTCTTAAAACATGGTCCAGGTCTTTGTTTAGATTGTGGCTCTTGCATATTTCTGTCAAGATCATCTTCCTTCCTGCTTACAATGATCAAGCAAAGTGATGGCCCTATCAAGGGTCATTCAATCACTATCAATGCCTTTAGGAGATAAACTGAGTTGAAGGAGGCTCCATTCTCATCCAAATGTCATCCGCTCCGTGGCTCTTAAATCTTGTTCTACCTTTTAGTCAGACATACAAATTTTCTTGGCTCCTTTAGTTTCCTTGGGTGTGTGTGTGTGTGTGTGAGAGGAAGATGCAAATCAAAGTAAAGCAGCCTCCCCCACCCCAAAAATATAGAAGATTTTTCCCCCGAATATATAGATTTCCATATCCCAATTCTTAATACAAGGTGCTTTATCAAAAGGCCACTGGACTTTCTCGGTTTTTCCTTGAAGACGTTTCGCTTCTCATCCAAGAAGCTTCTTCAGTTCTGACGAAGCTGAACTGAAGAAATTGAAGGAGCTTCTTGGATGAGAAACGAAATGTCTTCAAGGAAAAACTGAGAAAGTCCACTGGCGTTTTGATAAAGCATCTTGGGGACAACCATGACCTGGATGACTGAGGATCTCCATGGACAATCTGTGTCATTTGCCCCTTATTGTTTTTAAATAAGAAGAAAGTCTTACAGGTAAACATTTTACGGAGTGAGACTACATAAATTGACTACATTTTTTTTAAAAAATAATAATGATGAGAAACAAACGGGATATGAATCTGGCACCTTAAACGTGCATGGAATGGGGGATTAACTGTTCACAACTGAAGAGTGAGAAAGAAGGAAATTTAGCCTTGAAACGTTTATCCCCGTCATAGAGAGCTAAGCTATGCATTTTCAGAGGAATCTGGACTCCAGTTGAGCTTTGGTTATCAAGGGCAGCAGGATGAGTCACCTTCTGAGTCAGACGCAGGAGATGTCAAAGGACAAGAGAAGAGTGTTTGAAGCTAGCAGTGAATGATACAAGATCGTTTCACACGCAAAAAATAAGGGAGGGAAAAAAAAATAAGGAAAGGAAAAAGCCAAAAGTAATACTCCCAACGATTTTAGGTGCTTCGGCTTCAGTCATTATCAATAAAAACAAATCCTCGATTCTGTTTTTAAAAATCTAGAGTTTTATACGCACCCAAAAGTAAAGAAAGTGGGCCCAGAAGCATAGCCTTTCTTCAGCCTTGTTACCCGAACGTGAATTGTTCCGTATCAGTTTAAAAATATTTTCAACATTAAAAATAATTCCCCAATTAATTTCCAGGGAAACAGTTTTCCAGCTTGCAGAGAATGGAAGCGCCCTGTTTAACGTGGCCATCGACATTTTTAGCTGCATCTAAAGAGGCTCCAGGCTGCGCGGATTTGATTTTTTTTCAAGATGCTTCAGAGGATATAAAGCAAGCACCTGCTTGCAAATCCTTAGAGCAGCTCCATCCTTTTCCTGCAGCATCTTTCCAATTGCATCAAGTCCTGTCTGATGCATTGCATGGCCCTTTTATACAGGCTGTCCTCGACTTACAACCGTTCATTTAGCGACTGTTCCCAAATTACGACAGCACTGAAAAAAGCGACATATGACTGCTTCCGCACTTATCGACTGTTGCAGCATCCTTCACGTAATCAAAATTCGGACTCTAGGCAACTGGTTCGTATTTATGAGGGCTGCGGTGTCCCGGTGATGCCCGTTGGCAACCTTCTGACGAGCAAAGTCAATGGGGAAGCCAGACTCGCTTAACGACCGTGTGGGTAACTGAACCGCTGCAGGGATTCGCTTAAACAACTGTGGCAAGAAAGGTCGTAGAGTGGGGCAAAGCTCACTTAAATCTTGCTTAGCAACGGAAATTTGTGGTTGCAAGTCGAGGACTACCAGTCAGTGATATTCCTGTACATTCAATTCTGCTAAAACTGACCTGCAAGTGAGAGGGCCCAGAAATGGATTTGCCTGCTTTTAATGAAACCAGACCCAAGTTACACAGTAAGTGAAGGCTTCTCATATAGGGTCCATAATGTATTCTATTAATGAAAAGCTGTATTTTAATGAGGCAGAGCGTCACAGATTTATGAAAACACCTTTCTGGAAGAGGAGATGCTTTCCGGTCAGCGAACGAGAGAATTGAACTGATCCTTTGGAGTAATCTAGTTTCCGTGGCCAATTTTTTCCCCCTTCCTTTCAGTTTATTACAAGATCAACTCAGCCGTCAAATTGGCTGCCCAACAAATGGGAGCTGTGGAACTCTTTAAATGCTCACGACAATTTAAAATCCTGCCGTGTGGCTCCTATTTTGAAAAGAAAGGGGTGAAAAACACCTAGATGCCATTTTCTTGTTCTTTTTCGACTGCTGGCGAACATTTTAATCAAGCGTTAAATTGAGCAAATAAAGGCAGCAGTTCGGGGGTTAGATAATGGTGATGATGTTTTGCCATTAAAACTTTTCACCGTTCTTCTAGTCTGGTCTTCTTCGGGCTTAGCTGAATAATTTTATAAATACAGTCACCGTTTTATAAGGGAGGATGAGAAAAATAAAATAAAATAAAAAACGTTGCTTTCGGATAGAGATGATCCTGTCTCTTCTGGGGGTAAGTGCAATGGACTAAAAACCAAATTGAAATAGTGGTTGCAACAGATGCTCCAATCCTTTTTATGTATTTAACAATGTGGGGCAGGATTCAATCATACCTTCCAACAAATATCTTTTCCCATGAATCTGATCACCTAAGAACTCTTGATTCTGGGAAATAGCCAACTAGATTGGAAGGAGGAGTCAAGTGGGGAACCAGCTTGGAATCATTGCGCAGCTGCCAACGGCGTAAGTTTGACCTCTTCCAAGATCCAGGAAGCCTTTCTGTGATGGTTCCCAGGGAAAAGCAAGCAGTCTGGTGAGATTCTTGTAACATAGGCAGTAATCAATAAAGTGGCTGACTTTAGCTAATTATGAGTCGCTGTGGTTGCTTGTGCTGGACAACTAGGGACTATCATACCCAATCCTGCCTTTTCCTGATTGGCAACCACATCACCAAAAGGCAATTTGAAAATGGAAGTGGCAGGAATGACCCCGGGACACCACAACAGTCATAAATATGAGCCAGGTGCCATGCATCCAAATGTAAATCACGTGACCATGGAGATGCTGGAACGGTCATAAGTGTGAAAAATGTCATAAGTCACTTTATTCGGTGCCGTTGTAACTTCGGTCACTAAGTGAATTGTTGTAAGTCAAGGACTACCTGCACTGTGACATATACATGCTATGATTCTGCAGAAAGAAAACTGAAGGTGGTTTTGGCCCTCTACTCAGGTTTCCTGAGAATATCGATTTCCACTAAATTTTCATTTAAATTTTCAAAAATTCAAGCTCTCAAGATATAGGTCCCATGCCTTAAAACATAAAGGGTGATGCCCGGACACCAAGATGTAAATCTGTAAAGGGAAAGAATATTCAATACTCGAAATTCTTTGTAATGTAACCCTGGTCCCTGGAATTCAATCCACATCTAAGGAAGGATTAATCAAGGACACTGTTCATTATAGATGTTCTGTGGCAAAAACACAACAGAAGACTGAGCAGTTCCCCTTTGTGCGCGCCGATCAAGAACTAAACCAAAATACAGGTAACTGAAATAGCTGTACGCTGTTCTCCATTTCCACCCTCCCTCCTACCTTTCTACTGTTATTTTTCTGTGCCTATTTTAGCTCGGAAGCCCCCAGGGAGAGTCACCTGTCAAATCTGCTCCTTGAGAAATGCCACATGCATAGAAGGTGTCGTATCCGACTAATGAGAAGTGATTTCAAAAATAGAAAGCAGGAGAAGCTGGGTTGATTCAAGGAAGAGTTTTGTTGTAGGGGAATAGTCGTTACCAAAAAACTGGCTATCTGAGAAATCCTTCCAAGGCTGGGACACTTTGAAAAACTGACCCACTTCCTTAAATGATAATCCAGCCAGGACAACTGGATCTGCATTTCCAGTACAGGGTTCAGAGAATCAACTGAACAGGGTTGATGTCACCTGGTGTCACTTTTAAGAATATGGTGGCAATCGCACAATTAGCACAGGCCTTCTTCTCCGAGAGGAAGGAAATCACTCTCAAGCGACTGCCTTCCAAATGCGTTGGGGCTTTAACTCTTCAAATTACCGAATCAGGAGAATATTTGTAGCTGCGGGTTGAAATGAAGGATCCTTGGTGTTCTCTAAGCTTGGTTGTTTTCTTGCAGAAGTTTCACGTACACCAATGTTATCTAATTGAGTAATGATGGGAACGTACGTTATCCTTGAATATATTTATCTGCTCTCTCTCTATTTTCATTCCTGTTGAAACTTTCTCTATTTAATGTTATTTTGTTCTTCTTTTAAAAGCTGTTCATTTCGTGCTGAAATCAACTAGCTGGGGTGAGTGGTGTCTGAATGAGAAGGATGGGATAAAAATATCTCCATCAAGCATAAATAAACAAACCAAAGAACCATGAAGCCGTGTTCCAATATTTGAGGGGCTGTCACAAAGAAGAGGGGGGGGGGGGTCAACCTGTTCTCCAAAACACCTGAAGGCAGAACAAGAAGCGACGGGTGGACACTAATCAAGAAGAGAACCAACCTAGAACGAAGGAGAAATTTCCTGACGGTGAGAACAATCCATCCGAGGAATGGCTTGTCTTAAGAAGTTGTGGGTGCTCCATCACTGGAGGCTTTTAAGAAGAGAATCGACAGCCATTTGTCCAGAATGGTCTCCTGCTTGAGCTGGAGTTGGACTAGAAGACCTCCAAGGCGCCTTCCAACACTCTTATTCTGTTAAATAAACGACATCTGGATGTGCAATGAAATGATTCTCGTCAAAAACGTATTTTGTTTTTTTAGACGGCGTAAACAGCGCAGGCCTCGTATTAAGGAGAGGCATCCCCAAAAGTGCCTGTTCAGATGGCATTGACTAACAACTGCCTTAACAAAAATAAAACCATTTCAGTTGCAATCGTATTTCTAAAACGCTGCTGTTGAATCAAGGCCAGGGTATTTTTCCCATCAGTTACTGGTTTTGACCTGATTTAATCTGACAAAAGAGGGCAGACCTACCACCCCGGGCTTATGTGGGGATTCTGTGGCAGTTCTGTAGACATTCCTTGGCTGGCTGAGTTGACGTGAAAAGTGTTTCCAGAAGGCAGAAAGTTTGGAAGTCCACCAGAAGGAAAATAGAAAGCTTCGGTTTATTCAAACTCAAGCCACAGACAACCGAGGGTAAGGGAAGCCATGGAGCTCAGCACCTCCAAGGTGACTTTTCTGAACCTCTGGAACAGAAGATAATCGGCCTGTTTTTAGGGAAAAAGGTGAAAGCCGAGGAAGTTATTTGTTTCTGCTGAGAGTCCTCTGCTTCTCAGCATGCTCCACAATTTTCTCTTCTACATACAATCCTTTCCGCTTCCTCACAGCATTCATGTACTTGCGAGCCTGATTCTCGGAATCGGCTTTCTCCCCAAAGTGCAAATACTCCTCTTCGGTGGTGGGTACCCAAAATGGATCGTCTGAAATGACCTGGGAAAAGAGGAAGAGTGGTTAAGAGGATTGTTGGCCTTCTTAACTGGAAGGTGGGCAGTTCAAGACCCAAGCACTGCGTGACGAGGTGAGCTCCCATTTTTTGCTCCAGCTCCTGCCACCCTAGCAATTCGAAAGCATGCAAATGCAAGTAGATAAATAGGTACCAGTGGGAAGGTAACAGTGTTCCGTGCGCCTTGGCATATAGTCATGCCGGCCACATGACCACTGAAGCATCTTTGGACAACGCTGGCTCCCTCGGCTAAGAAATGGAGATGAGCATCTAGAGTTGGATACGACTGGAGAGGGGAAAGCTTTACCCTTGTAATGAAGAGCAGTTTAAACAAAGGAAGAACAGCTTGAAAATTATGATTCTCCAGTCGGGCAGCCAAAGGATAAGCAAAATCTAAAGACTCCACTTGAAAGTAGAACTCAAAGGAGATTCTCCTTGACCTATCTATAAGCTTTCCTCAACCTGCCATTTTCTACTTTGGCTGCCACTGCTGATTTCATTTCACTCTTTTTATCTCAATTTTCCTGCCCTCCAGTATTGCTTCATATCTTGTGCACAGCCAGGACTTATTTGAAGTCTGGCCGTATAAAAACAGAGTCGACTGAAGAGAGACACAGAGAGAGAGAGAGAGGGAGACAAAGCCCGCAGATTGTTCCCTGTGAAATTCAGGGAGTTCAGTCTGATCACATCTGGAGTGGAGGCCACCGGCTGGGGAGAGCTGTCCTCGGCTGTGTGGCTTGGAGAGAATACAGGAATCCCAAAGAGACACAGGCAGCAAGTGTGAATTTCTTCGGAGGGCTTTGCTGCGGTTTTCGAGTGTGGCGCGTGGAACAAACCTACAAAATGAGACTGCCTAGAAGAAAGGCTGAGGGAGAGAGAGCGCTTCTTGGTGTTCGTTTTGGAACAGCAGCAAAGGAAAATGGTCCTCTCCCGCCCCCGAATCTCAGGACACAGCTCCTCTTTCGCTGAAAAGACCGATCAACTTCCAGTACTACAATGTATACTGCAACGAGTCAAAAACGAAAGCCATAGGCTGCCCCTTGCTACTAAAGGGTATCTGTTTCTAATTCAACATCGCTGGCAGGATGGTACATTGACTCTTCTCGCAGGAGCCAAAATAATCTCACTTTTTGCTTACAACTGAGTCTTCCCTAAAGCGGTGCTAGCCAAATGGGGAGAGAGGGAGGGGGGCCTTCTTGCTCAATAATTTTTATTTTTATTCACAACGTTAAAATATAACCACCACCACCCCCCAAAAAAGGGGGGGGGAATACAAAAACAAAGCAAAACTAGACAAGACAAAAACTGTGCATTTAAAAAAAAGCAACACATATGCGTAGCTTGTACCCCCAGTTAAGTACTGGTAAATATATTTCAAGAATAATCGTTTCCTCTCTTTGCAAAAACAAGCCCAGAGTTTATGAATTTCTACAACTCTTGTTTATTTACCCAACCAATTTGACCTGGCATTTATCTACTATATAAACTAAATGGGGTAGATACCTAATCCCATTGCTCTGTTTTCTGGACATTGCTCTTCCAGGCAGGGGATGATGGGAGTGACAAGACTTTGGGAGGAGTGATTTAAATTTTGCTTAAATCTTGCCTTCCTTGGTTAAGGCTAATTAGAGTGAAATTATAAGCAAAATGTACATGTAGTCGTTGACGTACGACCACAATTGAACCCCAAAACTATGTTGCTAAGTGAGAAATTTGCTAAGTGAGTTTTGTCCCATTTTACTACTTTTCTTGCCACATTTGTTAAGTCAATCGCTGCAGTTGTTCAGTTAGTCACACGGTCGTTAAGGGAATCTGGCTTCCCCACTGACTTCCTTGTCAGAAGGTCACAAAAGGGATCACATGACCCTGGGACAGTGCAGCCGTCATAAAAGTGAGCCAGATGCCAAGCTTCTGAATTTTGATCATGTGACCTTGGGGGATGCTTCAACGGTCATAAGTCATTTTTTTCCGGTGCCGTCGTAAATTTAAACGGTCACTAAATGAACTGTTGTAAGTTGAGGATTGGCTGCACACACTATGAAAGAGCAGGCCAATACATTGCTTAAGAAAGGATTAATTAAAACCATATCCAGGCATCTATAAAACCAGGTCAGCTGTCACTCACCAAGCCTCAAGAGAGAGAGAAAAAAAATCTTCTTGAACTGCAGTAATGTTTCTCTTTTGTACACTGCTATTGTACTAAAAGGTGACGGGGAAAGTAAAATAAAATAACCAGCGAACAGCTTTCCAGAGCATGGACAAATGTAACCACACATATCTACTTTATGATTTATATGGCCTTCATGTGTGCTATGTGGTTATTCCAATTCACTCTCACCACATGAGATCCCCCCCAATGAAACTTACGCCTGATGAAATCCTGGCCCTGGATTTCATGCTTAGAGAAGTTCTCCAGATTTGTTGAAACCAGATGTTTAGAGAAAGCATGACAGGCAAAAACTCACAAACAAAAAAAGAAAACACAACATATGAAAAGAGGGGCCTATTACTCTTCTGACTGAAAGACATTAAGTTTACCCTCTGCATAAAATCTAAAAATGGTCACGGAAAAAACCCTCAGATTTATATCTTAACAAAAAGATTCAGGTCTAGTTTTTAAATAATTTTTTTAAATAACAGCTAATTATTTTAAACCTGTATATGTGTGTTTTTAAATGAAGTTGTGAACTGCCCCGAGTCTTCAGAATGGGGCGGTATATAAATTTAAAATAATAAATAAATAAATAAATAATCAACAGTGCCATATCCTCCTAAATCATCCTCCTCTTTTAATGACCCCATAATCCCTTGCAGGGTGGGGTCTGGGCAACTGAATGGAGCTGGGTATTTACTGGCCGGATGCCCTTCCTGTTGCCAATGTGGAGCTATATGCCGCAGATATATTCTCAGTGTGCCCAGAGAGAGAAATATCTGCCTCTAGCTAGGATCGAACTCACAGCCTTCTGATTGTGAGGCGAGAGCTCCACCTCTAGGCGACCGCACCACTCGCCATATCCTCCTAAATGCACAACGGTAACAAGAAATCACGTGTTTCATTGGACAGTTATTAAAAGACCCTCCAGAGATATTAGTCAATCACTTTCTACCATGGCTATTATAACGTAAAAGGTAAAGGCATCCTTGTCCAGTCGTGTCTGATTTTAGGGAGAGGGACTCATCTCTGTTTCTTAGCCGAGGGAGCCAGTGTTGTCCAAAGACGCTTCTGTGGTCATGTGGCCAGCATGACTAAATGCTGAGATGCGTAGAACACTGTTACTTTCCCACCAAAGTGGCACCTATTTATCTGCTCGCATTTGAATGTTTTCAAACTGCCAGGTGGGCAGGAGCTGAAGCAAGGAACAGGAGCTCACTCTGTTGCATGGTGCTCGGATCTTGAACCTGGCCTGTCAACTCTCCAGCTAAAAAACTTAGTGTCTTTAACCACTGAGCCACTGTGCTTCCTATTGTAATTTATCTGCCCTGGGCCACTGTGACCCCTATTGTAATTTATCTTCCCATAAAAATAATGCAAAGGCTGCTGTTAATCTGCGAGCAAGTCTATATTACAGGCAGGTATAAGCAGCTCAGGAATTGATAAAAAAAATATATCAGCTGTCTGTAGCAGAAAATCTCCCTACAAAACATGAGTTTATTAAAAGGAGGAATAAAAACGAGCTTATAATAAAATCTGATAGCTGGCAATATATTTAAACCAACCAAGCAGCTGGAAAACAGCTAAAGAAAGTAAATTTTCAAGAAAGAGGAAATAATAAATTATACAATGTCAAAACGGTATTAAATCATGGACCCAAATTAAATTCTGATATCGTACAACTAGTGGCCCAACATGAGTTATAGATATCAGGATTTTGCAATCAAATAGATAACTGAAAGAGCTTCAGGCATGCATAAGGCAGTTTTGACAGATATAGTTAAATTTGCTAAAATTAATAATAGAGTTATGGATTATTGATAATTTACAACATTACACAACTGCACTGCGGTAAGATATCATCTTTTCCCTGAATTACATCTATATCTAGCTTAAATTCATTTTCTGTGATTTATTAAGAATAAAAAACTGGATTGATAAAAATCACTGCTACAAAAGTCTCCATGACAGCTATCAATCACTTTTTATTTTATCATCTTTTAAACTTAGAAAGAGAACAGGTTGATTTTTAGCTTTTGGGCTTAGTAGTTGTTTTAGGATGACTTATATTATTTACAGAATTTACTAATATTGCAATGAAAGGTGCACACTTAAGATAGTTATTTTTTAATCAAAATTTTGTGGGGAAGCTTCCTTATTTTTTTGCCCTGTATTTTAACTTTAAGGTTACTCTTCATTGCACTATGTTGTCATGTATGATTACAATCATAAACATCTTTGTTTGTTTGGTCTAGCGGTTAAGGCACCAAGCTAGAAACCAGGAAACGGTGAGTTCTAGTCCTTCCTTAGGGATGAAAGCCAGTTGGGCGACTTTGGGCCAATCACCAAGAGCTGGTGAGTTCTAGTCCCACCTTAGGCATGAAACTTAACTGGGTGAACTTCAGCCAGTCATTCTATCTCAGCCCAACTCACCTCACAGGGTTGTTACTATGAGGAAACTAGAAGGAGGAAGACGTATTTGGTCTGTTTGCTACCTTGAGTTATTTATTTAAAAAAAATTAAAAACAAAGGTGGGACATTAAACAAACAAAGAAAGAATGTTTCGATTCTGGAAATGATATATGTAGCAATGAAACATCTGACAGGAAAGGAACAGGTAGAATGCCCAGAGTCACCTTATAAGGGAGATGGGCGGCATACAAATTTAATTAATAAAATAAAATAAATCCCACCACATTATAAAGAAGCTTCATGTGCCTCTAAATAGGGCCCGGGTTGGCTATAATGCTTGCAGTCTTTGTTAGGGGAAACTAGTGGCAGAGAAAACTCCCCAGAGATGGGTGACTTTGCAGCTGTGGCATTAACCCTGCCTAGATAAAGTCGCTTGGTAGGGAGATGGGCAGCGTACCAATTTAAGAAAGAAAAGAAAAGAAAAGAAAAGAAAAGGAAAAGAAAAGAAAAGGAAAAGA
>JANHFL010003518.1:79623-94466 GCA_032468155.1 Oxyrhabdium leporinum | reverse complement strand
TATTCTATTCTATTCTATTCTATTCTATTCTATTCTATTCTATTCTGTTCTGTTCTGTTCTGTTCTGTTCTGTTCTACTCTACTCTACTCTATTCTGTTCTATTCCCTGTGTATATAGTATTCCACCTTCTAGAACGTAACCTAAAAGATTAAAATAGCAAGTGCCCATTATGCTTTGAAGCTATCCACCCCATAATTCTGGCAGAGGCCTGTTGCTTCACAACCACAAAGAGATCTTTCTAAGTAAAATTTCATCTTGTGCTGGATTGCTCATCTGTGCAATATCCAGACACTTGGGGTCCAGCTCAACAGAGTAATTCACCAAGAATGGCAGATACATTTTTCTTGTTAGACAATCTTGGGAGTTGTAGAATTCCCAACATACAAATAGTGGGTTGTTGGGTGGAGGGGCAGACACAGATAGTTGTTAGGTTTATAAGTGAATATCTTCTTTTTGCTTTCTTTATCCTAATGGTGAGTTAAGTGAGAAAAGAACGATGGTATCTTTATGCCATTTTGTCCCTGGTCTTTTCTTCTAACATTCAAGATCAGCAAGATATTAACTCAATAATTTTGAAACACGGCTTTGAGTGTTTTGATTGTTTTCCTCTGGGATTGAAGGAAATTGTGAGAAATTGGGGAGGCTGCAGGTCACTGTCTAGTGAAAAACATTTTCTCACATATCTCTTGGCTACCTTGTCACTAACTAAGTGCAAGAACACCACATTTTACCCCTGAGCTTTTCTCTGAAATGCTCTTATTTGAAAGAATTTTGGAAGCAAACTCTCTCATTAAATTGAATGAGAATGGATGAAGCAAACCATTGGAGATTAGTTTCCCCCTACATTTTTTTTCACACAGTATACTCCAACAGTTGGCATTATGCAAGGGATATCTTAAAATATTCTAGAAAAAAATCTACATTGCCTTAAGGCCCACGTCATATTATAACAATAGACTTATATACTGCTTTACAGTGTTTTAGAGTCAGCCTATTGCCCCCAACAATCTGGGTCCTCATTTTACCCACCTCGGAAGGATGGAAGGCTGAGTCAACCTTGAGCCTGGTGAGATTCGAACTGCCAAATTGAAGGCAGCCAGCAGTCAGCAGAAGTAGCCCGCAGTACTGCACTCTAACCACTGCGCCACCGTGGCTCATTAGAGTAAAATCTAAAATTAATTTGCGCTGATTTGGGGGCTCACTAACAAAAGTGGTTTATGTTTGTATTCTTAGCATAAAAAAAGAGTCAAGTATTCAAAGCAAATCCTAATAATATAGAACTATCTTCTCCGTATGTGTTACCCAACCTGTTGGTTGTCTACCTTCCTTTCTTTGGGTGGTTTACTACTTCACGTAAAGATCCATTCCTAAAAAACCCACATTCCAATATTTAAAAAAAGGTGGACCATATGGAGACAAGAGTCTTGACTGTGAATTAAGAATGATAGCAACAGCAATAGAATTTAGACATATATCCCGCTTCCCAGTGTTTTACAGCCCTCTCTAAGCAGTTTACAGAGTCAGCCTATCGCCCACAACAATCTGGGTCCTCATTTTACCCACCTGGGAAGGATGGAAGGCTGAGTCAACCTTGAGCCTGCTGGGATTCAATCTGCCAAATTGCAGTCAGACGGCAGTCAGCAGAAGTAGCCTGCAGTACTGCGTTCTAACCACCGCGCCACCAATGGCTCAAAATGATAGTCAGAATCGCACTCGGTTTCCCCAAACTTAACAAGATACCTTCGATAAGACACTCTATCAGCCTCAGACCTCCAGAGGCCAGTAAAATTATTTTATTCTATTAGCAGCCATCTAAAGTAACTATGGCTAGTTTATAGCAACCCCCAATTTGAAACCATATTTTGCTCTTGGATGACAAATCCTGGTTTCTTTTAATCATGACTCGCTGTGATTCAATTCAGAATCCTTCCATTTCTCTCTTCCTATTTTTTGCAACTGTCCATTTCTTCTGGGTAATGGTGGAAGAAATGGATAGCCCAAAATGGATTATGAAAGGAACAAATAAACCTTGCTTACTGGAAAGATGAACTCTGTATGGTTCAACACAGTTCATCAAATTTTGGTTTAGTGTTATTTGCCGATGCGGCCGCTACAGAATATCTTGAATGTATTATATAATTACTGCCTGTCTTTTGTGTTAAACACAGAGAGACTGTGAAAGGAAACGGCAAAAATAATACATGGTTTAGAATCCAAAATAACGATGAGAATAATAGCACAACATTCAAAATTGTTCGCATGGAAAGCTATCAGTCCAGATTTAACTAGACCATCAAAGTGAGAAATCTTTACTGGGACCAACTGTAGTACAAGAACAATAAATACTTTCTTGAATCGAGAAGCAAGAAAATGGCAGGTTTATAAAATACCACTGAAAGGTTAAAGCACGTCTTATGAGGGGTGGGGGGAAATAAACTTTGAAAATGTTTGTAGCTTAGCGATGAAAACAACAGCAAATCCATAGAAGACAGGACACAATAAAAAAACATATGTATCCACTCAAAATCTGATACGGAATCAGCATTAAGCTTCCCCAAAGGTCATTGGCTGGCTTTTTTGGCTTTTTAATTCATCCTGAAAACAGTTACCACTGACAGATGTTTTACATTTTAGAGACTGATATACACATATATACCAAAAGATGGGATATCCAGTATCTCTCCCTGCAAACTAAGAATTGCCAACAGCATTCCTCTTTTTCAATGGCCTAGTTTCCTGCTGCTGCTGCTGCTTCCTCTTCTTCCTCCTCTATTTCCCCTTCTTTTAAAAATATTATGGTGCAAAAAAAACAAAAGCACGAGAAAGACTTGATGGAGTGATGGAACGGATTCATTTCCCCCAAAGACAGCTCCAGATGATGTGTTTGGAGCTGCCTGGGGCTAAAAACAAAATGAGAAAGACCTCCTCCAGTTTAGCTCACGTCCCGGTGATTTGGTGGATATATTTTGGGCTGGGCTGCTCTGGGTCTGACTTTGACCGTCATTTCTTTGTTTTAACTTTCCCCGCTACTTTTCTGGGAATGAAGCTTCCAGCATTTTGGCTGGAAAAAGGATGAAAGCCCAGCTGTAAATGAAAGGTGTTTTTGAAGCATCGGTGCAGGTTCTAAAACATTAAACGACAAGACTGTGTTTAAAATCTTGGGGTTTTTTGGAGATCATTTATAAGGTCTCATGAATCCAAATTCCAGCATATATATATATATATATATATTGTGCTAGTAAAAGCACAAAGTTTTCCCAAAATACCTAATCAAAACCAGTTTTGATAAAACCATGCCGATATTCATAATTTTCTCCAACACCGATGAAAAGAAATGAGAATCACATGGTTTCCAAGGCAGCATTCTCAAATCAGATCGGTTTGGGGAAAAGACATCTGGAAAGGATTTGAAGTTTCCATGGTAAACAAGGAGTTGGAAGGTAAATTTAGTTTCCCACATCTTTTAGAAGGAAGTAAAAAAAAATACTTTTAAAATACATAAAACAGAACAACAGACATGGAAAACGCAGTACACAATTCACATTAAGTACGGTATATAAGGAACTGGATCACTTTCAATGCTTGTGCTAACATTTAGCCAAGTTTAGAGTTTCTTATCTGTTCCATTACGGGTTACATTAGCCCCGTGTCCTTCAGATACAAGAGGACTACAGTTCCCAGAATTCCTTGGCAATACAGGCATACTACAAGGGAACCTGGGTTAGATAGCAAGCAGCCGATTCACTCTGAAATCAATTCGAGTTACAATGAATCAATTAATCGTTAATTGGTTCCTGAAGGCGTGATGAACACCAAAAACAATAAGTACCAAGCAAATTTTCCCCATAAGGAATGATGTAGTGAGTCACAAGGTCACTGACACCAACAAATTCTAGCTTGTGTGTTGAGTACCAAACAAGCAATGAGTACCGCGACAACATTTTCACATCAAAATGCATTAGGTACCAAATTCGATCATTTTCAAAGCAGTTGAGTGCCAAGGTATCACTGTATTTAATCATGTGCAAAGTTGACATTATCCTTTGATAATGAGAATTTTCATTACCGCTTTTAATTATTTGGTTATGCTGTATGTTGTCCTGATTAATTTTATTATAAGGATTTTCAGGGCTAAAACGGAGTGGTGCGGTGGCCTAGAGGTGGAGCTCTCGCCTCACAATCAGGAGGCTATGAGTTCGATCCTAGGTAGAGGCAGATATTTCTCTGCCTGGACACAATGAGAATGTATCAGCTGAATAAAACTCTGCATTGGCAACAGGAAGGGCATTCGGCCGGTAAACACTCTGCTAGCTCCATTCAGTTGCCCAGACTCCACCCAGCAAGGGATTATGGTGTCGTTAAAAGATGATGATGATTTTCAGGGCTAAAACATGCTGGAAACCTTTCTGGCTAAGGGACGGTAGAGATATTTCTCCTATGCATCCAAAGAGTTTTCAACTATGAAGAAGTCATGGGTTTGTGGGTATCATTAGGCTTGCTCTGAGAATATCTGTCTTGAATGTGTGATAAGTCATGGAAGAAGCAATAGAAAAAAGTTAGTTCACCTACCGAGCACATTCCCCGAGGGCACTTCCTGTAATTCTTCCAGCTCTCTCCCCATTAATAAATAGAGATCCTCCAATGTGCAGCAAGCTAAATGAGGCACGGATGGCAGAGCTTCAGCAGGAGAACATCCCAGAGGAAGCTAAAGGGTAGGGGAAAAAAAATGAGTTGCTCAAGAACTGCCGATTCCTAGCAGATGTCAGAATAGCTTCCCCCAAAGCAGATGTAACTGACATGAACAAACAAGGGCATTTTCTGAGTTTTTAATGCCAAGAGAAATGGCAATAGAAAAGGGAATAGTGTCAACATTTAAAGAAGCTATAAGCAAGAGCTGAAGCCCACCTAAAGGTCTAAGACCTAACAGTAGATTTTATTCTTGCTCTTCTGCAGGAGAAGAGAGAAATTCTGCAAGTAAGGGATATAACATTAAATTCTTTTTCAAGTCAGGTTCAACCCACGATGAACATCTTGGTTATATACATTCACTTCCTTGGCAGTATCATGAACGTGCTTGGTCAGTGCCTTATCTTGAAATGCTTTTTTTTACTTCTCCAACTATTTTACAGCCCTGGGATATCCTGGTGGTTTCTTACTGAAAACCTAATATTGCTTAGTTCTTTGAAATTAGGTAAGATAGCTAGGTACTGCCTGGGACAGGACCCATGAGTGAATATTTTAGGGGGGAAAGAGCTCAAAGGAATCTTTTACATCTTCAAGGACCTGAACACCGATTTTATCCCTCACAACCTCCAAATCTCCCTTCAAAAAAAGGGACTTCATCTACTTTTGGGGCTTTGTCCTCAACTGTCTGGGCGAAGTGTAGGGTGACCCTCAGAAAGACAGTACATTTCTGAGGTAGATCCAAGTCATCACAAATAGCATGGATTCCTGCTTTAATGTTCAGCCATCCTTCAAAAGGTAGGAAAAAGTAGAGTTCATCCTAACAGGGGGAAGTTTAGGCACATAAATAATATCTCAGCAGCTTACCTTGCGCAGCGACTCTGCGGGGTCATATTTGGGTCCAAGGACGAAGAGCTTCTGCCCCTTTTTCAGAACACCACTGAAGACCCTCGCAAAAGCAAGGAAAGCTTCCTTAGCCTCAACCTCTTCTCTCTCAGTTGCCACGATGTTGGTCTCTGATTGAATAGTGGGCAGCCGGGGATCCCCTGATGGGAGGAATAATATTCCACGGTGGAAATTGGAAAAGTGGCACGGTTCTGTATGTCAGTGAATGGCTATCAGAAATGTGATATGTATGTTTGGAAAAAGAGAATGTTTCCTATTCATTTGAGGATGCAGCTTTTGCTGCAGTTATTATGGCAGAAATGTTGTGATGTCTTGCAATAATAACTTGGATATATTATTGTAGTGAGATCACGGGTAAACTAGTAACAACTGGTAAGTACAAAATAAATACGTATAAAACTGATTTTCCCCCTCCTTTCTTGGTATGCATTTTTAATCTGTTATACTTTTTAGTAAGATTAAATATTGTTTAATTAAAAATAAAAATATTAAATGAAAAATTCTGGGGGGAAAAATCTGATTTAAGCTTGTGTAGTCCATCCACAATGGGATGGACATTGCAACAATATATTTCTACAATTTCTAAGGTACCAGCATCCAGATCAATAAAGAGAAGCCAATTTGGTACAAGACTAGTTACGTGCTAGTGCCTACGTTTAATAGCCATCACAATAATGTGAAGCAAACTAGATTTCTCTTTCCTCCTGGGTGCCGCAAATGAATTTGACAGTGTTCGCTCACAAGTAAGTACCCAGAGAGGTTCAACGTGAGAAACAAAACTACAAAATTTATTGGCAAGCACCGTGAACCATCTGCTCTGTAAAACAAAAGAGGCTTATTTCTCACCACCACTTCAAAGGCCTGCTGGAGAGAAAACAGGCTACCCAAATTTACTTCTAGCAGCAAACTGCCATGCACCAGATTTGGCTGTTGACACGCTATCACGATGTATTTATATATGTTGCAAAGTTCCCAAAGCCAGTTGGATCATAGTGAGAACTTAGGACTAGCAGAGAACTGCTGCCAGCAGCCTCTAAGACACTGTTTGGCAATTTCCAGATGTGTGGACTTGAAATCCAATGCAGAGGTTGACTTTGTTTCATACCTACTGCCAGAGTGCCCTCTACTGTTACCATTTATTTCCTAGATCAAGAGTGAGGAACTAGAGGGGGGGGTCTCTTTTATGACCTGTGGACTTCAACTCCCAGAATTCTTGAGCCAACATGGCTGGCTCAGAAATTCTGGGAATTGAAGTTCACGAATCATAAAGGGTTCCCCACCTCTGTCCTAGATGAATAATTTAATCCTGATTTTTCTCTTACCTAGATTTTCTTCTGCCTCTAAAGTTGGGCCCATCAAACGTCCTCCAATTCCCTCAGATGCTGACTCCTCAGTGGCCGCTAACTTTTCAGCACGCCGCTGCCTCACACGCTCATGTCTTTGCGCTATCTCTTCTTGTGACAAAGGCCTGTGTACCATTGGGGAGAATATGAGAATTTTGAAAGGTTTAGCTTCCTAATTGCAGGTCTGCACGTTAGCAAGGAGAATTTGAGAAACAAAATCATTATTGAGTGGCCAACTGATAATAGCTTTAATAAAGCTATTGGGTCAACCACTATAGATGCTAACTTACATCAGTTCTTATAGTCGCTACTATTGATTCTGCAAACCTGACCATTCTGGCTGGCAGCCAGTATGAAACAAATAGATGAAATCTGAATATTTTAATAGCAATAGCACTTAGCAATAGCACTTAGACTTACATACCGCTTCAGTGTTTTCCAGCCCTCTCTAAGTGGTTTACAGCGTCAGCCTATTGCCTCCAACAATCTGGGTCCTCATTTTACCCACTTTGGAAGGATGGAAGGCTGAGTCAACCTTGAGCCTGGTGGGATTCGAACTGCCAAATTGCAGGCAGCTGATAGTCAGCAGAAGTGGCCTGCAGTACTGCATTCTAACCACTGCGCCATCGAGGCTGAATTAAAAATATTTCAAATTCACCAGTCGCAAAGAACTTTGTTCTTCCCTTACAACATCGGTCAAACATTTTATTGCTTTAGAATGTTGACACCTCTCTGAAAGGGAGACATTTAAAAAAAAACTAAGATTATGAGCATTAATCTGAAAAAATTTAACATTTTCAGGCCCAGTGATTCAAAAGTGAGTTAAGAGACGAGGATGATAAATATGCACATCTTTCAGAAGACTCTGATAATCAAAAATATCAAATCAAGTATCTGTGGGTATGCTGTATATAATGTTAGTGTATTGTATTAGTAACATTAAAATTAGTAGACTATATTTAAATAGGAATAATAACCATAATAAAGTGTGGCTAATGGATTTGGCAATAGCAAGGGATAGTAAAAGGGAAGAGAAAGAATTGGAGGGGGTCACAGAGTATCAAAATTGGAAGTTGAAAGATTACAGTGTGGCATAAATCAGACATGGAAGTCCCAGTGGCTATTGGGGCCCTGGGTGCCATACCCAAAAATCTTGGATGGCGCTTAAAAAATCTGCGCATTGGCAAAAGTTTCACCTGTCAATTACAAAGCACAAAAAATTTACTTGGATCTGCATATATACATTATGTTGCCTTAGGTTCCTGGGAAGCATTGGATGCAATATCAGCTAAAGAACTGACAGCTCTGACTTCACGTTGCTGTGCACGGATAATAATATATCAATATTAGTAGCTAGTGAGGAAATACCAAGCTGTTATTAAAATAGCAGTTATTAAAGCCATTATTTTACATGCTAGAGTTGCCTTAATGGAAACAATTTAAAACTTCTGCAAAGTGTGACAAATTCCAATAAAACTTTCACAGCGTATAATGATTTAAAGTGGTACTTACAGTTGCAATATTAACTATTTTAAAGCCAATTTTTTATCATACTCTGGCTGACGCTTACTTAAGAGGAAAAGCTTCAGCTTTATGAACTGATAAATTGCTTGCAGGAGAGAAGTCCTTGAAATGCATTCCAGGTTTAAAGATGTAAATTCCATTTAAATACCTGAGATGCTTGACACTGATTTGTTTGAAAAGGCACATAAGTAGGAGGGTTGATAGAAATTCTGATTTTGTTTGTTTAACAGATAAATAGCGTGCTGCATGCTGACCTTAATGTATGAGACCGGGATTCAGGATGAATCCTTTATAAAGAAGTAAGCAAAGAGTTTTATAAAGACCAATGCAGATGGGGGGGAAGAGAAGAGATAGATTATGCAAACGCTTAAAAAACCCGAAAGGCGTGCAGAGACTGCTAAACTGAAATATTGAAAGAAAAAGAGCGTAGCGTTACTGAATTCTTATCCCAGGTGATGTCATGGCTTTATTTCATTGTGCATAGCTGAACAGGACACACACTAACTGGGCTTATATGCAGATAGTCCTCAACATACAACAGTTCGTTTTAGTTTAGCTTAGTTTACTTTATTGTCACTGCACCTCGTACAACGAAATTAAACGCCATCTTCAGTGTACACTATGACTATAAAAACAAAACACAAACACACATCCTCCACATTCTATACAATTGAATTGAAACCCCCTGATATGGCATTAATATTGCACTATACAGTAGAATTCAATATAGTTACTGCCCTGGGATAGAAGCTGTTTTTCAGCCCGTTTGTCCTTGTTTTTATTCTCCTGTACCGTCTGCCAGGTGGTAATAGTTCAAAAAAAGGATGCCCAGGATGAGATGGATCTTGAAGAATGTTTTGAACTTTCTTAAGGCAGTGGGAGCTAGAAAACTCTTCCAAAGAGGGGAGAGAGCAATGATGTTCACCCTCTGGAGTGCTGTCCTATCTGCCCCCGTGCAACTGACAAACCAGACCCAGGGGCAGTAAGTTAAAAGTACTCTCTCTGGTGCAGCAGTAGAAGGTCACCAGCAAGTTTTCATTCAGTTGTTGTTTCCTGAGAAGCCTCAGGTTGTATAATCTCTGCTGGGCCCTTTTGACCAGGGCTGAAACGTAATAAATCCCTTTAACTTCAAGTGATCCCCAAGATTTTGGAAGGACCAGAAAAGCAGCACCTCTCTTATGGTCTGCTTCAAGACTTTAATCGTCCTTATTTTAGCTAGAGATGTAGGTATAGAAACAAATTCAAACTGATGCAGAAAAAAATCAACTGTGGAAGTTTAAAACCATGAAGGCATTAAAATAAAACTCTTAACTTTGGTGGCAGAACTTGATTAGACTATCTCCAGAAACCATCTGCAGCCACAAGATCATGTGGCCAGAAAGAGGGCCATTGACACCCCAAAACTCCACCCTTGCTCATAAAAACACAACAGTCTCACCTCCTGCTGCTCATTTACCAAACTGGAGGGGAAAGTTAAACCCGTCATTTTGGAAAGTTTCAAGAGCTGCTTAATGCACAGTGGATTGCCACCATCTAGTGGTCAAAACACTCACTGTCCTCTAGTCAGAAAGGATTGCAGCCTTCTGTTATATCTCTTAAAACTCTTTAACTTCTTTAAAAACTCCCTAGGCAACATTCACAAGACGCCTCTCATGCGGTTCATTTATTTTGGAGAGCAAGAAGCCATAGAAAGCGAACTCATGAACAACTACTCCTTATTATCCTTCTCATGATGAAGAATACAAAGGTATCTCAAGGAGAGTTTTTTTCAAAAAAATAAAAAATCCCCCTTTGAAAGCAGGGTTGAGATGCTCTTTGGATCTCAAGCCAGAACGACGTTTTGGTGTCAGCACAAACACGCAAACCATATCTATTCACACTTCCTTACGCGAAGTGTGTCCTTTCCTGGGCTCATACATCTCTCTTGTACTGGCACACTAGGCTAAGTTATACGGATAGCCTTCCACTTACAACCACAATTGAGCCCAAAATGTATGCTGCTAAGTGAGAAATTTGTTAAGTGAGTTTTGCCCCATTTTATGACTTTCCTTGCCATATTTGTTAAGTGAATCACTGCAAGTAACGGTGGTTATGTGAATCTGGCTTCTCTATTGATTTTACTTGTCAGAAGGTCACAAAGGGTGATCACATGACCTCGGGGAAACCACAACCATCACAAATGGGGAGATGACCAGACTGAGACTGAGGGAGGGGTCAAATGCATCATAAGTCATGAGTCCGTGTGCGCTCACAAGAGATCTGAGCCTAGCCCACCTTGAATGCCTTTCTATTCTTAACTCCCGCTAATTTCCTTGGGCCATTAGTAGTTCAGGTTCTTGTGGAGAGCTTAAGGTTACAATAAATCCTTATGCACATTTGAACTGCCTGGATCTCCTGATTTCCCTGGTGCTTGACAAGACTACCTGTAATGTGGTTTCATTCTGGTGCATTAATTCAGCAATTCTTCTTTGTAAGTCACAGTTTACGATTTAGACGGATAAGTAAATCCAGCCAACTACATGAAGAAAAGCAATGCTCCCTTAACTATAATTAATCTAAACATTAAAATCTAAAAGACCTGCTTATATAGAGAAACCATCTGAAGGCGTTATACACTTCGATATGTTAACTAGCTTCCATTATATGACAAAACGTTAGTCTTTAATTCATAGACAAATGTGACATGCTGCAAGAGTCTGTGCCATATTTACTACCAGTTTAAAAAATAACTGCTTTACTTGTCAGATAAGGAAAAATAAGCTCAGCCACGTCTCAAATAAAAACAATGGAAAATGCAAATGATGGTTTAGCAACTTCCACCACTGGAGCAGACGGGGGTCAAATGGGAGAGTTGTTCTCACCTTGGTTTGTTCTGCGGTAATGTCTTCGTGTCCACTGCAAACATTTTGGATATAAACACAACGACAGGGGCAGTTTCCTCACTGCTGCATTTCATAAACGCTAGGCAAACATGAAAAAAAAAATAGTTACATTTCTTTCTAAGGTCTGAACGAAAGAGTCTCTGGTTTGATATGTAGATGCCAATTCTTTAATAAATCCAAACGAAGGTTATAGTTCGTTTAGTTTAGTCTTCTTTTCTTGTCACTGCACCTTGTACAACAAAATTAAATGCCATCTTCAATGGGCATTATACATAAAAAAAGAAAACAAAAGCACACCTCCTTCACATTCTATACAATTGAATTGAAAACCCCTGATATTCCATTAGTATTGCACTATACAGTAGAATTCAATATAGTTACTGCTCTGGGATAGAAGCTGTTTTTCAGCCTATTTGTCCTTATTTTTATTGTCCTGTACCGTCTGCCAGATGGTAATAGGTAAAAAAAAAGGGTGCCCAGGATGAAATGGATCCTTAAGAATGTTTTGAACTTTCTGTGTTAAATGACAGAACAGTGTAGTTAGGGATATTAATTGTCCTTTAATAAGGCTATTTTTTCTTTGATTGTGATCCAAACTGCCTCCTTTAAGGTTGCTAGTGTTTACTCACCCTCTTTTAGCTCTTGTGTTTCTTGTGGCAGACAATCAAAAGTTTTAGCTCCAATACATAGCAGCTTTTCCACTCTCTCAGCAGTGATATCAAGAGGACTAGGCAGTTTATCACAAACCATGGCTAATCAGTGCGTTAAGGACACACAGGGATGCAATCTGAGATTTCAGCAACAGTGAAAAGGAAGAAGAGGATGTGGACTATTCAGCAAGAGATCCTCTCTGCAAGAACTTTTTTTTCAAAGTTCATACTTACCCATCAAATCCTCACATGATTCAGAATTGAACAGCTCTGCAGAACCACCCAGGAATAAATATGTAAAAATGGGATGTGTTGTTTTTTTTTTAATTTGTTTGGACCCTTTTCTGACTCCTTTTATTGTTTTTTTCCCCCTTATAAAAGATCCAAACATTTATAAGAAACCACGGATATCTTCTAAGTATAAAATAAATCACCTAAGTAATCCTACTATGTTTTAGAAAGGAATTTGAAAGCCACCAAAAAGCCCAGGAATGACTTAAGTGATTTAACGCAACTGAGCAATGGCTGGTTACACAAATCCACTACTAATTTTTGGGAAGAGTTAAATGAATGCTAACCCTCCTGCTTATTAAAAACAAAAGAACAAAGTAAAAGGAAAGAGAAGCAATACAGTACTAGTTTGCGGTGTAAACAGTCTTTTTCTTAAAGGATACAGAGAACTGCATCTGAGATTGGTAGCCACTGACTACAAATGGCATTAAGCTGAACCTTTGGGTCTGTGTGACGTAATTCACGAGCGGCAATTTTTAGTCCCAGAGAGGAGATTATTTTCTCTATTTTCTCTTTGTCCCTGTGCAGGAGAAAAAAAAAAAAGACACAAGATTATTTACTTCTCACTGAATCCAGGAAGAAAAACAAAAGGGAACTTCTAAATTCACTCGCCTGTTACATTCATTAATGTGACACTGGAGATGCTTGATCAACCCACCAACCCAGGCCTCATCTTAAATTATCTTTTTCCCCCCCAAGATGGAAATAGCCTAAGGTACCAATCCAACGTATTTACTGACTATCAGTAACAAAATTCACCTGTCTCTTGGGTGATGCGGAGTAGGCATAGAATACTTCCAACCAAGAAAACGCTATTCAAGGATTTCTCTCTTACCTGTTGGTCACTGCCTCGTAGAGACTCCATATATTTTCCAGCACTAGTTGCACAAACAGAGGCTTTTTCCCTTTCAGCTACAAAGAGAATGCCAGGTTAGACAAACGCACAAAGCAGCCTTTATAATACACCAGGAATTATACTGCCATATATATCATATGTACCAACCCATGCTATCTACATCAGGTATCCCCAACCCCCAGGCCTTGGCCCACTACCGCGTCTCAGCCTGTTCGAAATTGGGCCATGCGAGAGATGGGCAGGCACACACGTACACAAAACTCCACTCGTGCGAGTGGACGGCGCTTGGGTGGGGGGTGCTTGTGCTCGCACACAAAGGTTCACTCGCACTCGTGCAAACGTTCTCCGGTCACAAGTGGAGCTTTGCAAGCGAGCACAAATGCCCTCCACTCGCATCAATGGAGCTGTCTCACACACACACACACACCCCTCCCTGGCCCGGGTCGGGCTGCTAAGTTGGAAAGGTTGGGGACCGCTGATCTACACAAATCTTACATATGTAGATAAGACCCACACCTGTTACATACGTGTCATTCACTGAGCCTTTATGGGGGGCAAATAACTTTGTAGAGGGCTTCCCTCTTTTGACCATAACCTGTATCTCCCCCATAAAAATGTGGAACCTACAATGAGCTGGACGGAACCCCAGTTTTGTTAAATTATGGCAATAAAGCATTATGGTTGGATTTATGCAGGAGACAAAAATGAGATGGCAGAGTGAGAGACTGGACTGAGCAACATCAAATTTAAAAGAATCAGAGTTCAAATATTTCTCCATTTCAAAAATCACCCTGAAAGGGGAAAGAAAAAAGTCAGCCATACTGATAGATGGGTTCTTTCCTTTGACGATGTAAAGCTTTGGTTTATGGTGCTGAATGTATTTCTCCTGATACCAGCAATTAAATATCTGATACTGCAGTTTCTCGTACTGCTATGAATTAACAGTTGCTGCTCACCCATGCATTGAATCTGGGTGACAGTGTGCAAAATTACTCAGTTAAGAAAGGGGCAATGTTGTCCAGACCATTTCGCTCCCCAAAAAGTGAGAACAAGAGTCCCGTTTCACCTCCGTGATGCCCACATTCTTACCTGATCGACTTTCATGATCCTCTTAGCTTTCATGTTTAAATAATAATCTCCCCAGAGAGTCTTCAATAATACTGACGGCTTGATTCCCATCTTCTGGCTGTACAGCTTAGCAAAATGTTCAATCCTGGGAAACAAAACACAAAATAAGTCATGGAAGAAATCCATTTAAATAAACAGCCTTCCTTATAAGGCATGCGTCGTCCACCTGCGCAGTAACCAGCTATACACCACTTCTCTTCTTTAAAAAAAAAACATTTTTTTAATTGCGTTATAGAGTATTATAAAATACAAAAGTAAATAGAAGAGCAGTGAAGGAGGAGGGGGAAAGGGGGAAGAGAAGAGAGTGTGAACTCGCGAAGCTTTCCCGACCTGCTCCCGAGTTGCCACAGGCAGGGGGACGGGAAATCGCGCCTCTCAGCTGCACCGAGGAATTCACACCTCAGTCAAAACAAGACACAGCCTTAGCCGGCCGAAATCAAGGCCATCTCCACGGAGACTCGCAACGGCCGGAGGGAGTGACTTCTACGACCCGTGAAATTGCTTCGTTGGGGAATGTGACTGGTGACACGCTCGGGGGGGGGGGGGGAGAGGGGGCAACAGGGTCAGAGGCAAGGCGCA
>JANHFL010003518.1:60085-78533 GCA_032468155.1 Oxyrhabdium leporinum | reverse complement strand
AAAAACACAGCCAAGCCATTTCAGGACAACTATTTATACAATTCTCTTGCTTACCGGAGAAGAGCACTTGCAAAACCTCTAAGAATCAAAAGGAACTGTGTGAGCAAAACTGCATTAGTCTCCGTGTTCACACAGGTGTATTACTCCTCTGATTTTCAAGCAACAGGGTCAACACCAGAATCTACTCTTGTTATCACCTTGACTGACAAGCCCAGCCCTTTTCCTCTTTTGTAGAACATGTCTCCAAACAAAGAAATCCATCAGAAACAAAATTTGCACCACTGCACATCCAAGAATGACTTGAAGAATGACCTATGACTCAACTTCAACTTGGCCTCGGTCAGATCACCTTCAGGGTTGACACTGTTACTACTAAGCATTTATTTACAGCACTGATGATGTTACCTAGTTGGATAATGAAATGTCTGCACAAAAACAACCAAGCTCAAAAAGCACTAAGGGACCCTCCCCATCACTATTTCCAGAATATGAGTCTTCATGCCATGTCCTTTATCTCAAGGACAGCCCAAAGTTCAAGCAGCCCAAATATATTTTCCAGTTCTCCCTCCTGGAAGGAATTTTCTCTTTTATTCAGGCTCAAGTTGCTCCAGACAAGCAACATCGGACACATTGCCATACATCATTCTGGTATTGATCAGTTAGTCTGAATTTTTGCTCTTAGGGCATTATCTAACCATTCCTATTGAAATACATTTACTTTAAAAAAAAATCTTCATTTCTCCTTGGTGAAATGTGGGCAGAATTAGCCTGCAATACTGCCATGGTGGCATCAGTGGTTAGAATGAAATATTGCAGGCTAATTCTGCCCACAGCCAGGGGTTTGATCCTGATCGGCTCAAGGTTGACTCAGACTTCCATCCTTCCGAGGTCGGCAAAATGAGGACCCAGCTAGTTGGGAGCAATATGGCGATATTGTAAACCACCCAAGTGCTGTAAAGCAATACGGAGCGGTAAAGAAGTATAAGTGCTATTACTAAGTACTATTGCTGTTTCTCCAAGGAATTAACTAAGATTCAAGATTATGGATTTGCTACACTGTGCAGTCCAAGCATTTTTTTCCCCCTCTGCAAGCTCCTTTGATAAGATAGTGATCCTTTTAGTTGGATTTCTCTGACGTAAGTCCATAGAAGCTCAGCTAAAAGGATAGTATGTACAACAAATTTAGGCTATTGCTAGCTTAAGAAATCTCAACTCTTAAAAAGATTTGGCTCCTGTTAAAATTTCAGCAGTCTTTATTTTTAGAAGCAACATTCTCAAATACTTTCTGCACGATTCCTTGATAAATATGCTCAGTTGGAAACTGTAGCTGATTTTATCCTTCTGCTTAGCTGGAGTCAGTGTTATTCATGTGCACAATAATTGGAAATTTTCAGAGACTTTAAAGGAGGCTTGGAAAGGGGTATATCCTTTCCCGCATGTATGAATCAAACTGGATTCCTACACAAGTAAGGTGGCAATTATTGTTATTATTGATATTATGATCACTGTTTGTGGAGGTAAATATATGAAACACATAACACAGAGTGTATGGCAAGGTTTTAGAAGCAGATGCTCATGGTCACAGCTTAATTTCTTTCTTTGGGAAGATAGACTGATGAAATAGTAAAACCACTTTTTCCAAAATAAATCAAATGTGAAAAATACAGACGCGTCAGCAGTGAATGTCACCAATTGTCCCGTCAAATCTTCTATTACCTAGACTAGGCTCCAGTTCTTCTAAGACTTTCCAGCAAATTCCCTGAGAGTCTTGAAACAGAGACGTCACATGCTGAAACAGGGCGTAAAAGTGTAAAGCCTCTATTATGCCACTAAAATGGCACTTTCAGGTTTTTTTTAACTTGCTGCAGAGTCATCATTTGCTGTGCCTAAGCCATTATTAATACACCCTGCACAATAGCGTAGAAAAATTAAGAGACATTGTTGTGGCTGGAATAGAAAATTAGACAGAAAAACAGTCGAATATCAAAGTGGTGGTGTTTTGTTTTGTTTTTTGAAAAAAGGTTTTCAAAATGAGTAAGTATCTCTTACTTAGATAAATAAAAAATGAGTGAGGTATTTGAATGAGATAAGTCGGGTTTATTTATTTTAAGGAGCTAAAATATTCCCCAGCTCAGAAGAGCAATGGAAACCATCACACATGTTGAGCCAGGATTCCCAGGTTAGTAACACTCACCAAGGCCACCAGCTACTACCACACGCCCACCAAGGTGCCCAGCTACGAAGTCAGCCCTTTTGTCTCTCATGCGGATGGCCCGGCTTAGCCGACTCCAAGACCCTAATTGGAAAATTGGAGAGAGAAAGAATTTAGTTTCATCTAAAGATCATAAAGGCTATAGGTAGCCCTTCACTTACAACCTGTCAGGGTTCCAAGTAATAGACCCATACTAAGCAAAAATCCGAGGCAGATGAATTCCTCAAAGAATAACTTTATTGGATATGTCATATTGGCACAGATATGGTGAAAACCGACTCTGAAGGGCCCCCACAGTTTTCACCTAATTAAAAGTTCTTCCCTCAACCCCAAACGATCAGTCACATGGTCCAATCAAGGCATTGTCTGGTGGCCTGGTGACATCACTCCTCCTTCCTCCGGCCAGGTGTGAGAACGTCCTTGGTTCCCAAGAGAAAGTATTTTATTTTGGCTACACAACCCCAGCTATCTCTAATCCCCCCTTCCTATCCCTCAGCTACAGTGTGGCAGCACTGAAGCTCCACGATGGCTTCGGCCAGGCCAGCTTCAGAGTTGACATAACCATGGATTTAATGATGCTTTGAAGTTACAATAGCCTCATAAAAAGTGATTTACGACCCATCCTCAAAGTCACAACCATCACACACACATATACACACCCATGGGACTTCTCCCTGGGTGTTTGGCAATCGACTCATATTTACGATGGTTGCGAATCATGTCAGCCCAATCTGTAACCTTTCCAGTCAGTTTCTGACAAAGCAAGACAATTAGGGAAGCTGGATTTGCTTAACGACTACGATTCACTTATCAACCATGTGTCTCAATTAACTGCAATGAGCCACTTAATGACCATGGCAAAAATGGTTGTAAATTTGGGGGAGGTGGTGTGATGACTTGGTTAATGACTGCATTGCTTAGTGACCAAAATTCCAATCCCAATTGGGATCGCAAATGGAAAACTATCTGTAGTTAGCTTTGACAAATAGAAGCACCGAGAATTCCTTTCTCTAAGTCTGGAAACTAAGCAGGAGTGGATCTGGTTAATTTTTGAACAGCTAGCCACCACAGGATCAATGGTAAGCTACTCGCAGGTTTTCCAATAAAATCTCATCATTGTATCAACGAAGTCACCAAGAATTAAACTTGACTTGGAGACAACTTAAGAGCCATAGTGGCGCAGTGGTTAGAATGCAGTACTGCAGGCTACTTCTGCTGCTGGCTGGCTGCAGTTCAACAGTTCAATTCTGATCGGCTCAAGGTCGACTCAGCCTTCCATCCTTCCGAGGTCAGTAAAATGAGGATCCAGATTGTTGAGGGCTATATGCTGACTGTAAACCGCTTAGAGAGGGCTGGAAAGCACCATGAATATAAATCTAAGTGCTAACACTATTGCTGTTAAAAGGTGTTTATAATTATTAAGAAGCCTGAATTCAAAGATGGAATTTGACAGGACAATGACTGCATGTTCTCATCTGGGTGCGTGAAAATTATGGATTAAGAGATAGTCCTCGACTTACAACCATTTGTTTAGTGATCGTTTGAAGTTACAGTGGCACTGAAAACGAGGGCTTATGACCATTTTTCACACTTACAACCTTTGCAGCATCCCCATGGTCACATAATCCAAATCTGGGCCCTTGACAATTGGCCTGTATGTATGACGCTTGCGTGTCTCGGGGTTATGTGATCGCTTTTTGCGACCTTCTGGTAAGCAAAGTCAATGGGGAAGCAAGATTCACTTAACCATATTAGTAAATTAATAGATTAACAACTGCAGGGATTTAACAACGATGGCAAGGAAGGTCATAAAATGGAGCAAATTCACGTAACAATTGTCTTGCTTAGCCATAGAAATTTCAGGCTCAACTGTGGTCATACGTTGAGGACTATCTGTACTCAGTCATTATCCCTTTATTCTGTCTATTAATGAGACATGTTAATAATCTTAGGATTCACAATTCTCCCACTTAATTTGCACACCTACATCTCTAGTTTACCTTCCTCTAAGTCAAACATCTCCACGGTGTTGACAAAGTGGGGCCGGGAATAGAAGTTATGGGGGCCGGGCTGCTGCAGTCCTCCCAAGCTGAAGAAGCAACCCTCAGCCATGGCACAGCTGGCAAAGGCACGCCGACTGGATACACCGGGGTAGCGTGTCCAGCTTCTCACTTCCAGATCGAAAGCTTCAAAGGCTGTGACGGGCAGCTTCCCTTGTCTTCCTCCTATGGAAATCAGAGACACCATGACTGCAAATCACTCATGAAGCATAGCAAAGTGTAGCAAGCTGCAGAAATATATATAACAATTTCTACCAAATTCCAAAGCCAGGTAAAATACCTTTGATGGCGGAGTCCTAGAGGCAGCCAAGTTAAGATCTTGTGAAAACAAGACAAAAGCCACCAAGCTCGGTACAGCTTTAAAATGTTTACCACGATCAAAAACAGAATTAACAGAATAACAGAATTGGAAATGACCTTGGAGGTCTTCTAGTCCAACCCCCTGCTCAAGCAGGAGAGACCCTGTATACCATTCCAGACAAGTGGCTGTCCAGCCCCTTTTTAAAAGCCTCCGGTGATGAAGCACCCACAACCTCTGAAGGCAATTGTTCTCGCTGTCAGGAAATCTCTCCTTAGTTTTAGGTTGGTTCTCTCTTTGATTCGTTTTAGATTTGATTTGATTAGTTTTAGAGTAGTGTTTTTAGATTAGATTAGTTTTAGATTAGATTTGCCTGGCTGCACACCCTACCATTAATGGGTAGGTGAACATTTCCAAAACTGTCACCTGTAATGGAAATCTTTTCCATTCCGCAAATCACCCAAATGCCTATAAATGATCCAAGATCAAGCCACAAAGCAGGTGTAAAACATTATAGTGATTCCTTGCTGAAAGACAATATGACCCATTAACCTCTTAAAAACAACGACAGCCACGATGGTTCAAGAAGGAAAGAAATGTTGCAACTAAAATAATATAAAAATGTCTGTAAGCTTGTGAGTTCTCCAGAAATCTTTCATCAGGCCTGATGTTCCAAAAAACAGAGGATAGGAAAGAAGCCAGGAAGTCTAGCTTTCCCCCCCCACCCCCTCCTGTTTATTCATAATACTTTGTGCTCGAAGAATTCTGGAGAATTTGAAAGCCTGCACTCTTCTTTGTGTCTCTTTGGCTGGCCTCAATAAAGCCTTGATCTCATGATGGATGATGGATTTCTACCTCAGGGTAACAAACTCTGCATCAAGCATTTATAAAATGATATTTGAGCATTTCTGGATATTTACAGGTCCTCGACTTAGGACCAGGGAATTGGGACCAGAATTTCGGTTTCATGACCCTTTTTTTTTTCCCCCACGGTTGCTAAGTGAATCATCACAGTTAAGTGACTCCTGTGGTCCTTAAGCAAATCTGGCCTCTTTCAATGACTTTGTGGCAAGCTAGCTGGGAAGGTCGCCCACGGCATTCGCATAACCCTGGGACACTGCAATCATCCTAAACGCATGCCGGTTGCTACGTGCCCAAATTTGGATCACATGACCGTGGGAAATGCTGCGACAGCTGTAAGTGTGAGGCCCAGTTGTAAGCCTTTTTTTTTTTCCCCCAGTGCCAATGTAACTTTGAACAGTCTCTAAAAACAAACCGTTGTAAGCCAAGGACCACCTGTAATTGACCAGAGTTTGCATTTCAGTATAATCCAACTCATCTACAGCCGGGCTCTGTTGGCTGAATCCTTACCCATCACATAGATCTTGTTCCCATGCAAGAAAGTAGAAGCTCCATAGCAAGGTGTCGGCATGGATGGTAAAGACTGCCAATGATCCTTAGCTGGTTCATACATTCGCAGGAGAGCTTGTGGAGACGTGTCTGCACCCATTCCACCTAAAGCATAAACCACTCCATCTAAGAAAAGGAGAAAGGGGTCCATGTAAAAGGGACAAGTCGTGGAAATTTTAAAAAAGCATCTTATAATTCTACTTTACGGTGCCATGGTTTTTGCTTTTATTGTTTTATGGGTTTTGGTTTCATACCGCGGTTGTGAGAATCGTGACTCTTAAGATTGATGTCCCCGTCAGCCTTTCAATCAATCAATCAATCAATCAATCAATCAACCAATAAGCAAACAGCCAATCTCTCGAGCTCCAACCCTCATGTTAAGGAGAATACTTGGCAGAGGTTTTCTTACCAGCTGGTAAAGTTTGTGTCAACCCTGAAGGGAACCTGGCTGAGGCCATCTTGGAGGCTTCAGGGTTGTCACAAGGAAGAAGAAAGGACAGGGAGGGGGAGGGGAAATAGCCAGCAGGGGGTTTGTAGTCAGAACAAGAGTTTTCCTGTGGGAACCAAGGACATTCCAACAAGTGGCTGGGGAGAGGAGGAGTGGAGTAACCAAGCAACCGGCCAGCACCTCGACTGGACAATGTGACTGATGATTTGAGGGAAGAGGGAACTTTTACTTTTTTAATTAGGTGGAAATTGTGGGAACCTTCAGAGTCGGTTTTCACCAGTTGTGCCAATATGAAGTATCCAATAAATCGTTCCTTGAGGAATATATCTGCCTCGGAGTTCTGCTTTCTTTGGGCGTATTACTTGGAACACTGACAGTTTGGATAGGAGAAAAACAAAACCAATCCCTTTATTCCCATATTTAACATGTCATCACCATCCAGTATTTTCCCTGTGCCGGGACAGGTTGCCAGTAAATGTTGTATCATAGAGTTTTCCACCAGCTCAAGGACTGCGGGGGGTGAAGCAGTTTAATTCAGCCATGAGGTAGAATTCTAGATAATCTATACCGATGTTGAGACTTTGGCAGCTTTAAGATACGTGGATTTCAGCTCCCAGAATTCCCCAGCCAGCCATGCCGATCCAACGACATACAGGTAGTCCTCGACTTAGGACCACCATTGGGGCCAGAATTTCTGTTGCTAAGCAAGGTGTTTATTAAATGAGTCACATCCAATTGTGTGACTTTTTTCGCCAAGGTTGTTAGTGAATGCAGTCATTAAGCGAATTTAGCTTCCCCCTTTGACTGTGCTTGTCAGAGGCTGGCTGAGAAGATTTGCAAATGGCAATCACGGGAACCCAGGATGCTGCAACTGTTGTAAAGAGACACTCATTACAAAGCACCTGAATTTTGATGACATGACAGTAGGGATGGTGTGATGGTCGCAAGTGTGAGTACCGGTGATAAGTCACTTTTTTTCAATAACTTTGAATGGTCACTGAATGGTTGTTATGATTACCTATACCTGGCACTATAAACAAGAATGCATGCCATAGTTGCACTATATTCTGTGTGGGTCAGACCCCACAAAATAATAATCTTAATTTCACACAAAATGATCTTAAATAAAAAGTGGGAAGATTCTTGTGGAATGTTGTGAAGAGTTCCCTAATCGTTATGGCAATTAAATATGGATGCTGGCTGAGGAATTCTGGCAATTCAAGACAGATATCTTAAAGCTTCCGAGGTTGAGAAACACTGATCTACTACACAAAAATCTAAACAATTTGAAACCAAGGTATTTAAAGTAGTGGCTCTTTGCTGCTAGATCTTCTAGAGCAGGGGTGTCAAACTCAATTTCGTTGAGGGCCGTATCAAGGTTGTGTTTGACCTTGGGGGGCTGGGATGGGCCTGGCCAGGGAGGGCATGGCCAGCTCAACATCACTAGTGTCCGGGGTGCCTGTGGTGGCCCGAGCTCTCTGCCAGTGAAAATGGGCTCCTAAGTTCCGTTTTTGGCTGCAACGCCCTCTTGCAAGCCTCTGCCAGTGAAAACAGAGCTCGGGGGGGGGCTCATGTGGCCCTCTCAAGCTCCGTTTTCACTGGCAGAGGCACCCGGGCTAGTCCTTTGCTGTTTCCAGGGTGACCCTGCGGGCCGGATCTGGCCCGCGGGCCTTGAGTTTGACACCACTAATCTAGAGGAAGAATTGTCTTGTACTCTCACAAACAGATAAAGAAAGTTAAGGGGTGCCATGACATCATAGCTTTTTGCAACATTGCCCTTGCTAAGAAAAAGGCACTTGGGTAAAACTGACTGACAAGCTGGCACATCAAATCCATCGAATAACTCTAGCCGATATAGTGGGATCCATCCTTTTGTTTGCGTTCTTTAATTTTATATTTACTGAAGTTCTTATGGATGTTATCTGGCTCTTTGCAAAAGGCAGGATACCCATTAAAAAAAAAACACCCAAATAAATAAAATGAACGAAATAATAATTAACGATACACGAAGGAAAGACTCAAGGGTCTTTTAGGCTTAATGCAAGTTCATGCCTCAGAGAAATTACTGAAGAAATTCAAAGCAGAGACAGTGACAAGAGACGAGACCCCTTAACAACAATTGGCAAATGCTACAGCAAGGCAATGCAGCAAGTTTACATAATCACTTTTTATCATATTTATAGGCTGACGCTACAGCATGCCATCATTCTTCTGATTCTTCCACTGTAGGGCTCAAAATTCCTGCTCAGCTGAACCAACTCTCATAGCCACCATGGATGGAGTTGAAAATCTGCATGCGATTGATCAAAATGACCGGTGAGGTGTCGAAGTCAGATGGAAATGAAATTCGGGATTATTGGGGGATTATGTGGGGGAGGGATTAAAATCTTTATATGTAGAATTGCAGGTACTAGGCTATGGATCATCAGAACGAGCCCCTTCAGATGTTTCTCTAGCATTCAAAGGACAGTTTCTATTAATAAATAACTAGTAGACAAACTTGAGATCTCTCCTGTGCATGAATTAGAATATTAATTGCTAGAATTAAATATTACCTTCTTGTTCTCACTGGCTTGGATGCCTGCATAATTAAAAGCCCATGTGGGCCTTTTAAGGCACAAGGTGCACAGTTCATGGCAGCAATTTAACGGGGAAGTCAAGAAATATAATCCTTCAGTCATTAGCTCATATTTTATCTTCTATCAAAATAAAGCATGATTTGCCTTCCTTATAGTCTAAACTGCTCTAGGGCAGCATAATAGCTCTTGCACCTCCTCAATCTATGTTGCTTTTATTAAGGCAATTCATATTTTAGAGTCCTCAATAGGAAAACTATTTCAAGTTCTTGACTCGTCGCTTTGCTTTTATCTGATTCAGGCACCCATCCTTAGCCTCACACTGGAGATGTACCTAAATCTTATTTCTATTACTCAGAAAATGCGATGGTTGTGCTATCTTAAGATGATAAAATCTGTAGTGCAAACGCATTTGGAAACAACAAGCTGGAAATCCCAAAGGTTCTTTTCCAACAGGCAATGGGACTTTCTTGGTTTTATTTTATTTATTTCTTCAGTAAGAACCGAGGAAGCTTCTTGGGTGAGAAGCGAAACATTTTCAAGGAAAATAAAACCAAGAAAGTCCAGTTGCCTTTTGGAAAAGCACCTTTGGGACAACCATGACCTGGATGACTGAGAATCTTCATAGACAAAGGAGCTGGAGATGTTTGCTAGGAGTGCATATTTCTCTCTTTAGGTCGGATACTCGGATAACTGCAGATATATTTGGATTCCAAGTGCAGCAGACCCAGCCACGCTGTAATTAATTATGAGCAATGTTGACTAAAATTAAGAGGGCTACAAGTTACATGCAGAACATGTTCACCTTGTTCCACTCTCGTAGAACATGATTTTACTGCCCTAATTCCATAATCTAGATAATTGTGAAAGGAATGCTATCCTCTACCTTTCTTTATCAACAATCAATCCTCCAAAATGATCTGATGAGTCGGCATCTGAAAACAACATCCTCCAGATCTTTGGGACTCCAATTCTCATCAGTCCTAGCTAAATGTCAGAACTGATAGCAGCAGTAGCCCAATACAACTGATGATGGCCAGGTTGATATACAGAAGCAGTATCTTAACCAATGATTTGAGGTGAATTTGATTCCAGCAGTAAATCTGGAAAAATCAATAGGCAACTAACTTCTTTTCCTTTCTTTCTTTTTCTCTCTCTCTCCTTCCTTCCTTCCTTCCTTCCTCTTTCCCTCTCTCTCCCTCCCTCCCTCCCTTGGTGGCACAGTGGTTAGAAAGCAGCATTGCAGGCTAATTCTGCCGACTGCCTGAAGTTCGATCCTGACCGTCTCAAGGTGCACTCAGCCTTCCGTCCTTCCGAGGTGGCTCAAAGGAGGGCCCAGATTGTTGGGGGCAAGAGGCTGACTCTGTAAAACAGCTTAAAACAGTATAAGCGCCGTGAGGTGGTATATAAGTCTAAGGGCTACTGCTATCTTCTCAGTCGAACTGATGTGCTTTGCCTGCCCCTTGACTGTTGTCCTCAGATGTCAGAGGGTTGAACTTCAATGCTTGGGATTGTCACATTGTGTGTTGCGTGTCTGGGAGCAGAGCAGGAACCAAAGTTGGAATTCCTAAGCACAGAGCAGGACCAGAGTTACCGAGGACGCTTCACTCTGCAGCAGCAAAGAAAGTTCTACATCGCCCTTTACATGCAGGGCTCATTTGAGCAAATCCAAGAAGCTGCCAGTAAGAGTGATTGGATAAGACAGCTGCCCTGAAAGGACTCCGACGCTACTTCCGTTCAGGTGAAAGTCCTCCCTAACGCTACTCCACTGCCGTCCTCCTTTCATTGCTGGCGCTGCTGGTAGAAAGTACGACCTCAAAATCAGGATACTTCACTGCGTTATTTTCTTCCAAAGAAAGCCATCGAACCCACACCTGGCGGCTGGTCCATCTTATTACCGCTCTCCCTTCTTCTTGTCTGCCTGCCACAACCGCAGCCCTGTGATTTGAAGCATATCGAAGACCTTGCCCTTTAGAGGGCTGCACATACCTCGAAACGGATCTGGAACAAACGTTTCCGGTCTCACACAAGGAGCACCGTCTCCCGCTGTTCAGGAGAGCAACTTTTCAGACTTTACATAAGTCTAAGGGGGGTGTGAGGAGGAGAGATATAGTTGCACTTGCTTGTAATTAGCTGGGCCCTCAAAAGCATCATCTGCAGAAGAGCCACGCCTGCCTTCAAAGCCCGAATTGCCCTAGTTATCTCTGACGGAAACTTTAACAATAGGATTCGCGAGATCAGCTGAGACACGCAAAGCTCTACACCGGTTTAGCCCTATTCTGCTAGAAACCTGGCAGGGGCTCCGTATATCGTTCTCCGGCTTGGGGGTCTTCTGGTCCAACCTCCGGCCCAAGGCAGGAGACCTTCTGCCGTCCCCAAGATTATGGTCGTCCGATCTCTTCTTAAAAACTCCCAGCAATGGAGTAGCCACAACTCCAGGAGGCAAGCCATTTCCTTGATTCAATGGTCACCCCGTATTGGAGAAGAAAGACGATTTTTAAACAATCAGATTGGCTACATAGCGGGCAATTCTTCCCATATTTAGCTGACTCTACTTTCCAAGGGCATTAATGCTGGGCCTTAACGAGTCCCTAAGTTTCGGTTGATGTGAACATTTTCTAATTAGAGTGCTTAATGGCACAGAATCATCTGGAATCAAGCTTCCCAATGGTGAGGACAATTCACCAGGGGAACAGAAGTTGCCTTCAAAGTTTGTGGGCGCTCCATCCCTGGAGGTTTTTAAGAAGAGACTGGACTGTCACTTGTCTGAGATGGTACAGGGTCTCCTGCTTGAGCAGGAGGTTGGACTGGAAGACCTCCAAGGTCCCCTCCAGCTCTACTCTCTATTTCTATCTTTTCCTAGGTGGAGTAAACACCCATATCCTCACCCAAAGTCAGGACAGAAAATTCGTAATTCTTCTCAATTTTGCATTGCTTCCTGATCATATTTGTATTCTGGGCAGGCTGAGAATTATTATAAACCAAATAGCCTGGGAGATTGGCTGAGAGGTATGTTTTGTCAGCCCTGCTATTCTTAGGAAAACACGGGTCAAAGGGTCCCTTGCACTGAGGAACTATTTAGCATGTCTTGTAACGATCTACTCATCTCAGGAAATAGTTCTTGGTGAAATTTTATAGTTTCTGGGAAATCAGTAAGTCACAAGGCATCTGTGGTTGTAACCATTCCAACTTGATTCAAGTGGAGTTTGCAATATATTTAACAATTAATGGTCACTGCATTACAAAAAAAGATGTTGAGACTTTGGAAAAAGTGCCCGGAAAAGCAGCTAAGACGATTAAAGGCCTGGAGACTAAAACGTAGGAAGGACGGCTGCAGGATTTGGGCATGGCCAGTCTAAAAGAAGGACAGGAGGGACGTGAGAGCAGTCTTCCAGTATCTGAGGGGCTGCCCCAAAGAGGAGGGGGGCTCCACCTATTCTCCAAAGCACCTGAAGGCAGGAGAAGAAACAATGGATGGAAACCAATCAAGGAGAGAAGCAACCTGGAATTAAAGGAGAAACTTCCTAACAGTGAGGACAATTAACCAGAGGAACAGCTTTGCCTTCAGAATTTTTGGGTGCTTCTTCACTGGAGGTTTTTAAGAAAAGACTGGACAGTCACTTGTCTGGAATGGGATAGGGTCTCCTGCTTGAGCAGGGGGTTGGACTGGAAGACCTCCAAGGTCTCTTCCATCTCTGTTCTGGTTAATTGATTGATATGTACTGGAAATACAGCTTTTTCCGTTTTCCAATACTGAGACAAGGAGCTCTCTTACCTGTTCCAAGATGTTCTTAAGATGAGAATATGCTTCCTGAGGGGTAAATTTGAGTTCCAAGATGAGACGATCTATTTTATTAATCACCAGGACTGGACGGATGTTTTCCAGCCAAGCTTGACGTAACACTGCATGTGTCTTAAGACAAAATAAAATTCTGTGTTCACAGAAGGTTCTGACATAAGATACACAAATAGGGATTTCTAGCACTTTGGGGCCAAGGCTGAAAGATGCTTTGAACTGAGCGTGGGCAGAGATGTCACTTGTCAGTGCCTCTTTTCTGGAGTTCACACAGTAGCTGTGCCATGCCAGGAAAGTACGTAATTTGACTTAAGGAGGCGTCAACTGGATATGATAAAAGGCTGAGAGAGGGCACTGGCTCCTTGTCAGTGTTTCTTAACCCATACACCTATTTTCCTGGGACTTCATGGCTAATGAGTCAGCTTAGTAAAAGGCGTAGCACCTCAAAAGAGATGCCAACAGTTGTACCCACATTTTTCTAAACCTTCACCTTTAACTCTGGAATACTATAGATCTCTATAAACAAAGCTCATCTTACAAACAATAACGATCTAACTTGAACTAAAGCATGGATGATGGCAGATGCCAACCAACCGTTCTGTTATATCCTTCCACAGAATTACTTTATTGCAGAGACACACATAATAGTCACCAAGTGAAGCAAAAACTAAAACCAGGTTGCTTTTAAAAGCCCCGGCTGGTGCAACGTTTAGAACGCAGCCCTGAAGGCTAACTCTGCCGACTGCCAGGAGTTCGATTCCTGACTGGCTCAAGGTTGACTCAGCCTTCCATCCTTCCGAGGTCGGTAAAATGAGAAGCCAGATTGTTGAAGGCAATATGCTCTCTGTAAACTGCTTAGAGAGGGCTGTAAAGCACTGTGAAGCGGTATATAAGTCTAAGTGCTAATGCTATTAAAGTTAGCATCTATAAACATATGTGCTTTTCAGCTTGGCATACTTGGATCAAGGACCTGCCTTAATTCCTGGTGTTAAAATCCAACAGATATGAAAGACCCACTGTTATTGATAGTTTATTGTTTATTAGTGAAAAGCATCTTGTTTTCCAATACCTGTGGGCAGACTCCTTCCACAGCATCTACTACAATGATGCAACCATCACAAAGTCTGACAGCTGTTGACACCTCTGAAGAGAAATCCACATGGCCAGGGGAGTCTATTAGATTGATGAGGTGTTCCTGATTATCTAGAAGCAAAGAAAAAAAACACAAAATTTAAAGACAAGTATTTTAGAAGTGAAGCCAAAAAGCAAATGAACTACCATTAAAGAGATGAATGTGTCTGCTCAGGTATTTTCTCTTCTACCAGATAGAAGTACGTTAGAAAATTTAACGTATCTGTTTGCAGTCAGATGTTTCCCGTTACTGCTGGGTAAACAACTACAGTTTGTTAGTGGTTTTAATTAAATATATATTCTCTGTGCTTGTACAGACTTGTATTTTCGTACTTCAGTAACAATGCAACCTTTAAACTTTCACCCAGATCTTTATTCTTCACTGCTCATCCTTTTAAGAATTGGTCCATGGTTTTAAACAATTAACAGATCATTATTTCATTTGAACAGATGTTTTATAATAAGTAACATAGTGGGAAACAATTGCCAATTAAAGCTCAATTTCAGACAGACTATTTTATGATCATCCGACATTTTACAGTTCAAATGCATACAGAGAATGTACTTAACTATTTTACCTTTCACAAAGAGCAATGAAATTGCACTTGACTTCATCGTGATACCTCGAATCTGCTCATCTTCTCGGCTATCCAAATATCGCAGCTGTATGGATGAAAATCACAGAAGATATGTTTCCCTACACATTCCATAGGTTTTCGTGACAAAGCATGAATATTTAAAACAAAAAAATGAATAAATCTTAAAGCACCTTTCCCGCCAATCTTCTAGATATTATTCCGTTGCTAGAAATGAGACAATCAGCTAAAGTTGTTTTGCCTAGAAAGAGAAGTAAAGAAAAAGAATAATCAATTTCCACTCAATATAATTATAGTGGCTGGTTTGTGTGTTTTTTTTGGGGGGTGGGGGTGGGGGTTGCTGACAACTCAGAAAAATACTTTTTCGCAGAATCACAAGAGTTTTTTAGCCCAGAAAGTCCAATATTTTGCTCAGTGAAAGAATTAAAGTTAAAGCATTCTCCAAAAGGAAAGGGTATACTGCCACTGCAGCCTACTTGAAAATATGTACCAAAGAATACAAAACAAAAACAAAAAAACCCACAAAAACTTCATCCATATGGCAATTTGTTGCTTTTATGCCTGGCTTCCTCTGAAACAGTACACCAGTTGTTCTCTAGAGACACAAAGTCCATGTAACACCAGTGATTATACAATAAAAACAAATAATGCTTGTTGAAACAAATTAACTTAAATATACACATAAATTCATAAATAGTTATTCTTTAGACAGGAGGTTATTTCTCTTACCATGGTCTACATGAGCCAGTATACAAATATTCCTGATGCAGGCAGTGTTTTGCTGAAGTCCAGTTGTTTTATTTGAACTAGCAAGAACCATGGTTTGATGTTTTACTGTAAGGAAAAGTATTTCATATTGAAAACAGGAAGATGCAAACTCAAAAAAACAAACAAACAACCCTTCAGAGGTTGAAATTAAGTATCAAGATGAGCTAGTTCTTAGCTTTCCAAATAGGTAAGGAATGTATATGGCAAATGAATCTGATTTTGCCCTGAAGCAGTTAACCTAAAATCACACAATATGTATTCATGTTTTATGAGAAACAAAAGCAACTTCAAATACTGAATACTATAACTACTAACACTCATATCTCACATTTTCTATACATATGTATTTAAAGCTGCATAATAATAAAGACCTTCTACCGTTTTCTTTAGTCAGAATCTGCTTCTGGAATCTCTCTATTCCAATTCTTTTTAACTTTTTCAAAGAAAAAAACAAGACAAATGCAGAAAGCAAACTATATTCCTCCCACGTGAAAGGCACACCTCATTTGTAAAGCCCAACTAATTAATCACTACCCTATGATTGTGATTCCTTTATTAAAAGCCTCACGTTACACAAAATTACTCATTTCGTTAGGAGGACTGATATAAACAAGAAAAACTAGGCTGCAACCTCACGAGATTACAAAATATATAGTTATTAAAGACATTGAAGGATAAAGGGGAGAAAAAACAGAGCTGCTTTCCAATGCTCTGGATTATCAGACCCAGCCACTACGATCAATATTCAGAATTACTTTGGATTAAATTATGCAAAGTTGTGGCGTCAGACTAACTGGAGTCTATTGGGCACCTAATCAATTTAAATCAATCGTTATCATATTTAACTTTGGGAGGACACAAGGGCTCTTTTGGAGCCAGCATACAGAGAAACCCAGTACAGATAGTCCTCAACTTACAACCATTCAGTTAATGGCTGTTCAAAGTTGTAACGGCACTAAAAAAAGTAACTCATGACCAGTTTTCACACTTACGACCGCTGCAGTATCCCTGTGGTCACGTGATCTAAATTTATATGCTTGGCAACTGACTCATATTTATGACAGTTGCAGCGTCCTGGGGTCACGTGATCCCCTTTTCCGACCTTCCGACAAGTCAAGTCAACAGAGAAGCCAGATTCACTTAACGACCGTGTTACTAACTTGACAACTGCAGGGATTTACTTAACAACCGTGCCAAGAAAAATGGGGTAAAACTCACTTAATAACTGTCTCACTTAGTTAACAATGGAAATTTGCGGCTCCATTGGGGTCCTAAGTCGAGGACTACCTGCATACCAAAATAGTTAGTACAGGTAGTCCTCAACTTACGACCATAATTGAGCCCAAAATTTATCTTGCCAAGCGAGAAATTTGTTGACTTTTGCCCCATTTTACAACTTTTCTTGCCACATTTGTTAAGCGAACCACTGCAGTCGTTAAATCAGTAACCCGGTTGTTAAGCGAATCTGGTTCCCCCATTGACCGTACTTTGTCGGAAGGTCGCAGAAGGGGGTCACATGACCCCCCGGGGCCGTTGCAACCGTCATAAATGCGAATCAGCTGTCCAGCACCCGAATGTAAATCCCTTGACCATGAAGCTGGTGCACCAGTCGTTAAATGTGTGAAGTGGTCATAAATAACTTTCTTCATTGCCGGTGTAACTTCGAACGGTCACTATGCGAGGCGTTGTAATTCGAGGACTACCTGTATCGCCCCGTCTTTTCTCAAAGGGGCTCCTGTCCTCGTTTCACACACATACCCCGCAATAACCCCACCAGGGGAAGTCAGGCTGCGGGACGGGAGGTGGAAACTATCGGAGCTTTCCCGGGCAAGGCGAGGGGGCTACTCGGCGTCGAAACCGGCTCGCCCTCCCCAAAAGGAAGCTAAGCTCCGCCCCTCTCCCCGTCGGACCCCATTGGACTGACCTCCGCGGCGCCCGATATCCGCCTTTCCCGTTTCCAACCGGAAGTCCGTCTGGGCCGCCGCTCCGCGCGACTCGTCGAAGGGGGCGGGCGGGGTTTATGGAAGCCGGGACTCCTCCCCTCCCCGAAGGCGTGGCGAGGGTACGGAAGCCGGGAGGGGCGAGAACGCCTGGAGGGTTGCTTAGCGACGGGGCGCTTCCCTAGTTACCGAGGAGGAGGAGGAGGAGGAGGCCGCGAAGGCAGCTGCGGGAGACGCGAGGATGAAGCAGCCGCGGTGCTTGTGCCAGATTTGCACTTGTGGGTAAGAAAGCGGCGAGGACGGGGAGGGTTTCTGGAGAGGCGGGAGCGGCGCTTCTTCGGAGCCTCCGCGCCTTTGCCGCAGGGAGCATCGGATGAGTCGTTCCCACGTAACGTGTTCCCTACACGCGTTAGGACTCCCGCGATGGGGTTCTTTCTGGGGTGGTGGAGGGATGTCATGCGGGCCAAGGCGGCTTGGAATCCCCGTCCAGCGATCCGCCACGCTTCCCCCCCCCTTTCAGCCTGTCCTACTCCACGGGGTTGTTGTGTGTAAAAAAAATGGAATTACAAAAAGAAAACCCCCCAAACCCGCTCTTCTTGCCCTTCCATCAAATTGCTTGGATGGGAAGTAGATTGTGCCCATTTTATCCTCCTTGCCTGCTTCGTTTCTCTTGACTGACTAGCCAGAGTTACTGGGAATCAAGCAGCACATAAATTTAATAATATTTCAGAGCAACTCCTCATCTCTGCTATATAGAGCTGGACTCTTGCTCTTTTTTTTTCTTGCTTGTCTGCCACTATGCTAGTGGCAGGCAGGCAACCAAGCAAGCAAGCAAGCACAAGAAAGAACAAAATCTCCAAGTCTGAAATATTTTTGCTTGATGCCAAAATAAAGATCAACTGGTGTGTGAAGCTCACTGGTGGGAAACCTATGAGTTTAGAACTGCATTTATATACATATATGGCAGGTATAAGAGGTGTGGAGGCCATAAGTATTAGTGTGTCCTAGGTCAATGCCTGTCTGTCTAACCGAATGGGTGGATGGGTGGATGGATGGATGGATGGATGGGTGGATGGGAGAGAGAGAGAGAGAGAGAGAGAAGAGAGAGAGGAAAGATTGATATAGACATGATGGATGAAATAGATAGATAGATAGATAGATAGATAGATAGATAGATAGATAGATAGATAGATAGATAGATAGATAGATAGAT
>JANHFL010003518.1:29552-53518 GCA_032468155.1 Oxyrhabdium leporinum | reverse complement strand
GAAGGAAGGAAGGAAGGAAGGAAGGAAGGAAGGAAGGAAGGAAGGAAGGAAGGAAGGAAGGAAGGAAGGAAGGGAATGAATTCAGGGAGCGAGGAAGGAGATGGGAAGAGAGAGGAAAGAAGGGAGGAAGAAAAAGAGAAGGAATGAAGGAGATTTGAAGAGAAAGGAAGGAATTGGGGGAGGAAAGAAATGGGAAGAGGAGGGAGGGAAAAAGGAAAGAAGGGACAAAGAAAAAGATGAGAAGGAATGAAGGAGTTTTGAAGAAGGAAGGAAGGAAGGAAGGAAGGAAGGAAGGAAGGAAGGAAGGAAGGGATGTTCCTTTACGAATCAGGCTTACCAATCTTATGTTTTGTAGGCATTTGCCCTAGACATATTTTTAACTGGTTTTCTCTCCCCAGTCTGCCAAGATTTTATTAGAGCCTCAATTTCAATCAATCCAAAGATTTTAACGTAAGATTTATTTATTGACTAAATGTTGCAGTTATGGTTTCTTTCTCAGAGTTTTTTTTCCCTCTCCTCCTACCAGATCTGATTACCTTCCATATGATATAACATATCGACCTGTTCGTGCACAGGAGGAATATAAGCCCATGGCTGGAGAAATTGACATGGCAACCACTTACAGAAGAGATTACAATCCTCACAAAATAGAACCAGTAATATTAGTAAGACCTGAAGAAAAGAAATATGCTTCTAAATGTAAACTGAGTGCCATTCCAACCTACCAAGGTAATAGTGCCAATTATTTTTACAAATGGGAAAAAAAAAGATAATTTGCCAAGTGTCAAATTGCTGCTTTGGGGAGGCAAATTCTGACGGTGGTTGCAATGCCATCCTAATAATTTCCCTGTAACTGAAAGATATCTGATCAGCAGCGGACACTCTTATTAAAAGCACTCTTATTAAAAGTAGTTTAATGTCATCATTAGGCTCTGAGACTAAAACCTAGTTTAGTTGTCTTTATGAAACCACAAGAGAACTATATTGCTGATAAAGTGAAGCATGTTCACCACTCACTGGTGTGATTTGCCTCCTGGTGATCTTCCAAAAAACTTCAAGCCTGAAACTACTAAAATAGAAACAAAGCCCGATTTTGATGGAATCACAGAATTCCACCATTGCTTTCAGCCGGGGGCAGTTTTCTGAGCTTCATAAAGCAAGTGCCAAACAAATTCAATGTTTTATTACCCAATGAGGGCCTAAAATGATTAAAACTAATCGGATAAACATGCCCTCTTAATAAATGCTAGTACCTAGTTAAGTATATTTTAGACTTTTCAGACAATTCTCACTCCGCATTTACACACTTTCATAATTCTCAGGATTTTTTTATGCAAAGTCATTTAAGATCAAATGACATAGTGTAGATACCTATTCCTCTGTTATAATAGTCAAATGTGATGGAAATAATCAAATACTCTATGTATCTAGACGTTTTTGCAGAATCAGTTATTTTGGCACATTGTCCATTCACCTTTTATAACCATATCACCTTTTATATTTTATGAGCCGGGGTGGCGCAGTGGTTAGAATGCAGTATTGCAGGTTCACTCACTGCCCACTGTGAGGAGTTCGATCCTGAATGGCTCAAGGTTGACTTACTTATCCTTCCATCCTTCCGAGGTCAGACCCAGATTGTTGGGGGCAAGAGGCTGACTCTCTAAACCGCTTAGAGGGGGGATGTAAAGCACTGTGAAGCGGTATATAAGGTCCAAGTACCATTGCTATTGCTGTAAGCTCATCACTGGCCTACTCTTAGGTGAGGAATATGGGAAGGATGGCGACTTCCATCCAAAAGGTAACAATTCTTGTTTTTTTCATCTTAAAGCTGACTTTAAACCCTGGGAAATAGAGAAAAGGGAGCTCTGTAAAGTGGAGCGCGTCTACCATCCTCCCACGGAAAAGTTTGGAAACGCCACCACCTTCCAGGATGCATTTATTCCAAGGGAATTGGCCCTCCAGAAGCTCATTAAACCTGCCGACGCCACCAAGCTTTCCGACCAACCTTTTATCAGTGACACAAGTCACCGGAGTGACTACATTCCCCACCAGCTGGAACCCAAGTGGAAAAAGTTGAAAGACGCCTACAGGCCCAGCAGTCAGCCTTTTGAAAATGTCACCACCCACCAGAGCGACTTTAGGGGGCTCCCTGGCAATCTCCCCAAAAGCTTCAAGCCTGAGCCGACCAAAATAGAAAACAAGTCCGATTTTGAGGGAATGACAGAATTCCGCGATCGCTTTCAGCCGTGGGCGGTTTCCTTACCTGAGCTTCGTAAAGCGAAGGGGTACGCTCCGCCTACAGAGAGCATGGAGTTTAATTCCACATCCCACCTCGATTATCCTCCTCACGTCGTCAATCCCGTGGTCCTCATGAAACCACTGGAAAGGATCAAAAAGAGCGGCCCTCCCTTCCAAGGGAACACAACTATGAGAGATTCCTTTCAAGCTTGGGATATCCATCCGCCGGAAATGATTAAAAAACCCCAGGAGATACTGAAGCCCTCCGGTAAATTGGATGATATCACCACCTTCCGATCTCACTATACGCCGCACAGTCTAATCCCAACCCAGAGCTGCAAACCTCCAAAGGTTGCTTTGTCCACTTCGGCACGTTTCGAGGACGAAACCTTGTATCGTACGGACTACACCCCAAAGACAAAAGAGATTTGTCCAGTAAATTACCCATCTCCTCCAGGATATGTCTATGTCAGCACCGATTCGCAGGGTCACAAATTCTTCCGCAAAGTGACCCCGGATGTCAGTAAGGTGGTCCATCCAAATGGTAATCATGTTCCAAAAGAAATAGCCGTTGTGTCCTAATCTCTAGTTGTTTTGCTCTGCCCGGGGCTGAAGAATATCATGCCTTAGGCAGACTAATGCGGTGGCTCTTACTATTAAAATAAGCACAATGATTACAAGGTTTTGGGAACGTGAAAACTGAAATGTTTATAAGAATGGGGATGGAAACTGAAGCAGTCTTTCTATGCAAATTTATTCTTCTTCAGTCGTTTGTTAAAATAATTTAATCCTTAATGAAAATGTCTGTTTGGCAATAACTTGACAAATTTAATGTACAGTAAACACTTCAGCTATGTGGCGTGTGGTATGATTTGAATGTAATCTGTTTGCAGCCTTCTTTTTTTTTGCAATTTATTTTTTTCAAGTTAGATCCAGAAAGGAATCATTACTTACACCTATAGTTTTCCAGGTTCATTTCCGGCATCTCATCTTCAGCAATGCCAAGTCACAGAAGCGGGCTAGAATTGAGAGATTAGTGGCTAGAGAGAACAATAGGATTGTGTTTACAAATAAGCCTGTAATAACTTGAACCGAAGGTATTTCTAACAGCAGGTCGAGTGACCTCAGAACTAGCTTTAAAAATAAATAAATATGGGGCTTATTAGAGCATCAGTGACATTTAACTGGCCACTGATCTGGATATCAGCTTGAGGCAACCTTAACTTCCTGCCACCCTATCCTAACAAGACAAATTTTGGGGTTGGGGCAGAAGGCAGAATCCTAGTCTCACTGGTAGATGAAGCCTCTCCTGTTGAATTCAGCTGAGCTAACTATCCAGGAAGAATTTATAGGATCAGAAGTAAACATGTGGCCTCAGCTATTAGACGGGGAAGCTTTTCCCCAAATTTGACTCAATTTCTTGTTGAGGAAAAAGGCAAAATAACATTGCAGAATGACAAATCTGCCTTTCAGATCATTATTTCAGCTGTCATGGTTTTGTTTAGTTTTTTCAATTAATGAAGTCCTCGGTTTGATTAGTCCTAAACTGGTGACATTTGTTCCAGTGGTTGTTTCTGTTTCAATATGATAGATTGAATTTTACCTCTGAGTTCTTTTGTACTCATTAATTTAAGGAAATTGTTTTATAATTGAAGCACCATAAAATCCTTCTGCTCTGTCTCCAGGTTAGCAAAATAAGAGACCGAGATTGATAAATAGTGTCAAAAGAGCAAAAAATAAATCATCCCCAAAAGGACAGGAAACCATCTGAATGTCTGGGAATGTTTGCGTTGTGTCACTCACACAGATACAGACTGAGATTAGCATCCGTTTATTTTATAACTTGTCCTATGTAAATGTATTGCTCTAAAAATCTAATTAAACACTTTTGTGTCGCATTATATTTTCCGTTTCTTAAAATACTTTTAAAGATTGTAGCTAGACTAAGAGTGTAAAATCCCATTTGCTCTGAAATGGTAACATATTTTATGTTTTTTTGGTCATCAAATACAGACAAATTCCTGCATTCCATGGAATGAACTCTTTTGAAATGTAGTTATAATGTAATCCTGTTGACTTACAACAGTTCATTTCGTGATCGTTCAAAGTTACAACGGCACTGGAAAAAAGTGACTTATCATTTTTCACACTTATGACTGTTGCAGCTTCCCTATGGTCACAGGATCAAAATTCAGATGCTTGGCAACTGACTCATATTTATGACTGTTGCGGTGTCCCAGGGTCATGTGATTCTCCTTATGCGACCTTCTGACTTTCACCGGGGAAGCTAGATTCACTTTATATCCACGTTACTAACAAGGAAGGTCACAAAATGGGGCCAAACTCACTTAGTAATTCTCTCTCTTAACAACAGAAATGTTGGGCTTACTTGAGATCATAAATTGAGGACTACCTGTATTGGACTGGACCATACATGCCTACAGCATCAAAATGAGTCTTTACAGGTCCAAAACGGATTAGTGCATTAAATGCTAGCAGCTAATTATTTTCAAATAATCCGAACACAAAAGAAAGCAATAGTAAGTTTTAGTAATAAGAAAAAATAGGATCCGAAATCTTTATTACACACTATACAAAAATATTGCACTTTTAAACCAGATAATAAATATATACAAAAGTATATTTACAGGTTATCTTAATTTAAGAAGGGGTGTAATCAAAAAGCCAAGGATTGCTTTAAAATTTAGGGCCCCGATACAGCAAAAGTTTAAAGTCCACTGAATTCAACGAGAAAGAACTAAAGATTCTGAATGTGGAAAGAAGGCACTTATATTCATGCAAAATCAATTGCTAAAGTTTTCCCTACTTCCACATTTAATTTTGCAAATAGGCCTTTATTTCTCAGTAGGTATTCCTTATCCTAGAATACTGAGAAGTACGACTCAGCCTGAGTTTTCCCAGACATCATCTTTTTTGAGATTCCATGGAGTTCTTTCCACCTCCACAGGGAACATTCAGACATGGAATTCACTTGGCTGTGAAAAGAAAAAAAATATTCCTTTATTTTACTGCAATTGATCAAGTTGCTTGACTTCAATTTGATCATTTTTTTGGTTATCAGTCAAAAATAAGAGTTTCCTCATTCAAAAACCTTTTCTACAGTAGCAGTCGTTTAGTTGTTAGCAAGGCTAAACCTTCTCTTTTGAAATACATTTGGGACAGAAAACAAAAACTCAGGTGTTACTTTTCTGCCCTTTGTCAGAGGGTCCAGCTCAAGAAAACACGACTTTTGAAGTCTATGCAAGAACTCAGGAGTTAACAAGTGGAAAAAAAACCCCAAAAGATAAGAACGGGTATAGAATATCCTTGAATATCCTTGGATAAGGCTAAAGTTTCAGGTAGTCTTGCATAGTTTCTAAACAGTAGTCAAATAACCCTGGAAAACCTACAAGCAGGGCATGAAGATAAAGCACACCTGTTTTTCTTGCCTGTGATATCTGACCTTTGGAGGCACATCATCGGAAAATGAAATTTCCACACTGCTTTGAGAGGTAATAGCCATTGATAGACAATGTACTCCAATGACTTTTAAGAGCAATAGGTTACTGATGGATCACATGCGTTGTAAGTGGAAGATTCCAGGTTCGACCCCAGCATCTCCAGGTAAGGCTAGGAAAACTCCAGTTTAAAAAAAAAACACTGAAATGCTGCCATCAATGAGCCAGACCAACGACTTGACTTGCTAGAAGGACACTTTCTATCTAATTATGGTTTCATCCATTTCTTTAATATTGCTTCCCAGTCAAGAAGATAGCATCCCTATCTAGCCAAGACATTCTGAGTTACTGAAGCTTTCATTTTGGGACACATGTTATATAACAAGCATGCATAGCATATATTTTGGTCTGTGCTAAGCCCTTTGTCAATCAACTTCACTGGTTTCACTTATGACAGCTGAGTGTTTGTTCAATTCACTTTTTGTTCAATTTTCATCAACTGCAATTTCTGTTCTTTTTCCTGTTATTCTGAGGAACAGAAGTCAGGAGTCTCATAGGAAAGATTTCAAACCATTTCAGTTGCTCCTTTCTCTACCTTGTTCAACAGTTGGGCAAAACTGTATGCAGCCACAGTCATTTATATTTCTAGTAATGTATATTATCTGATAGTTGAAACTGAGATATTTATTATTCTTTGCACAAATCTATATAGAAGAAAAATGCTATTTGAAGTAATTTTTGGAATGGACTCGCATGGCATATTTCCAAACGCACAATGATTGAAATGGATGAAAATCAGTTGAACTGACCCTGAACATACCTCTGTCTCAAAGTATAATAGATCTGGGGTTTTCACCCTCTTTCAAATGACCGTAAAATAATACAGGATTTTTTCAGAAGCAGCATAGACTGATGGGCCTTTTTGGCTGGGGACCTGCTCTGACTTCTCTTCTGACAAAGCAGGGGGAAAAAAAACCAACCCAATTCTCAATCTTCAAATTCAAATGGAAACATTTAACTTCTGAGCTCCAAGTGTAGAATCCTCAAATCCAATTTCATACCAGGCTCATATCGCTCCCTGCCTTGATCGGGTTCCAGAGAGATTGCAAGATAAGATCTGTCTTCTTAAAATTACACTGCAATTGATCAAAAACAATTCCATAAGAAGTCTGCAAACCATAACATCCTGTATATTGCTTTTTACTGAAAATACTTAAAGGAATGAACTTGTGATTCATCTGAAGCTAATGAAACGAAGTCTCAGACAATGTGGTTTGGCCAAAAAATGAAGTAGAAACTGGGGGTGAGGGAGGGAATACTATTCTTTCTGTACTTTCTGAAAATTGTCTTAAAGTGGATTAAATCAAGAAGGTGACAAGCAAAGCAGTCCGATGGCTGATTCCAGTATATTTTAAATGCACAAGTCTTCAATTGTATTTGTACTGTCAGTAGCACAACTTAAACCCAACGAATTCCCATTGTCTCACCGAAGAAGCTGTTCTGCAAGGCTGCAGGTGGCTTCCTTGTTCATGAGGGCTGCAAAATCAGTGTTGCAATTTCATCACATCTGAAGGACACCAGATTAGGACAGATGCTTTCAAGTAGTATACTCAAGCGGACCATAATGATTTCTTAAAAAAAAACAAAACAAAAACCAACCACCGAAGTTTACGTTGTTGGAAAAAGTATAAAGGACCGCAGGAGGAATCAGGAAGAGAAACTTGTTTTGTCCAATTTGTGAATTCATGCTATCAATTCAGCAAGCTTGTGTCTTCCTTGTTGATCGTCTTCCCTGTCCTTACGGGGCAGACCAAGCCGAATGAAAACTCTCCTCTTGATGGGGCCATCCATAAAAGACTAACCTTCTCCACATGACTTGCAACACCTTTGCTGATAGACACCTACTGAGCATAACTTTAGATGCTTTACAGATGTGCAGTAGCGAGTGGTGTCCTTGCAGTCGCCTTCTGAAAAATACATGGAAATGTGACAAAAAGGAAAAAGGACAAAGTTTACGTCATCACAATAAATGGCTCTTGGATGCTGAAGTCCTAAGACCGACATCTCCTGTCTGGCAAACACGGATGTAAGACCTAAATAAAATATCAATACCCTTTCTCTCTCTCTCTTTTGGCCTGCTGTGTCTTTTTCAAAACGACTCTGGTTTTAACGTGCAGATTTCCAGGCGGCTCGCTCATGAACAAGATGCCTTAACGGACATTGATCCAGTCTATAGCGCCGTTTTGGAGCTAACTGGGGTGGGATGGGGGGCTGTTCTTTGGCTTTTTTCTCTTTACTGCTTATTGCAGCCACCGTTTGGCAAAACGCAGATCGATCAAGTTCCTTTTACAGCTAACCTTCAGCCACACACAGCAGGTTCTAAACGCGTTTTGCCACAAGCAACGGGCAAGGCGAGAAACGGATGTAAAGCGTTTTACATACTGTCACAAGAAGTGACACTGCAGTGCTTCCAGGCCGGGGGTCTCTTTTTCCACGCGCAGAACTGATCGGCCACCAATCTCTTCTTTTTCCTGTGTACACAGCTGACCTGCCGTGACTGGAAGCCATTTCCACAGTCTACCGGGCAGGGACGCCAGGGACCCGTTTGCCAATGCACATCGCAATTTTCTGAAGAACAGTTTCTTCTAAGGGGCGGCCTGCAGAAGTGGAAAAGGGGGAGGAACAAAAGCCGTAGTTTGAGACTTAATCCAAGAGATGATGAAAGTCATAGTAGTTTAATGGGACTGGTGAGGAAGAGAAATACGTGGCGTTTACTGACTCGTACCTTCCCAGTAGGTTCTAGTGAAAGAGATAAAAAGAAGGATTACGGGTCTCATGCGTGGCAGACATACCTTTTCTCATTATCACAGAGTGAATTCAGGACCGCCGATCCATTCTGATGCTGACATTGTATGCGACGGTGTTGTAAGCCCACTCCGAGATTGATGCAACGCCCGGTGCACTGGGGAGGAGACAGATAGCAAACAGCTCCCATTACAAAGACGAAGGTTTGCATTTTCCCGTGCAAAATGCAGACTATCTGAACTCAGAGGGGTAGCGGGATCCTTGTCCATGTGAACGCATGCCAAGAAGCAATCGTATAAATCTAATTTCCCCTTGTGGTTTACTTTTAAGATAGCAAGCATGGTCCGACCTATTTACACCTCTAGGAGTCTTGACAGTGTAAAGGTACTCAGTCAGAGAGCAAATAGTCCTTTGGGTTTGAATTCAATCCATCTACCTAGGCTGGACCCCTTGAGCAGAGCAGCCAATGAGAACTGTTTTCTTTTCTACTTGATCTTTAGCCTAACATGGACTTTCTGAGCTTTAGGGTATATTTCTCTGAATTAGCCCTGAGACTTGACCTTGCTTGTTCGGATTCATTTTGTGGTCCTGAATACCAATTGCAGCCCTCATGGAGCAGATCAAGGCTGAGCAAGGTTCTACATTCATGGACTCCACTGAGCTTAAGATGCAAAATAAATGAAATGTCATCTCGGGTACTTTCACCAGATGTATGGACAGCAGTTTTAGTCCATGGAACACTGGCTTTGGACACAACTTATCCAACACACTCAAGATAATCTGTTCTGACTGGGAGTTGCTGTCGAGGTGTCGGTGGTTTTTCCTAAAAACAAAGGCACTCTAAAAATGATCAAGAGGTTCTTCAACCTATATCTCTTTGTTGTGGTGATAATGTACAACCCTGCACCTCTCAGTAGAAGAGGTAGAAATTAGAGAGGCGTGCATAGCTATTAGGCAATTTTAAGGCACCCAACTGGAGCTTGTGCATAGCCAGTGACAGAGGTGATAGATTCATTCATCATTGAATTAATTACTTGGCCCCAGGGATGAACAATCCATTCTGCACAAAAATGGCCCATGCAAGGTTTCATTTCCAAAGGACGCTCTTGGTCTGCACAAGCGCCCAGAGGCAAAGCTAAGACACGCTGGTTGGCTTTGACTTGCTTGCAGATTATCCGCCGGCGGTGAAATCCATGGCCACAGGAAGCAGAGCATTCAGACCAAGCTGTTGTTGCCCACCTGGAAGGAGAAAATGCAAAAAAAAGAAGGGGCTGGGGCAATTAACCACAAAAGTAAAGGAACTGCACATATTGACTTGGGCTATAGGGATGATTAAACTAACGATGGGCACACTATGGAGAAAGGCTTCATTTTCCTCGGTTATTAGTCGAGATGGACAAAATCAACGATGACTTTTAAGGAGGACAGGACTGCACGTTTTTGTCAACTGCTGAGGACCAAGAGCAGAAGGAGAGAGCTAATATTCTTATATTTTCTTTGTAGGTTTGTGTAGAGCCAGGGTGGCGCAGTGGTTAGAATGTAGTACTGCAAGCTACTTCTGCTGACTGCCAACAATTTGGCAGTTCGATTCTGACCAGCTCAAGGTTGACTCAGCCGTCCATCCTTCTGAGGTCGGTAAAACGAGGACCCAGATGGTTGGGGGCAACAGGCTGATTCTGTAAACCGCTTAGAGAGGGCGGGAAAGCACTGTGAAGCAGTATGTAAGTCTAAGTGCTATTGCTATTAAAATAAGCCCCATCAGATCTAGCCAAAAAGCTTGATCTGGTTTCAAAGAAGCTAATTCACCCACAAGTGTTTCTCCATAGCTGCCCTCTCTCTCTATATATATTGACAAGAATAGTGATACAGGAGGCATAGTATTTGTCCCCACTTTCCCTTCTACAACCTGTATTTAGGTGAGATGGGTGACTATATGAATTTGATGAATAAATGAATCTAGTAGGAATTAATAAAGATTCAGTGCATTCTTTCTGTAATGGAAGTATGATTTCAATGGCAGTGAGTCTTTAGCACCTCCACTGAAAAACTGAACTGTTGGCCAAAAGGGACAGTGAGGTATATAGGACATATTCTGTGTGTTTCCAGGCTCATGGAAGGAACTCTTGTTCTTTGACTCTCCTCTTTCAATGATTTGTATCAGACTGAAGTTGGAGAATTTCAGCATCCTAGTAAAATAAACCTGAAATCTACCTACCTTGCATGCAAAACATATATGTACAGATATCTAAGAGTATATTCTAATTTGAACAAAGTAACAAAATATTTATACCTTGTGGGACAATCTTGAATTTTGCAGGACTGTGGTTTGTTTACAACTGGCTTTTGATGGTCCTTGCATAGTGATGCATTCACATTTTGATCCATCATATTCACACATAGAAATTTCCGGAAGTGAGTCCCCAAATTTCCACAAGTTATTGAGCATGGACTCTGTTCACCAAGCTTCCATCGATATTCTGTCAAAGAGGATATATCCCAAATATATTTACTTCTTCCCGATACAAGTAAATGCCTTACTAGGACAAGGTGTGCTAATTACATCAAGCTATTATTTGTTTTAATCTATGATAGCAATAGCACTTAGACTTATATACCGCTTTATAGTGCTTTCCAGCCCTCTCTAAGCGGTTTACAGAGTCAGCCTCTTGCCCCCAAACAATCTGGCTCCTCATTTTACCCACCTCGGAAGGATGGAAGGCTGAGTTAACCTTGTGCCTGGTGAGATTCAATGATACTGGTTTATACATATTATGTCCCTAGACCAAGGGGCTGCATATCATGCTAAGCCAGCTATAAACAAGTCCTATTGTTATGCAAATCCAGATGGGTTTGGCTATTTCACATCGATCCCCTCTAGTTCTTAAGCTAGATCTAAAAAGCAGAAGGTTTCCTCGACCAACTCTGGCCCTATGAAATCTAGGATTCTACCATTCTAGGATTCCACATACTCTACAAAGAATATCATCATACGCTAAGAAGCAAGCGAAATACATAGTTAGGGCCCCTTGCCCAATTGTTATTTATTTTATGTATATAAAATATGTTTATATATTTATTATAATTCTATGTTGTCCAATATGAGCAGTTTACTTGTTGGCTTGCAAAAATTATAAGAAAATTAAAGGAAAAACAAGGAAAACATAAACACATCCGCATGAAAATTCATCAGTTAAAAAAAGGACTGACTGACTGATTGATTGATCGATTGACTGATTTACTGAACTTATATGACTGCCCACCTCATGCAATGATTCCAGATGATATACAACAAGCAATTAAAAACAAGATTGAAATAAAACTATCTTTCCCTCAGGTGCCAGATCAAGAACCTCCAACTCAACTATCATCCTAGTCCAATGTTTAAAGGAAGAGCCAGATCTTCACAGTCTTAAATCAGGAGCGGGGAACTATGGCCCTTTTATGACCTGTGAGCTTCAACTCCTAGAATTCCCCAGCCAACATGACTGGCTCAGTAATTCTGGGAGTCCACAAGTCATAAAGGGACCATAGTTCCCCACCTCTGCCTTAAATAATAACAATAGGAAGTACCAAACATTTCAACAAAAAATGGAAATGTAAAAAAGGTTATCCGGGATCTTTCAACAAACCTTCCTTCTTGACATTTACCCAGACAGACAATGGCTTGACATGTGACGAAGCCCAGCACTTGTATTGCCCAGAAAACTGGTCAGAGGCAACGATGAATTCAAGGATGCGTCCCCCAACCAGGGTCTTGTGCCTGAAGCTTGAAGCCTCTTCTATGAGTTGGTTTCCGGCAAACCAGCGAATTGTGTTATTTGCGCTAGGATAGGCAGGGCAACCTAGAAAAACGACAGGCATTTTTAGCCTCTCTTTTTTTTTTTCAGAGCATCTAAAACTTGCTTACAGAATAAAGAATGCGGTTATTCATAAGTGCCCCTGTCCAAGAAAAGATGACGGTGTCTCCAAAATAGCTACCACATTTCAAGGTCCTACCATGGATTCTTTTTCAGAGCTAGGAGGAGAAGGGAAATGGAAACCTCTACTCCAGCGGTATCCAATCTTGGCAACTTGTAAGACCCGTGGACTTCAACTCCCAGAATTCCCCAGCCAGCCATGCCACTGCATCATGAACCAAATCCAACCAGAATTAAGAATTCCCTCCCTTTTTTTTTAAAAAAGGGCTTTTTATTCTGCCTTCCTCTTGTCCCCATTTCCCCCTCTCCTTGCTGTGTAGCTTTTTGGCCATAATTCACCCTGCTCTTGAGATGTTCAATGCTATATTCCTGCACAGCTGATTTCCTTAGCTGCCATTTTTGGGACCTCCTAGAACCAGAACTACAGAGACTCCCAAATAACCGCAGATATGACACAGATGAAACAAGAATGACCCCTTCCCTGCCACCCATGGTTTCAGGGCAGAGCTGATATTTGGGACCATACCTAATCGTAATGTATCACCAGCAGCCACTGTAACGTTGGTACCAATTCCAGATGCCATGAAAACACGTTTCCTTTTACTGTTAATAGATGATCCATTGTGTGGTTTTCTTCGTCCTAGAATAATGGAGGAAATTACAGCCCAGTGTTTCCCAGACATAAAACCAAGGAGAGGCTACTCCTACTTCTTCAGTTCTCTATTCTCACTATGATGGTGAAGCCCATCTGCAGGCAGGGGAATGGCTGTAGCTACTCTACCCTACTATCTGTATATTCATGCTGTTAAAATCTGCTTTCAGCAGATGGATATGTGATAGAGAGCCAGTTTGGTCTAGTGGTTAATGCACCAGGCTAGAAACTGGGAGACTGTGAGTTCTAATTCCACCTTAGCCGTGAAAGCTAGCTGGATGACTTTGGGCCAATGACTAGGAGACAGTGAGTTCTAGTTCCTAGGCATCAAATCCAGCTGGATGACCTTGGACCAATCCTCAGGAGACCATGAGTTCTAGTTCTGCTTTAGGCATGAAGGCCATGTGGGTGACTTTGGGCCAATGACTAGGAGACAGTGAGTTCTAGTTCCATCTTAAGCATCAAATCCAGCTGGATGACCTTGGACCAATCCTCAGGAGACCATGAGTTCCAGTCCCACCTTAGGCATGAAAGCCAGTTGGGTGAACCCCTAGCCCCCTCACTCAGTCTAATTCACCTTCCAGGCTTGTTTTGGGCAAAATAGGAGAAAGAAGGAGTATTAGATATGTTTGCCATGTTGAGTTGATTATAAAAAAATAATAATAAAGGCAGAATAAGTATGTATATATATATGCCTGGAGTTTCACTGTGTGTGCCAGCAGTGACCCACTGAGGTCAATGAAGAAATGCTGGTTGAAGGAAGCCAAGAGGTCCTCCCCATAGGCTGCCCAATGATATCACTGACACAACTTTATACTTGCCAGTCAAATGAAGAACAGTGACTGCTGTTGCATGTCCCACAGCGTTGGTAGCTGTACAAGTGTAAATTCCAATATCTTTGCCCGAAACATTGCCCAGGAACAAGAAGGAACTGTTAGCTATGGGGAAAGCAGAACTTCTTGAGGAGCTCTCGTTTTTGAACCACAGGACCTCAGGTTGGGGAATACCTGGGAGGCAAATGCAAAAAGTATCTAAAGGTTAATATTTAATGCATTCCAACTGGACATCTTTCCGATTTGAAGCATCCCACCAAATCAACCTCTCATGGGATCTGGGATCTTTTAAGTAGGGACGTTAAATATCCAAGCCTAAGAAGGACAGATAGTGGACAATCAAACAACACAAAAACAACAACACATGTATATTAATGCAGTCATCTTCTTTCACCAGTAGATGGTGGACTATGCCTGTTACAACGTGTGTGTGAGTGAGAGAATATGGTTGTTTTATACACCGTATGATACATCATGGACATTATACAGGTAGCCCTCAATCTACGACCGCAATTGAGCTCAAAATTCCTGTTGCTACAAGACAGTTATTAAGTGAGTTTTGCCCCATTTTATGACCTTTCCTGCCATAGTTGTTAAATGACTACACACACACACACACACACACACACACACACACACACACACACTGACAGACAGACATGATTTGTTCATGGAACAAATTTGGAAGGAGCACTTTGTATCTTAAGTAAGTGTAAGCAGCCCTTCTTTCTCCAGGCATCTATGACAACTTGAAAAAGGTGGCGTTGCTAGACAGGGTCAGTTCATTAATGTATATTTTAAAGCACCCACATTTTTTCCGCAGATTCTTAGAGAAACTTCAAAAACAGAGGTTGCTTTAACGAATAAGCAGAAAGGTGTTGTGCCTGCAAGCAATCCAAAGCACTTATTCTAAATTATTTTGAAAGCATAGGTAGCCCTAAAAAGGACCTCAATTTTCAGTCATTATTTAGTTTAGTTATATTAATGCAATCTTCCAGTTTTAAATGCAATAAATTACATGCGTGGTGCAGTTGTAAAATAAAAGCAATTGGCTGTAAGTCAGCTAAGGAATCTACCTTTCCTTAACAAAAACCTCTTTTAACATTGACTACAGTCTGTGTGTCTCCTATATTTGAAAGAAATAATAGCGTTTCTATAAATGTTTTCTGCTGCATTACAACCACAGACAAATCAAAACAAGTGCTTGCTCCCAGATAAACACACACAGGATGGCAGTCATGCTCTACAAGCTTAACAGTGAAATTGTATTGCCGGTTTGTTTGTCTTGAATCTCTGTATTTTATTATGACGTCTTCAAGTTCAGAGGCAAACAGAAACAATATGGATGATCAACTTATGCATTTCAAAACATATCATATGCCACTGTCGGTGGCAAAGTATTCAGCTGGAAAAAAAGAAAATTTGCTTCGTAAGGTTATTAAACCAATAGTAGGAGAGGCAAAGGGTAACTAGGGAGGGAATTTGCATTGTGATTTTGCTCAAGAGTATTGGGGAATAGCTTGAGATTAATGCAAAAGTGTGTATTAGTTCATCAAAACTTCTGATACATGTAAATAGCTGTATAGGCTTCAATGCCCCAACTCTAACCAGTCAATCCATATGAATGAAAACATTGCCTATCCATGTCCTATGCCTCAAATTAATTTCTATTCTAGAATTGCCTGCATCCTGGTCCTGCCAACCTTTGAAGAGGATAACTCCCAATCTAACATTGGCAAATGTGTTTCTGGGCTCTTTATAAAACTGTATGTGCCCTTTTTTCAAGCCAATGACACTTGTCTTGTGTGAAGTTCTTGGAGGTCTTCACATGTACCAGTGTATAGGGTTGTGCACTGCTGTGGATTCAGAATCCAAAGGCCACTTTGGGATGTGTGAGTGTGCAGCTAATCGTGGCGGCTATCTGCAGCTCCTTAAACCGAGCATGTTTTAAATAGAAGAGGCATCATAACAATGCATGGTTGTTTTTTTTTACTTTCATGGCCTGCCCAAAAGGTATGATGGACTACTTGTCAATGCGGGCCCAGAATGGGAAGTGATATGTGGAAAAGGAATAAAGAAGAAGAATAAGGGGACAAGGAATAAAGAAGAAGAATAAGGTTGGAAGAGACCTTGCAGGACTTCTCGTCCAACCGCCTGTCCAAGCAGGAGAACCTACACCATTCCAGGCAAATAGCTGTCCGGTCTCTTCTTGAAAGCCTCCAGTGATACAGTGCTCACAGCTTCTGACAGTTCAGGTGGTTTAGCCTTACCTTTGACTGGACATTCCAGCAGAATATTTGTCCCCGTTCTCGCTAGGATTGTACCTCCAACAGAGACAGACAGATTCCGAAGCGCAAAGCTGGCAATATTTTTTTCAGATGACAGTATAGCTGGAGCTTCTGCAAAGGGAGAATCAGCGGGGAGAGAATCAGTCCCAGGAGAGACCCTCAGGATGGAATTATGTGGTGATAGAATTTAGCTTAGTTGCTCTATTTTTGCTTATTTTCATCACCTGCCTGTTTTCCCTCTCAAATTATGGTAATTACCGAACTTCAGAAAGGAATGTACACAGAGCTTTGGGGGGAAATGTTGCGTGCAAAATCCCCTCACATTTCATACAAGGCGAAAATAAGTGTTTAAAAACCTTCCCCAAGCGTTATTTTTCCCATTTTCCTTTTACTAATACTAATCATTTCTCTATTTCACAGAAATCGAAAACACCAAAACACTGTCATCGAACAGAGGCCAGGAAGGTCTATGTCTTATTCAGAGATGATCGGTGATCAATAGCTAATTTGCAGATTGCAGCACCAAATAAATTACCTGTGTAAAACAGCGCCATGTCTTGAAAAAGTTCATTGTCCGCTGTGCAACGATAGACCCCCATTTCTTTCTCAGTAGGGCTCAAAATCTGGACTTTGCCATTGGCTTCGAAAGTCACCCTGCGAAATGTTTAAAGGATAAGATTTAATCAATAGAAGTGAATACAGGCAGGCCTTGACTTACGACCACAACTGAGCCCAGATGTTCTGTTGTTAAGTGAGATATTTGTCAAGTGAATATTGCCCCATTCTACGACCTTTCTTGCCAAGCTTGTTAAGTGAGTCACTGCCGTTGATAAGTTAGCAACCCGATTGTTAAGTGAATCTGGCTTCCCCATTGACTCTGCTGGTCAGAAATTTGCAAAAGGGGATCACATAACACCAGGACACAACCACAGTCATCAATACGAACCGGTTGCCATGTGTCTGAATTTTGATCACATGATCATGGGGATGCTGGAAAGGCCGTAACGGTGAAAAATGGTCATAAGTCACTTTTTTCAGTCCCATTGTAACTTCAAACAGTCACTAAATGAACTAAGGCAAGATTACAAACTGTCTGAACAACTAAAAATCTGTAGAGATTCTCAGCCATCCAGCTCATGGTTGTCCCAAAGGTGCTTTTTTTCAAGAGGCCACTGGACTTTCTTGTTTTTTTCGTTTTGCTTCTTATCCCAGAAGCTTCTTCAGCTCTGACAGAATTGTGGGGAATGGAAGGATTTATCTTCCTTGCAGAGAGCTGGTCATTTACCACCCTTTAAAAAGATGCAAAGGACCAGCCGTCTACAAGGAAGAGAAATCCTCCCATTCCCCCATCATCCTGTCAGAGCTGAAGAAGCTTCTCGGATGAGAAGCGAAACGTTTTCAAAGGAAAAAAAATATCAAGGAAGTCCAGTTGCCTCCTGAAAAAGCACCTTTGGGTGTCTGGACTCTTCGGTCTCTACATCACTATCGCAGTTATCCCGGATCATCAGGAAAATATGTACAAGACCAAACACGCACTTTGTTGTGGAGTTTGCTCCTCAAACAAGAGGCATACTCATTGCGTTCATTAAGGGAAAGTGCGCCCGAGAATCAGCATGATTCTACATGTCCTCCTTGTTGCTTTGATGTTGTGTGTCCTCTGGCCTTACTGCAAGTTTGCTCAGTGTGCCACCTGGCCAGGTTTTCAAAAAAAACAACACGGTTCTGCCCCAGAAGCTCCTGATCGTGCCAGAAACCTAGCTTGCCTTAGCCTTTTATTGATTCTTCATCTGCCCTTTTGGTTTTAAATTGTATAACCCAACGTGTACATCAGGTGTGTCAAACTCAAGGCCCGAGGGCTGGATCCAGCCCGCGGAGTGCTTAGATCACCCTGGAGACATCAAAGGACTGGCCTGCGTTGCAGCTGCCAGCGGAGCTTGTGAGGGCTGGGCATGGCCCTCCTGTGCTCCGTTTTCGCTGGTAGAGCACTCGGGCTGCCACAGGCGCCCCGAACACAGCTGACATCAAGCTGGCCACACTCACCCCGTGGCCCCCTGATGTGGCCCTCAATGAAATTGAGTTTGACACCCCTGGTGTACGCTTAGTCTAACCTGGCAGGAGGGTTTAGGTTTTGGCAGACTTTCAAAGTCAATTATTATCCTATTGGTAGGCTCAACTTTGATGCCTGGTGGAGACAGGGACTTGTTCTGTTGTTGTAGTAGCAAGAATGCTGAAACGGCTTGTTAGTGACTTCTTTGAAAATGCTATTCTGACTTCCCAATCTATGCTGTATCACTGGAATTTCCTAGCGATTTGCCCACCTTTGAAATCAGCCAATGTCAGCTTAGAGACTCCTATATATAAACAAAGGATTCACAACAGTGAGTGCTAAATAAGCAATATGTCAAATTAATCAATCCCACAACAGTTGGGAGTGAGCTTTCCAAGTGGGACAGAGATACTTGCTTGTAAGACTGATGTAGCTTATTCGGTATGTTCATCAGCGCTCAAGTGTAAATATAAGCCCTTAGTATCTTTATGTGCCTTATCTTAAATATACCCTTATGCCTTTTAAACCAGCCAGAAAACACTGCATGCCACATATTTGGCAGACCAGCAATTACTAGAAACATTTGGGAATTCTGCAATAAAGTCAGCTTGACCTGTTTAATATTCAGTGTCCAAAATATTTGTCTTTGATTTATACGTGAGCCATGGGTGGTATTCAGTTGAAATATGGGTTTAGGGGAGGGCTAAAAGAAAGCCAGAAAGCCAAAAGGGAATTTCATAATAAGAGGAGAGGGGGGAAATGGTAAAGGAATCCCTGTGGATTTTACTCCGTTAGTCGTTGCCACTTTTGGGTGCCAGTGCTCATCCTGTTTCAAGGCCATCGAGCCAGCACTGTCTGAAGACATTTCCACAGTCACATGGCCAACATGACCTCACGGAGGGCTGTTACCTTCCCACCAAAGTGGTACCTCTTTATCTACTCGCATTTGCATCCTTTCAAACTGCTAAGCGGAGAGGAGCCAGGGTGAGGATGGGAGCTCACCCTGTCTCGTAGTGCTTGGGTCTCGAACCTGGGTTGCTGGCTTTTCAGCTGACAAGCCCAGCCTTAACCACGGAGCTAACCACGCCACCCCAATAAGAGGAGAAGCAAAGGGAAAATCAATTCTGCCAGTAATTAAGCATCCCGAATGAGAAAAGATTGATCCAGGACAGAATATGGTAGTTTAAGATGGCTCCCAAAATTGTTTTAAAGGCTTTGAAGCTTAAAGGCAAAACACAACGCTTACAATTTAAGAAGGATTTTCACAAAGATCCTGTTATGTCTACAATATAATCGCATATTATGCGACATAATAAAAATCATTTAGGTGAGCGCAGAATGGCTGAAATATTTAATGTTACTTACTTCTCAACAGGCTTCAATGGCATTCCATCTTTGGTCCAAGTATATTTAAGATTGCTAACTCCGGCAGTTGTACAGAGCAAATTTATTGTGCTGACATTCTTGGTTAAAAGAAAGGTACCCTCAATTTGTAAAGTTACCGTTTCGTTTGAGTAAACGTCTGGCCCTTCCTGCGGCTTGACAATAATTGCTCCTTTTGAGTTTCTCGCTACTGGGACGCCTACAGTTTTTGTGCTGAGATTATCCGTCACTCTTTGGGATTTGTCAAGTTTCCTGGCAGGGAACTTCTCATTTTCAGATTCTTTCTGCTTTTCAGGAGCAGACTGAGACGGTTTCGCTAACTCAGCAATCAGTTGATAGACAAACCGGGAAGCCAAATCATCGCTCATTTCTCCAGCTTCAATAAGGTGGCTCACATTTTTAATCAGCCCATCAAAATGGTCCGTATCCATACTGTAAGTGTTAGGCAAAGCCACGGGGTTGAGTTGCTGAGTGGTGAATTCTTGAGCGTTGTGTCCTTCTTCTGAACTCCTCCTCTGAGTTTTCAGATGTTCTAAGGCAGGCTGGTCGTTCACTTGTTCGTCGCGCAGATATTGTTGACTTTTCTGGCTCCACAACTGCCACATCTGGTTTATTTGGGGCCATTTTGCTCCAAAGCTATTGGATTCATTGTGGTCTGTGGTCTCACCTGCCTCTTTTCTACCGGTGGCAGGTTCCAGGAGCCTGTTGCTTGTGCCAATGAGCTTAAGAACAAAGATCTCCTGGGCAGATCCTGCAACACACTTATACACTCCAATATCTGAAGCTTCAAGATTATTGATCTTGAGAGACCCTGATTTGGTGACGCCAAGATGTTTAGAAATCTGGAGTGGCTGCCCATCTTTCTCCCACTGGATAAGCGTCTTCTGGAATCTCCGAACAGGGCACCTGATGATGACAGATGTTTTGGGAAGTAAATAAGCTCGGCTCCCAACAGTGAAATTAATGCGTTTCTCTTGCCTCGTCTGAATATAGACTTTATGGATACCGAGTATCTGTGGCTTGTCAAAAAGTCTGGATTTCTTTTCTTCTTTTAGATCTGAAATTGCAAAAGTATACTGAGAACAGGTCTATGTTTTCATCATTGTTTTGCATTTTCACCGTGTCATTTATTCTTCTTTAAAGGCGGGAAACTCAATTAACCTAGAAGTGTTTCAGACCAACTTTTATCTGGATGGATTCTAGAGAGCTGAGCTTGGGATAGCAATAGCACTTAATATACTTATTTACTTATGTACTGCTTCATAGTGCTTTTACAGCCCTCTCTAAGCAGTTTACAGAGTCAGCCTATTTTCCCCAACAATCTGGGTCCTCATTGTAACCACCTTGGAAAGATGGAAGGCTGAGTCAACTTTGAATGGTAATATTCTAATATTCGCTTAGTTTACTCAATATTAGCTGTAGAGGCTGTTTAATCATCATGCTGAACCAATTAAGCTACTTTATAATTTAACATATTATTTGAAGCCAGCCCATTATTTCATTGTTCTGAAGTTCTATGGAGATTTGTACTTTGGTCAAGAGTTTGGAAATTATCATTATAGTGGCTTGATAATACTTGTAAATCATTCTCTAAACACAGTGCAACTGCTGGATGCTACCATACTTCAGGTAATATGTTTTATTTTTAACAACTGATCTAGTGGCTTTAAAACCATTTTTAAAAATGTGCCTTTGATATTTGCATATAGTTTTTAGTCTATATATATAACATGTTCAAAATCAGTACTATAATCAGCAAGGTTTAAAACCAATGAGAAAGGAATCCAACACCTTTAAATTCTGGCTAACCTTAGGCTCATTTCATTATTAAACAATTCATCAACTGAAGATTGTAAAATGCTACAACTTCATAAATGTTTTTGGAAATTCGTTTATTTTATGAATTATATGACTGCCCATTTCAGGTGCCTCTGGAGGATATACAAGGATTAAAAACAAAAAGCCATGATTTATATACCTAGTGCCCAACGGTAAACCATAACTCATAACCCCCCCTCTATAAAATGCTTAATACAAATTTTATATTTTATTATTTCATATTTGCACTTGACCTTAAAACCAGCTTAGTGGGATAATCCCACATAGTTATTGTTTATAGGTAAAGGTATATATCCTATAACTTTGTTCTTATCCAATTTAAATAGAACTCATCTTGAAAGCAGATGTATGCTGAACAATTTCAACACAAATAGGTTAACATGCAACTTAAATGGTACCTAGTACCTAGATTTCATTTTACCATGTTCATAGTGAAAACCATGTAGCCTTACAGGAGTCAAACCATACTTTCAGAATTTGTAATAGTTCTTTAAGTATTGTTAAACTTTACTTTTTGTTGCAGGAAGCTGTATGGTTCCTATCTAACATCACTGCAGGAAATCAGCAGCAAGTCCAGGCGGTGATAGATGCTAACCTTGTACCAATGATCATACATCTTTTAGATAAGGTTAGTCAAACATTTGCTTAAATTATTTAGGCGGGTGCACATATATCTGTCTGATAGCTCACTTAACTCAGTAAACTTAGCTTTTTTCTAGCAAGGCAAGCACCAATCCTCAAGCAACCTGCTGATTATATCACTTAAATAATTATAATTCAAGACTTAGAGAATGAAGTTATGTAAAGGACAAAGTTGATTAAGGAGACTTAGCTATTTTAAATCCATGGTAAATTATGTAATGAACAATCTATCAGTACCATAAGTAGCCTTTCTCTTTTCAATAGATTTCTCAGTTGTTGTCTACTACTGCTATATGCCTTGCACAACAATGAAACATTACAAGTACTAAATTTTTCAATGCAAATCAGGTATTAATCACCAGATGCTTTCAAAGGCAGTCATATGTCAACAAAATGCTGTAGGAGAGTCTGGACTAAATGCAGTGTTTCTTTTGGAGAGAGAGTGATGATCTTTCATGTTCAGACATTCTGCTGTAAGCAGTAGCCTAACTAAATAGCTCAAAATTTATTTTAGCCATCTTTCTACATTGTACAATGAATGCCAAAGAAGTCTTGGTTTTCCAAATTTGGATGAGGTACCATTTCATATTTTAGTAAATTATCATACAGAGCAGATATTATATTTGTTCCTCAAATTGAAGACTAAATTGTAACAGGCAATATTTTGGGATATTTGCAGTTTTGATAGCATGATATGGACACTGTCAGAGATTGGGAGGGTCTACCAACTCATAAAATGGGGCTCATAATATAGTAAATATAATACCAAACTCCTTGTATAAAAAATAATAAACAGGATACCTTCCAGTAAAAAATGAATGCAGCAGTGGCATTAAAGCTGCCGTATTACATATTAATATCTGCAGGAACTAAGGTTACTCCAGTCTCTTAACAGAAATTAGCTTGGTATTCTATTCTCTTTCCTGCCATTTTTCCCCCTTGCATATCAACTCCAAGCAGAAATACTTTAACTACTTGGCCCAATTGCGTTATGAATCAAGGGATTAAAAGGATTTGAGGAGATAAACAGATTACACTGTGTCTCCCAAATCATTATAGCTACCTTCTGCTGTGGGTAGTTCACTAATAGTTAATAATAGTTTTAAGTTTTATGCAGCCCAACTCTCAACCACTCTAGATAGCTCACATAAATCAAATTGCAATAAAATCAGTAAACCATTAAAATTAGAAGATGGCAAGTGCAGTGAAGCAGCAGTTTCTTTTTTACCAAAGGTCTAGGTGAAGAATCAGATTTTCACAGCACTTTTAGCTATCTGGTAGGAATGACCAAACTCGTATAATCTCCAGATTCTGGGACAGAACCTTGACAGCTTTACTTGGCTGCCCAGGGTTGAAAGATATAATTCAGTATCTCCAGCATACTGATAACACTGAACCCCAAATTGGCAGATGACCTTACCGAGCAGTTTCATGTAGATGTTGAAAAGAACAGGAGAAAGAATGAAATTCTGTGGAGTCGGGTCCAGTCAGTTGAGATGAATATAGGTTTATTGTTTACTAATGCTCTCTACAAGAATCTGAACTACTAACGACCAAAGCAAATTGGAAGCAGATAAAGAGTCAACAGAATTCATGGTGGGCTTGACTTAGATCTCATGTGGGCATGAAGGGACTCGAAGCTGATGGCGTGTTTGACCCTTCCCTTGGGCTCAGACTGATCATCTCCTAGTTAATAGTTAAGGTACAGCTAGTCCTTGACTTAGTACCAGCCACTTAGCAATAGTTCAAAGTTACGACAAATCCCAAAAAAGGAACTTTTTTTTTTCTCCAATAAGTTTTTTTTATTTTCCAAAACCATTCTTTCATTACACGATGTGTCAGACTGGGTACAAACACTTAACAG
>JANHFL010003518.1:0-12589 GCA_032468155.1 Oxyrhabdium leporinum | reverse complement strand
GTAAGTTCTCCTGCCTTGAGCAGGAGGTTGGACTAGAAATCCTCCAAGGTACCTTTTTGATTCCATGATCCCAGCCAAGCTCAAGCCCGTAGGCATGAAGCTTGAGCTATGGAACAAAGCCAGAGAAATCTGCAAAAACTGGTGCCTCCTTTTGACACCGAGACTAAGATACATTTATTCTTTGCAATTTCAGTGTCTGCTAGTTCTAATCCTCTTTTCTGTTTTGAGAGTTCCTTTTTTGTCTTTGTTCTAAAGGATAATTGGTTCTGAAGCTGTAGCTTAACACGGATGGGTTTTGTCTCCGCAAGCCACTCTCACAAGTCAGCCTTGTAATCTTTTCTTTTTTCTTTTGCAAACAAACGCACAAGAATTTACGATGCCAGGGCACACAATACTAATATAGCATATGAGAAGAGACAGGGATAAAGGTTTATATTCAGAAACATACTGGTCTCCCAGATTAGTTTCAGGCTTGGAGAAAATGCTCAGGAGTTGTTCTCAAAATGTCCAGTTCAATTTGAAATTCCCAGTGTGCTCTTCTAATGGCACTGCAGAACATTAAAAGAACAGGTGACTCACTATCCTTTAAGATAGGATCATCCAAGCAGGCATCTGCACCAGTGAGAACTAGTGAAAATTGAATAAACTGAAATTGGGAACATGACAGGAGTCTGGATTAATGGTTCCTGCAGGGGACCATGCAAATAGTAGTCGACAGATGATGATGATGATTGTAAATAATACATAGCTTTTCAGTAGCAAGTTCATAACCAAACAGTAGAGATCTTAGATGCAGTCAGTATGTCTGCAGCCATATAGACATGAAACATTTCAGACGTTTTAAATCACGACTAAGAAGTAAAGAAAATTTACCCGTCAAATGCAGCGATTAGGTTTGAATATGCTGTAATGCAGTGTGGATGTGTGTACAGGTTTCTACAGCTGCGTTTCTTTATTCCATCAAAATGCATGCCCTATTCCCAATTCCTGGGAGGATATTACAGGGATGGCAAAGAGAGCTTGTGGAAGGGTCCCTGAGAGGTGTTTTCAGAAGCCGGACAGGTCAAAGGTCTGGTTAGCACTCCAGAAAGTTTTTAAACTGTAAACTCTTTTGGAATGGCTTTAAAGGAGTATGTGCATACAGTATGTGTAAGGATGTAGAACTGGGAAGGGACATGTAGCGTGGGAATTTTTTTCCCCCCCTCCAAGATTTCTCCATCTGTTTAAACATTCCAGTGATGCATTTGCAGCCTGACTTATGGCTGAGGTCATTCAAGACTCTCTGCATAGGCTGACTTCCACCTCTTCTCCCAAGTCCTTCATTTGGCTAATGAAGTCTGCATCTTGCTCTACTGGATCATAAAGGAAGCTTCCATCTGGTTCTGCCACTTATCAGCGTTTAGAAGTTAAAGGGAGGAGAGGATGCAGTCAAATCCAAGGCAACTCCTTTGTCTTCCATTGTTGCTCTATCCCTGGAATTTCTATCTGCCAGGTAGGAATTCTGCAATACAGCAACTGAAGGTACGAGAGAACCTGGGAGGAACCTACTGTGGCTTCGTAAGTAAGGAACTTCCCAATGAAATCAAGTCAAGGAGAAATGGGTTCCTGCAACTTTGAAGGAGTGGCGATTCTTTCTAGCCATGGGGCAATCCTGAGGTCATTACTCCTGATCTAACTTCTTCCCTCCTTCACTTACTGTTGGGTAAAGTAAATAGAAATAAGGATTCTATTTCATTCTAATTTTTACAGGCCTTCGTTCTATTATTTTTTTTACAGTTCTTCTGCGCCATGGTTATTATGCAACATGCTTTTTTAAAAAAAAAATAGGGGGAAAAAAACCCCCATCCAGATCACAAACTTGACAATGAGATAGCTATTGACAATGCAGTATATTATCTCTTTCCATAGGTAAAAATCTATTGATTATCCCCAGCTTTTATCCCACTGGAAATTTTACCAAGTTCAGGATTCAATGTAGATCATTCGTTCATTAATTCCTTTGGAGAGTTGTCTTTATTTAGCCGACTTCCACAATATGCTCAACAATTGTTATCTTAGGCATATCTTGCTAATGGAATACCTCCACTTAAGTAGGCACGTGGATTAATGTATTGAAATGCCCTCTACTCTGGAGTGACTTTATCTCAACAACCAAATGTCATAGACGGTCAAATTCAGACATTACCATCTATGGCAACAAGAAATTCCTTGTCCTTGTCTTGAGTAAGCAGGAGGTCGTATGTATGAAATTACAGACTAAGTGCACTGCAGCAGGCTATCAATGGAATGCTAATAACCTGTATCTTGTAAGCGTCATACATACCGGGGAAGTGGCTGGAAATGATCATAGGGCATGATTTCCTTAAATCCATCACTGTAAATAAAGCAGAGACATTTACAAAGTTATTTGCCAGATGCCAGATTACAGTTTTCCATTTGATACATTCCTTTGTTAACAAAACGCACGCCGGACTTGGGAAAACAACTCAGGGCTACGCTGGGTGTTCTCTTCTTAGCTGTCATATCTTAATTTTCCCAAGGAGGTACGTAAGGAAACCAGTTAGCTAACAAAGAGGAATATAATTCCAGGACTTTTTTTTTTGTAAAAACATCAAAATGACTGCAGCAGTAATTTTCCTAGTCCCTGAGAAGGTGGGGTGCGTGGATGTGGGAGAGGTCTGAAAGCCGATGTTATTTTAGAGATTATGACATCCACAATTAACTCACTGCGCCTGAATATAACACAATTAAAATTTCCTCCGTTATTAGCTGGGATTGTGGAGCTACAGCAGAGAAAAACATATATCCCGAGTCCTGGATATTAACTATCTGAAGTTAGGGTCTTCATTGCCTCTTATAGAAGGTGCTGCTTCCAGAACACCATCGCGAACCCTTTTTATACTTCCAATCCATCCTCAGAAATCAGGTTTTCCACGAATATTTCTGTCGTTCCAAAATTCTAGCGGAATGAAATAGGCTCCCAGATGAAAAATCTAGATACTACCAAGCTAAGATCATCGCATTGCTATCCTCTCTTTTCTACAACACCGAAAAGGTGTGAAATGGAACAAATGCAGGAGTCTTACAAGTGTCTTCAACCTGGATAACTTTCTCCCTCAATCTTATTTACTGTCAGCCCATCAAGGTAGACCAAATCAGGAAAGAGGCTCCGTAGGAAGACTAAATCGGGATGTCTGAATTTTCCTTTCCACCTTCTTCTTATAATCAAGGTAGTCAATGGCCTTTGAGGGGTTAGTCTGAGTCTCTCCTGCCTTTCTGGATTTGTTTCTTCTACACCTGGTGTTTTCCTAAGGCCTGTTTTGATTTCTTCTCCAAGGTCATCTCCCTGGTTCTCTACCTGTATAAAAGACCTGCCTGGAAGTAGGAGACTTTCAAGTAGAGGGTGTCTTCAACTTGGACATTCTTCTCCTCCAACCTTGTTTCAAAAGACCTACTTGGAAACTTTCTTTGCAAAAGGTTGTTTAATTGAAATGCTTGCAGATTCTTTTCCCATTTCCCTTCCTGCCTCCTAATTTCTGTTTTTAGCCTGTAAAGGCTGGCACACATCTTTTCGTTCCCTTTAGAGTGCCTTGCATATTGGTGGAACTATGTAAATTAATACTGCTCCTTCTAGGATTAGTGTGCTATCTGGAATTGTGAATGTAACAAGCCTCAGAGTCTTCTTGAGGCACAGAAAGGGACAGCGATATGCAAAAACTTTGTTCCGGAAAGGCCAGGGATTAAAATTGCAAAGCCCAGCATTTTGCCCTGGTGTGATTAGGAAAACAGCAGGGTCTATCTGCTTCTCCATGGATTCCATCTCAAACATTCTGGCCCAACTCCAGTGACTGAGCCCAGAGGACTTCAACTGAAGGAGAAGTCCTACAAGTCCAGAGGCTGGGCATTCCAACCCTCACACTTGACTCTGGTCCTAATAACTACGAGAAGAAGTAATAGGAAACCAAGTAGAACATTCGCCCCCCAACAATTTTAGCACCTTCATTTCTAGAATTCTCAATATTAATGGCAAGTCCTCATATTACATACTTCCTCACCCTTTAATAAAACTCTCGTGAAGCTCCAGAAAGTTTAACTGTTTGAAGTGCTGCCTGCCTGCCTCTCTCACGAAGGAAGGCAAATATATGTGTCCCGGGGAATTGTTGCAGCATCCAATCCAAGTTTGTCACCGGGACCAAAGTTTTATTCTTCTTCCAAACTTTCTGGCTCTTACTGGAGCCCATCCTCAGGCAACTTCACTTTCTCCAGAATGTGTGGACTGGACTGATCTATGTTTGCAATAGTGGTAAATATCTGTAGCTTGGGTGTAGGATGAGGGTGAAGGTTCATTCTACAAGCTTGGTTGGTTTCTGAACATTTCATTACCAGGCTGAGTAACATCTTCAGTGGAGTTTAGAGGAGGTCAGTCTCGACGTTCTTCTATTTATAAGGGCTTTGTGTGATCAGTAGATCTTGTGATGGGTCAGGTGTGGGTGTGTCAAATGAGGGTACAGAAGGACACTGACATCCCTTAAATGCTGCTGAAGATGTTACCTAGCCTGGTAATGAAATGTTCAGGTTAGGGTTAGGGTTAGGGTTAGGGTTAGGGTAGGGTCGGAAACCAACCCACAAGCTCGGAGAATGAACCTTTACCCACTGTTCTTTGTATTGTATTTATATAGTGCCTCATTGTGTGTGGCCATCAGCCTGGCCATCGACACCTTAATTAACAACTAAAAGCCACACACAACCAGGCGCCATATAAATACAATGTGTAAAACAGCCCAGTGCATATATTATGGGGAAGAGAGTAGTTCTCTGAGGATGGGCTCCAGCATGAGCTCAGAAGTTTGGAAGAAAAATAAACTTTGGGTTCCAGTGACCGACTCAGATTGGGTCCTTCTGAAAGTTTGCATAACCATTTATGTCCTGAATTCCAGTTTTGTGAGGGTGGACCTGCAGGAAGGATCTAGGAACGTCTGTGCAGCCGAGCTTTTGAGATCTCAACAAGCGAATGATTTTATTTGACTGGGATTAGAAGAAAAGGACAATTTAGTTATAGGAAATAAAATCCACCCTAAGTGTTTCCCTTTTATTTATTGGATATATCAAGAGACTCTGCCAGCTGGCATTTAAAGTTTTGGGCTAGATACTGAATGTTATTTTAAGATACTTTTGCAGAGCCAGGAAACAGCACCAGGCAGTCCAATGGCCAGCAGCCTTAAATGTCATTGTGCAACTCAATATGTACACTGTAGCTACTTTAGGAACTTGGCAGAAGCCAGATGTGGTACAAGCATCTTGCCTTGCACAGAATTTGAGTCCGTTTCCCTTAAAATAAATTAAAGCTTTCAGAGGCTGATCCAAAAGGAAAGGAAGTCATGTGATCACTTGGCACCCAGTAGGTCAATCATTCCCAATGAGCAAACTGGGAAAATCGGAACGCCTTGAAGAGGAAGGACAAGTAACGGTGACAGTAAAGAGTTTTAGCATCTTGGATTCATTAATTGTTCTCTGGACTCTGAAGGTGGAAGAATGAAGGCCGGGAGGGCATCTCCTTCTCTTTCTTCAGCAACCTCCATGGAGGTCAGAATGCACCAGAATCCTCAGGCATTGCTCACAATTCAGGGGATGGTGACCTCGAAACATTTTTCCACACAAGCTCATATCATTCCTCCGAACCAAGATCGTATCATGTTGGAACCTCATTCTGATAGGCATCATCCCCACCTAATGATGTTTTTAATCTTCTTCACTGCATCTCCCAGTATGAAAATTTCGTCCTTGCAATTCTCCAGGAAGAATCTTCATCTCAGACCAATTGGTGTTACGTTTAGAGCAACCCCACAGAAACAAATTTAAAAAGAAGTCACTCAAGAATATGAGTATGCAAATGCAAGAACACCAGGGTGTCAATTCATTTCTATATTAACAAAACAGAGTAAAGAATAGAGTGAAGTGGAGTGGGGAGGAGAGGAGAGGGAGCGGCAGAGGGAGAAAGAGGAGAAGGAGAGGCAGAGGGAGAGAGGAGAGGAGGAGAGGGAGAGGGAGAGAGAAGGAGAAGGAGAAGGAGAAGGAGAAGGAGAAGGAAGGAGGAGAAGGAAAAGGAGAAGGAAAGGGAGAGGAGAGGGAGAAGGAGAAAGAGAGAAAGAGAAGGAGAAGGAGAAGGAGAGGCAGAGAGGAGAGGAGAGGAGAGGAGAGGGGAGGGGAGGGGAGGGGAGGAGACTAATGTAGCGTAGCATAGCATAACGTAGCATAAAGTAACATACTGTAATGTAGAGTAGTGTAGAGTTGAGATATATTCTCTACTCTACATATATTGAGAGCTCAGTCCATCACTGCCTTTCTGAGTGATGGGCACCTGGCTAGTTATAAATAAAAAAGAATTAGCAAGGATTTGGAAACTAAAACGCCAGCCACCCATTTACCCATTGGAAGACAAACCTTGAAGGGCAGGGATCCATGTTGCATTCTTTCAGCTTTGGTTTGGGTTTCTTGTTTTCAGGATAATAATGGCAATACTGATCTGGTACCACCCGCTTGGAACGGATATCCACGCATTCTGCAGAGTTCAGCTGATAACCTAGAATGGGGCGAGAACAGGCCATATCTGACGATCAACTAGACCTAATTATTCAGTCACCCATTTCTCCTTGCAATGCCTCACGCCTCCTCCATTTGTCTTTTTCACAGTCTCTTACGACACTGGCAAACAGGGTGGCATACCGTCCACAACTCACAACAGCTGCTTCCCTTTTCGGTTACACACTCCTTTTCCCAACGCACATTCCCACCGGCTCTGATTTCCCCCCACGATGACAACCGAGCCATCGGAATGTGCACTGACCCTTAGTAGCCCTTCTCAGTGGTGGAACCCGGTGCTTTGGGAAAACACAATTCCGTCATCTTTCCGTCAACAAGGACCCAGGTTTTTAAACACGGATGGTCAGTTTAGGACCGCAGTTTGAGCCCAACATTCATGCGCTTGAAATGAAAAACTCACTAAGTGAGTGTTGTACCGTTTGATGACTTTTCTTGACACATTTGCTAAGGGGATCACGGCAGGTGTTCAGTTCCTCATTGAGGTCACTTTTCCCGGTGTGGCGATTGCTAAATGAGTGGTTGTTAAGTCAAGGGCTGCCTGTATAGAAAGTATTGCATGGGTAGTCCTCAACTAGTTCATTTAGGGACCGTTCAAAGTTACAACGGGGTACTGAAAAAAATGTGAGAGGACAGTTTTTCACAGTTACGACCTTTGCAGCAACCCCATGGTCATGTGATCCAAATTCGGAGGCTTGGCAACTGGTTCATATTTATGACGGTTGCAGGGTCCCCCGGGGGTCACGTGATCCCCTTTTGTGACCTTCTGACGAGCAAAGTCACTGGGGAAAGACAGATTCCCTGAACAATCACGTTGCTAACTTTTAACAACTGCACTGATTCACTTCACAATTGTGGCAAGAAAGGTCCTAAAATGGGACAAAACTCACTTAGGAAATGTCTCACTTAACAACAGAAATTTTGGGCTCAATTGTTATCCTAAACAGAGGACTACCTGTATTTACTTATTTTTCTCTTCCCTCTCAAAACCTCATTATTACCAGTTATATTGACTGAACTCTTGGGAATCCTTTATGCAAACCCAGGGAGGTGACTTTGACCATCTCTGGTCCGTGTCAGTTTCACAGATGAGCATTCGAGAGTTTACTTCATCTCATTTCAAAATCTATATACATTAAAGAAACAGGCATTTGATTTTCCTGAACCTCCTCTCTGTGGCTTGGAGGTTGAATCTCTGGGCAGCTCGTAAAATCTACTGGGAGCTTCAATCCTAATAATGCAGAAAAGGAAGAGAGATGTCCAGGAACAGAAATCTTGGGTTTTTCTCTGAACCTCTTCCATAGCATGCTGTCTAAAATTTGCACGCAGCTTACCATGCCATATATACTGAGGTAGCTCACAGAAATGTATCGTTGGCAGATTTTCCTGTGGCTTCAGGCAACACCAAAAGTAATTAAAACTGGAAGCCGCAATCACTAAAGAGGAGAGCCAAACCCACCACTCAGCCCAGCCCTGCAAAAACCACAAATATTTTTAGCCTGGCTCCTCCATGCTCAGCAACAGGAGGCGAGGACAAAGAAAAAAACACAACTCTCAAGAAAGCCGCCAGTGCAAGGGATCCGCGTAAGAATCCTATGAAGTTCTGTGTGGTTTCCTTGGATTGCAATTAAGGAGGCAGGAAGGAGGAGAAGCTCATTCGTAGAGAAGGGCAGGCTTCTTTCTAAGGTGATGTGTGTGTGTGTGTGTGTGTGTGTCGGGGACCCCCCTAAGAACAAACTACAACGTGGAGACAAGCAAGCAAACATCAGCCCAGGTGAAAAAGCCTGCAGGGTTACAAATCAAAGGTTTCTAATGAAGCATCTTTCCTCGTATAAAGTATCATCACATAGAGGAATGCAAACCCCAGAAGAAAAATTGAGCAGCATAATAATTTTAACCTCCTGCACCAAATCCCCTGAACCAGCCAAAGACGTTTCAATGCTAAAAGGCAAATGCTGAACATTTCAACCATTTATTTAAACCCAGCTGCATTTTATGGGACGCACATGGCTTGCGAAATCCCTTCGGACTTCGTGGCAGAGAATCCAAAGCTGTTTTGAACAAAGAATCCGCTGAACGAGGGATGGCTGCTCGTCTACTCCTCCCCACTCTTGGTTTTGTTTGGAAAACGACTGTCTCCAGAAAATATTTAAGTCATCTATAAGCCGGCGAAAGAAGCCAAATGGGAGCCGACAATGGCTAAACAAGCTTATGTCGGAAGCATTTAGGCCGGGCAGAAAGAGAGCAACATTTCTAAAACACACTATTAAGATTCATGTCCAACCTATAGTTTTGGCTCATTTCTTACTTAAAGAGAGGGAACGAGAGGGGGCGGGGGGGAAGCAGAGGAAGAAATGCATTCTTTTGCAGGCCCAAGGGTGTTGCTTCTACGTTTCGGCTTTCAAAGCTGATACTGTAAGTTGGATTGCACTTTGCGTAGGTGTATGCGTATAGATAGTCCTTACGAACTTACGAACAGAGCCCCAAATTTCTGTTTCTAAGCAAGACGCTCGAACAAATTCAGCTCCGTTTCGCGAACCGTTGTTAAGTGAATCACTGCAGTTACTAAGTTAGTCACAGGGCTCTTAAGTGAATCCGGCTTCCCCTTGAGACTTTGCTTGTCAGAAGGTCACAAAAGGGGATCCCGTGATCTGGGGACACTGCAACCATCATAAATATGAGTCAGTAGCCAAGCATCTGAATTTGGGTCACCTGACCACAGGGATGCTGCAACAGTCGTTAAGTGTGAAAAATGGTCAAGTCTCATAAACGCAGGCCAGTTACCATGGGATTATGTGATATATATTTTTTTTAATGATGTAATTGTGCGGATGCTGTGTTGGTCATAAGTGTGAAGCCTGGTCATGAGTCACTTTTTCAGTGCTGTTGCAACTTTGAGCAATGACTAAACGAATGGTTAGAAGTCAAAGGACCACCTGGACTTGTGTTAGTTTATCTCTGTTTGCACCCATGTCGTTCCAGTTTGGCCTCTGTGGGAGTTGCCTGTTCTTCCAGTTTCCCCTTTCTGGGAAATACATTTTGGGGACTTTTTTCACATTTTTACAGGGGTCACTATTCTTCTCCAAAAACACTGAAATTGTCTGCATATGCGGATGGTGCATCATTTCCCAGTAGGTGGTGCAGGCAGGAACGGACACGGCTGTCTATCATATTGTTGGTTTGCCTCTTCCTTGCCAAAAGTAAGCGTTGACCAGTTCCAAAGATGCTTTTTTCAAGAGGCAACTGGACCTTCTGGTTTTTCTTGGAAGACGTTTTGCTTCTCATCCAAAAAGCTTCTTCAGCTCTGACCGGATGGTAAATCCTTCCATTTCCAGTTGCCTCTTGAAAAAAGCCCCGTTGAGACATACTTCCCCAATTTGAGGCATTCCCTCAAATGCCTTTTCAATAGGCAGGATTTGGTGTTTGACAGCCGTTGACTTCTGCTCTCCCTTTTTAAATGCAGACCGGGGGAGAGACCGGGGTTACAACACTGCACCAATTTATTGCATCACTCACAAATCCCACCCTGAAAGCTAATATATCTATCGCTTCAAATCCACAGCTGTACAGGCTCCCAAAGCCACATGCATTACTCACCTCCTCCGCATGTCACCGTGCAAGGGAAGAATTCTGTCTGCCTCCACTGATGACTTATGGGTTGATAGAAGAAGAACTGAACCGTGCTGTCTTTGGCAGCGGTATATCTGGCCTAAAGAGAGTCCCATTACAACACATTGGAAAGCTGCATGTTGGCAATCCTCGGCCTGCCCGTGGTTTAATTCGTGTGCCCAAATGCAATGCCGAAAGCCACATGACAACAGGCAAGGAGAAAAAGGATCTCATGGGCAGAGCCTACAGGCAACCTGACCATTGGGCCTGACTACTGGGTGACTTACAAGACCTACGGTGGTGCCGTGGTTAGAATGCAATGCTGCAGGGCTAACTCCCTAGGATCTATGATAATTTGCCACGGCCAACTTGCCACGGCCAACTCACTACAGCCAACTTGCCGCAGCCAATTGATTGCAGGACAAGAGTTACACTACTATTCAAATATATATATATATATGATGGAATAGTATCATTAAAGCAAGGATGCAAAAAGAGGGACAGAATGAAATGTGAATGACAAAAATTAAAATGCTACTTTTTAAATTTATTTTAAATAATTACATAGAATTGTTAAACTGTCCTGCAGCGAGTTGGCCGTGGTGAGTTGGCCAAAGCCAACGCTATGGGGAGTTGTTCCATTCCGAACTCATTACTCACGCCAGGGGTTCGATTCTGAGCAGCTCAAGGTTGATTCCGCCTTTCCTCCTTCCCAGGTTGGTAAAATGAGGAGCCAGATTGTTGGGGGCAATAGGCTGACTCTGTAAACCGCTTAGAGAGGGCTGGAAAGGACTGTGAAGCGGTATATAACTCTAAGTGCTATTGCTATACATACAAATTCAACTGAGCGCATTCTATCACTTTCTAAAGAGGGCAGAGTGAAGGACAAGAGGAACAGGCACTACCAAGTCCACAGACAGATAAGATGGGCTTGAACCTGGGCTAAGAAACTAATTTGAGAAAATATTTCCTCCCTAGAACTGAAGACAGGCTCCTCTCTAGTTCACAACAAGAAGGGCATATTCCGATTTGCGAGATTCTTTTACAGTAAAAATAGTTCTGACTTATAGGGATGCTGGTTTCTTAGACTGGCCTGCTTTGTGGCATTTTCCCTCTCCTGCTGAGGGGAATATCATTTGTTGAACAAAATGTTTTCAAAATTATTTATTCATCGTATTTAAGGACCACCCATCTCTCTCTCACAAAGGGACTTTGGGCGGCAGACAATAAAATATAAAAGCATAAAAAAACACGAATGAAGGCAAATATACGTGTCTCGGGATAATGTTGCAGGATCCAACCTGGGTCGGTCTCCGGGAATAAAAGGTTTTGTTTCTGAGCACGAGTCCGAAAGCTCGGAAGACAAATCCTCTGGTCCCGGTGACCGACCCATAAAAAGCAGTATGCAAAATTTAAAAGAGGCAAGGGATGTTAAAAAATAATTAAAAAGAGGTGAAGGGCTTTCAGCATGCTAGCCAGCCCCATGGCTGCATGCTACTTTGCCCACCCCAAGCCAGGGGGGCAAAGCCACTTTTTTACATCTTTATGGAAGGCCAGGGGGCCTGCCTCACTTCTGATGGGGGAGTGTTCCGCAGACTGGAAGGGCAGAGAAGGCTCTCTCCCCGGACCCCACAAGTCAGAATTCTTTGACTGATGGGGTACTCAACATACCTTCCCTGCCTGACTGGGTGAGATGGAGTGATGTTACAGGAATTTCCAATCAAAACCTTGGCACAGCACAGTGTCTCACCTTGAGAATGAAATCGGCTCCAAGAGGCCCTGGGATTTTTATTGTTTCTCTCTCTGGGCCCTTCTGAAATTCAACTGTTGTGTTTTCAATGATGTACGTTCCAGGGGCATTGAAACTGTGTTCTCCAGTATCTCCCTGAAGTGTCTTCGATTCAATCGCTGAAAAGCATCAGGGGGAAAATGCACATTATCCTTTAGCAGATTAGGATGAATATATGCCATTGGCTTACTGAAAGCACATGCTGCACCAAATGTTGTAAATATAAAACACAGGTCATTGTATGCACTATTTATATCAATAACTATCCTGACGACATAGGATTAAAATGACCATCCCATTCTTCCATCATTTATAGAAGCCCAGATGATTTCCAGTATAATAAAAAAAATTTTTTAAAAAGTATCACTGGTGTACAGCTAAGGAGAAATTCTGTTGCTTCGCACGGGCTCACAGTATTTTTTAAAAATAAAGCATTTCATGGCATCATTTTGAAATAATACCGAGAGAATTCCAGGAATTCTATTGCTATTGCTATACTCACACATGCAAACTCTATTTTAGGAGGCAACCTTCAAGCACACCTGAAGTTAAGTCTTTCTGAATGGATCACAATTTGTATTCAACACGTTTTCT
>JANHFL010003517.1:23346-38095 GCA_032468155.1 Oxyrhabdium leporinum | reverse complement strand
CCCATTCCCCATCCCCGAGCGCCCCCGCCTCGCCCGGCCGCTGCACTTACTCGGGCAGCGCGGGGCTGCCGAAGCTCTGGGGCTGGACGCTGAAGCAGAAGCAGGAGAACATGGGCGCAGACTCAGCGCGGGCGGCCGCCGCCGCCTCTCCGGGTCCCTCTCCACGCCGGCAGCCCAGCCAGAGGCATGGCCGGCCCCGGCAGAGCGAGGCTTTCACGCGGCGCTCGGCCAGCTCGCCCACCGGCGGCCCGGTACTCGGCCGGCTCTGCACATGCTCCGCGTCCTCCCAGCCGCTGGGGGGGCGCCACGCGAGCCTCCCGCCGCCCCGGCCGGCCTCTCCCGCCCAGAAGCCCGCTGAGTCGCCGCGGCGGAGAGGGCGCCCGAGAACGCCGCCCGCCTCGGGCATCTGGCGAGGGCCGGGTCTTGCCCGACCTCCGGGAGATGGGGGCGGCTCCGGCCTTGGGCTCCGGCTGGGCGAGCCGCGGAGGAGGAGGAGGGAGACGGCACTGCACCGGCAAGGAGGGCCGCGCCCCACCCACCCCCCCGCGCTCCGGCAGCTCCAAAGGGAGGGGCGGGGAAGGCGGAGGAGCCGGGGCTGCCACCGGGGATGAACGGCATTTTTGGCGCACACACACACACACCCAAGCAAACGGGCCCGAGCCCTTGGCTCCGCAAGGGAAGGGAAGGCAAAGCCACGGTTGGCACCGCTGCAGCGCCCCCGGAGTCGGGAAATGGCAGCTCCTCCTCCTCCGAAAGAAGGCCGGAAAGCTCTGGTGGGCATCAGCAGCCACCGCCGTGTGCCAGGCTCCTTCGGGAGGGCAGCAGGAAGAGATGTTTCCAAGTTGGCGCAGCCAGCTGCTCTTCTTTCTGGGCCTTTGGGTCCTCCGGAAGAGCGGCGTGTGAGTCCTCCTTTGGGTCCTCCGAAGAGTCCCCAATGGGACCTTAGGTGAGCAGGTGCCCCCCCCCCCCCCGGGAGCTCCGAGGCTGCGGTGCCCAGGCCGGCTTGAAGGGCCTCCGAAGTCCCCGAGCAGAGGCCGGCTGCTGTCCACCGCCAAGGTGCTGAAGGCGGGGAATGGAAAAGCGAAACTGAAGAGTAAACCCGCTCAGGGCGGATTTAGGCCCCCTCTGAATTGGGCTAGAGCTGAGACCGTGAGGACATGTCCTCTACAAATGGTTACTAGGACATCTTCATGCCAGAGTTACTGGGAAGGTGAGGATGAACCCAGTGGACACAGGGTTTAATATTGCTGACTCTGAAACAGATGGGTGAGGCTGTAAGATGCTGCCAATCGTTTCTGTAGAAAGAATCTGCCAGAACTTAATTTGTGTCTCTTGAAAGAAAGGAAAAAGGAAAGGAAAGGAAAGGAAAGGAAAGGAAAGGAAAGGAAGAAATTATGATAATAAAGCCTATATGTTCACATGATTGATTCCCATGAGTTGGGCAACTCAAAGTTTTTCCAGGCTGGTTTCTCCTGATAGCTTGGACCACAAGTCTTTCTGAGCAATCCAGAAGTGGGGTTGCAGCCCCCCAGCTTGGAAAAAGTCTGGGGAAAGAGCCTGAAAAGATGGATGAAGTTCTCAGCCCAACCCATTTCACAAGGCTGTTGTGGGGAAAGTAAGAGGAGGAAGGTGTGTTGGATGTGTTCATTGCCTTGAGTTACTTGTAGAAATAACGTCATTATACAAACAAATCAAATCAAGGTCTGCAGAGATCAGCCACTGTGCTAAGAAGAGTTTTTACTTTCAACCCAACGTATTCTTTTCCTTTTTACCCTCCTCACTTGCTCCTTCTTCCAAGAACAGCTGTCTTTGTTCTGGGGGAGGCAGGGAAGGTGGTTCCTGCTCTCAGGTCAGCTAGCTTGGAATGGCATAAGTGGGGCATCGGAAACAATAAGGCTTTGGCAACTGTTAGAGGGGCAACAGCCCTACGGCAAGGAGGCCATGCACGGGAGCAGGATGTTCTTTGCATCAAAAGCCTATCTTTTCCTCTCCTTTCCTCCCCTCTTTTTCCATTAGAATATATAATCTCATTGGGGGACAGATGTAAACATGGGCATCAGTATTGGCTGCTGCTTCAGCCCTTTCCTCAGAGTCATTGCCATTTCCTCTGCAGCAGAACTGGGCCAGGCCTTGTCCAGAACCACCAGACTTACCCCAAGGAGCTGCCATAGATGAGGATCAAGTATCCGCTTTGCTCCAGTGGTCTTATCTCTTCACCACTCTGTGGTGCAGTGCTTTCATGAGAGCAGGATGAAGCCACAAGGCCATTCCCCCCCCCCACACACACACACATACACAGCATGTCAACTTAATAGAAAACAAAGAACTGGCTTGGTTTTCTTTGGCAGATGTGCTGAGCTAACCTGGAGGGTTGTGAGGCACAGTGATGTCATCGTAACCCATGACTTCTCATTGGTGGGTGTCAAAACAAGAGGCTGCAAACTGCTATGAATGGCAGTGAATCAGAAGTGGAATTTGTTTGTCTGTAGCTCACCAGGTCCCTTTGTCCCTAGAGGGTCATTATATTTGTACCACCTGGTGAAACAGCCACACACTTTTCTAAGGAACATATTTTCTCTAAAGCAAATGAGGACTTCCGTCTTTAGCAAAAAGACATTTGTAATAGGAGGGAATTAAATAATTGCTCAGCTTGTTCAAAGGCATCCCAGCTGATGGTAATGAAATACATCTTCCTTGGTGTTGGGAAGTGCAAGGATCATTCCTGGTAAGTCTTGGGGATTTGCTGTTGAACTTGCAAGCCATGGTTCGTATCGATTATGCTGACCTTTTGTGTGCACTTGGTTTTCTCCAGAATTTGAGGGTACATCTGGTGATCCCAACCTCTGCTTCTTCCAGGGGTGTCATGGAATGTCCTCAATCCTGGAATTCTGAGTACATTTTTATGTGAGAATTTGCGCTTAATGAAGAAGAAAAGAAGAAGAGGGTGAGGAGGAACAAATAATAGTGGTGGTGATGATTGGCAAGAGGGAAATGGTCTTTTGTAGAGACTTAGTAGTCCTTGTCATGGAAAGATTAAACAGATTTAATAGATGTAACAGATTAACAGAGTTGGAAGGGACCTTTAGGTCATCTAGTCCAACATCCCTCCTTGCCCAAGCAGGAGACCCTACACCACTTCTGACAGATGGCAGCCCAGTCTCTTCTTTAAAGCTTCCAACTTCTGAAGGCAACTTCTGTTCCATGGGTTGATTGCTCTCACTGTCAAAAATTTCTCCTTATTTCCAGGTTGAATCTCTCCTTGTTCAGTTTCCATCCATTATTCCTTGTCTGGCCTACAGGTGCTTTAGAAATAGATGGTCTGAGTTGTCTGTTGCCAATACTGATACAGGTATTGGATCAGTTCTAGGCACCCCTCTTTAAGGATCTGCCAGAGAAAAAAGTTGGACAGCACTGGGAAATAATCTGATGAAAACAGATTAAGTAACAAGTAGAACAATTTTAGTTTCTGTTGATCATGGCTGTAGAAGAAGAGTACTTTTTAAAGCATGTGTTTCAGTCCATTTATTTTATAAATTCTGATCATTTGCTCAACTCTTTTGCTGGGAAAAAGTTAAGGAAGTTAGGTTGGCTTTCTCCATTGTTGGTGAGAAGATTTATTCCATAGAACAGGAATATAGAGAATATTTACAGAGGATGAGGAAGATTTTATTCTGGTGAGGATTTTGGAAGAGCCCAAGCCCTGAGTTATGAGAATGAATACTATAGCTGAATGTAGACTGAAAGTTTGTGCTACTGATCAAAGGGTTAATAGTCATGTCTCTGAAAGGCGGAGTTGGAACAACTTGTGTGCTTCCAGAGTCGCCTTGGGTGGGATGGGCAGCTAGAGAAACTTGATAAAAAATAGATCAACTCCAAAGCTATGCAATTTATTATTCTGAATTAATAGAAATATCTCAGGAACTTCAATTAGAAGAAATCCATAATTTCCTGGATGAAGGGTCAAGCTGGAGTGCAGATAGTTTTTTTGTTTTGGATACAATCTAAAGTTAACTTCTTTAAATTTTAACAAATTCCTGGCCTATCAAATTATGATTAACGGCCCTCCATCCTTGACCATTTTTTTAAGAAAAAACATTTTGCTGTAATTTTTAAGAAAATACAGAAAAAAATAACTTACAACTAAGAAAAATAACAGCAAACAATTGAGCAAATTAAAAAAGTAATGTGCAACTATTTAATAGTTAATCTAATTATTATATTCTATTACCAAAGCAAATGAAATAAACACAAAATACACTAAGAATGAATAAATTAATATAAATCACCCAAATATATAACATATATTAGCAAAATATCAAATTATCCATTAAAATTATGTATTCTTGTAAAAAATATATATTTTTGTCAAAGGGAAACATCATGTATTATTTTTTGATTAGTGGGGGGAAATAGTGTTTTCAAAAACAGATAAATTATAGTTTCTTGAATCCTTGACATGGAGTAGTAATACTTTTCTAGTCTCTCAATATAATTCTCATAGATATTCCCCATATCAAATATAATTAAAGTTCCTAAAAATGGTCCATTCCCACCATTTTGAAATATAATTTATTCATTAATCTACTTTTATATGCTATATTATTTTAAAAAAGATCCATTAATGGGAAAGGGCAAATCATATAGATTAATAAATTCTCAAATATTATACATTGCCAACAAAGAAAAACTATGGTCTTTCCAATGCATTACGGATATCCAAAATAAATTTGGAAAAAACCTTGATGAATTAATTTCAACCACAAGATCCACATCATAAATATCAAGTGTTTCAGTGTTAAAGTTTCCATGCTAGGTATGAAACCAGTTTGATTTCAAAAGCAGACTTCATAAAAATAAGTCATTTCAGTTTCTCTGAAGCAGCTAAAACTTATATAAGCTTACATTGAGCTATCAAAAGATCCTTGAGTTACTATTATAGTTTATTAGGGCTGTGTATGACTCTGTGTGTGTGTGCCTAATACGCACCTACACCTGCACATACACAATCATTAAAATAATCCTTACAAAGTAATTGATTTAAAGTCCCTGTTTCAGATTCCACCCATACTTTTCAATGAAATGTTTTCCCACCTATTTTTAAAGTAAAATTCTTTCACAAAGTTAAATATTCATGAGACTGAGCAAGAAAATCTAATCTAGTCCCAGTTGGGTCCAGATCTGTATGGCTGCTCCCAGCCCAGGAAATGAAAGGTCCTTTTTGCTATATGCTGACCCAGGTAATTGCCAAGAACTTAACCGAAATAAGTAATAACTTTCCAACAAAGCCCATAAAAGTTGATATTCATTTAAACTCCTTCTCTCCCTCTCCCTCTCTTTCGCCTGCCCTCTCTATATGAAGAAATAAAGGTGAAATAATACTTTGGGCATTCTGTAAATTAAAGCCCCTATAATCATGAGATCGTCTTAGTTTAGCTGATGGAATCCTTGGTGGCTTTTCTTCCAAGACAAATTTCCTCAATGGCCTTTTTGTCTGAATAAAATATCTATTCAGCATTAACATGATAATGCCCTTCATGGTATAAATCAAGGGGTGGGGATATTTCTTAAATATTTTTTTTACCATACCAACTTAATGGAATTTTAGTGTATCTATGCATAGCATAAGCACGGTAATTTTAACAATGGCAAACATTTCCACATGTTTTGAAATGTTTATATGTGTTTATTTAATGTGTTCCATGCAGACCGCAAAACCCATCCTTTTATACTGAGCTTTTAAAAAATGGGAAAGCAACCACTTTGGCTGAACAAGAATTTTGAGGAAGCCCAAAGGAACTAAACAGGAAGAATAAAGATAAATGGAGCAGCTCAGGAGAGAAGAGAGAGGCAGCCTGGATTCATAGACATTGTTAGGAGCTGTTCTAGGTCCCCTCAAAGCCTCCTCCCTGCCTTAGGGTAGAAGGCACCAAAGCCCGACTCTGGGAGAAAGAGAAGGATGGGTTCAACCCTGAGAAAAGAAGGCTTTGATGTGGGTCTTTCCCCCCCTTTCTTGTACAGATTGTTTTCTTTCTTTTTTGTTGTTAGTGTTGGATGTACATCTTTCTGTTTTCCGTTTTGTATTTTATTCTCGTTGATAAAGCAAAAGAAATAGATATTAGAAAAGAAAGAAAAGAAAAGCAAAATTGCAAAGACGGCTCACTCAGGAGGAACATACAGAGGAGAGCAAGCAAGCAATGACTCGGCTCTGGAGGAGGAAGGCCCTCTTTTCAATTTATGGGGCTAAGGATGGGAAGATGGTGCTGCTTCTCCAAGGTCCCCCATTTGCTCTGCCTCCACCCACATCTGCTTCCTGCCACCATTGTACATCTTGCTGAATCACCAGCTGAGTTGACATCAGAAAAAAACCCTTCAGGCTGGATGGGTCTTGCCTAGTTTTGAGAGCTTTTGTGTGTCACGGAGAGAGTAAAGTTACGTTACGCTGGCTATCCAAGATCCATTCCCAGCCATAACACCACAGAAGCAGAGGAAGTAATAGCTGGAAGGGATTTGGGAGACTTAGAATTAGGAGTGAAATTCCTCGTAGTTTAAAGTCATGGTTTCTTGTCCTGTTTCTGGAACAATTCTGCCCCACTTGTACTTGAAGGCTCTCCAGATTCTTAAAAGCTCTTCATTCTTGCCTGTTGATGCTGCGTCAAGCTGTAATTATCCGGGTCCTCTTTTCTTCCATTAGAAGAGGGGAACAATATTTAATCTTCTACAATCCCCTGGCATTTTGCCTTTCCTCCCTGATTTCTGAAAGATTACAGAAAAGGGCTCTGAGATTACTATCATAAGCTTCTTGAAGATTCTCGGCGTAATTGGTCTGGTCCTAGACCTTAAATACATTTGTCTCTCTCTCTCTTTTGCCTAGACTGCCATTCTTCCTTTTGTCAGTTGTTCTGTTTTGGGCATTTGAACATAATTTCTCTTTGGGAAGAAGAATGAAGTAAAAAAGAAATTGAGGACATCCGTGCCCTTCTCCACAGTTCTTCCTGTCTGTTCTCCAAGCTCTACGCCTTTGTATTAAGATAATGGACTATTCGGGTCCTGTGACGACATCTTCCTTCTTGAATGTACGTGCTCATGATGGAGGCCTTTCCATCCTGCATCCTGCTGCTAGTCCGGTCCCCAGGACCCCATCCTCTCTGTTCCTCACAGGCTTCAGTTTATGCTTCGAGATCAGCTTGGCAAGAGACATCCCAACCACCTCCTTTGGAGTCCTTCTGCCCATCCCTAAATGTACCCCATTCTCACGTAATCCAAACTGCTCCCATTGGCGTCATTTACCTGTTGGAGGTTGAAGTATTCTGGGTGTGCATGTGGCTTGACTCACAATCAGGGACATTTCTGATGGCGAAGTTAAGCAGCTCTCCTTTGTGTAATACACAGCGGAAACCTGTAGCGCTTCGGACACTCGGGTGACCCTTCGCCTTTTGTCAAGGAAGTGGTAGATTCAGTTCAGTTCTACTCATTAAAAGAAACCACGCTCGCTTTTTCTTTAATGAAGTGAGAAGTTGGCATAGCCTCAAAGTAGTGTGCCTGGTGGCTCATTTGCTCTGTTACTCTCAGCTCGGTCTCCTTTCAAGGCTTTCATTATCCTGAGCTGAGGTGAGGGATCACCTTTGAAATGCAGTCTGACAGTTTCTTCGACGGTTGGTTTGCAAATGACCCAGGCCGCCTTATAAGCAGATTCTGGAGTGAGAACTACATCCTCCCCCTCAGAATTATGTAAAGTAAACTCTTGTAAGCAATTTATCACAAAATTAATATTTGCCTTCTCTCCCCTTTCTTATTGCATCTGCTCCAGCTTACTCACTTCCAAGTGATCAATGTAAAAAGAAGAGAACCAACGTTTCTCCCGTACACGGGTCTGCGTGTTCAAGAGTGCAATACCTTCTATAGGTGGTTGAGAAGCCTCTTCTCCAGAGCCTGTCTGAAAAGCTGCGCCCTGGAGACTATGCTGGCCTTTGCAGCCTCTTTGCCCCACCTGGCCTCTTGTGTCTTCCTTTGTCCTCAAGAGTTCAGGAATGTTTTCATTTTGAATGATCTTGGATGATCCTGCAAGCTTATCTCCACAAACGGTGACATTCCTGACTCCGTTTCTGAAAGTTGATTCCTTTCTTAAGATTTGCTTTACTCCCCAGGAGCCTGGCCCTCCCCCCCCAACCCCTTTTGCACAGCTGCTGGAACCCACCCATGTGGAGGAGGAGGAGGAAGCAGTCTGGGGGTCTGATGTGAGCTTTCCTGAGAGCAGGGATCTAACCTGAGCCATGATTAGTGGAGCAGGCTTCATAACTCTATCAGAAAGAGGGTTATTTGCAGTCACCCTAGAATACGAATAGACAAAACCTGGCACCTGGCTAAAAACATCCCACCAGGAGCCGAGTCCAAGGTGTGCCTCAGAAGGAAGCAAAAAGAAGCCAGACAAGATCAGTAGTCCTTTAGACAAAGAGCAGCAGGGCAGACCAAACAGAGAGAGAAAGCAAATCCTTAGCCCTCCTGCCGACATCCCAGGTCCCCTGATGCTCAGTAGGTCATGAGGTCAATGCACTTGAATCGGGATCTCCTACCCTGCATAGCTAGTTGTTTATTTTTCTTCCGAGTTGTAACTGGCTGGGTCAATGTCAGCTTCTGAGCCACGTGGAGAAACAACTCACCTAGCCAAGCCTGATTCTCCCAGCAAGAGACATTCTCAAGACAGGAAATATTCTCAGAATGAGAAATGACCCGGAGGATACAGTGGACCTCAAGTGGGAAAGAACCAGCAGGTAGGAAAACAGGACCAGCTGCCAACCTGCAGCCACCATATTGCACAAACTTGGGCATGGTGTGTCTTGCTTCGATTCTTCTGGAATTCACACTGGCTTGGCCAGCTAGACTTTGTTTGAGGCATGTCTGAATGGGACAATGGGTGAAGGTTTATTTCATTCATTCATTCATTCATTCATTCATTTTCTGTCTTTATTATTTTCACAAATAACTCAAGACAGTGAACATCTCCAACACACCTTCTTTCTATTTTCTCCACAAAAACAACCCAGTGAGGTGAGTTGGGCTCAGGTTGGCCTAAAATCACCCAGCTAACTTTTCAGGGCTAAGGCAGGAAGGGAAAAGTCTATAAAAAATTGTGAACCTGCATTCCTTTCCTTGTGGATCTCTGGATGAAGATAAACCACAGGAGGCTTCTTTCTAACTTTCCCTCTGGTAATTCTGTAGGCTATTTATTAGTTGGATGACAAATTCATTATTCATCAGTGTTTACTACTGCAGCTAAATTTTTGCAGTCCTTGTCCTAGCAGGTCCCTTTATTTCTCCCCTTGCTAAGAGGTTCAGCTTGCTTGCAAGATTTTCCAAGTTCAGGAAAGCAAAATCTTTTCTAGCCAGGCATGTCCCCCGTCCCCCCAACACACACAGACACTCTGGAGGAGGCTCCATGGCTGAGATACCCAGACGCCTCCTGGTGCTTGTGCCAGAGGTTGGGTTGCACTTCAGTTGAGGCAGGGCTGCTGCTGGCTGCTTTCCAGGATAGGTCGGACTGCTTCAGAATACTCTCCATTGCAGGGACTCAGAATTGGCACAAGATGACTAGCTTCAACACCACCCCCGGAATTAGGCTAGCGACTGCCCTGGGACTGAACCAAACGGGAGGCTGGCAGCAACTCCATCAAACACGTGTGCTGCAGGGCCAGAGGAGGGGGGTTTCTGAGAGAAGAGGCCACCTGATTCCGAGGAGGGAGACATGGCAAGGAAGACATTCCGCCTTCATTAATCCACTATAAGCCAAAGGGGAATGTATTTGTTCCATTTTCAAGATTCTGTTTTTACTCCAGAGATTAATGATACTTACACAGAGTCTGACTTGCCTTCTTATTTGCCAGCTGCATGGGGCTCAGCATGTACATGTACATGCTCATGTTCATGCACACACACACGCACACATACCCTCCTTCCCCAAGACAGCTGGGGCTGCAACTCTGCTTTTCCCTCCAGCCAACTGTCGGGCCAGGAGCCCAGCAGAGAGCAATCTGTGCAGGCCTGCTAACCCTTGACTTTTCCCAGTGAAACTCCTTTGCCAGAAGCACATTCAGAGGACGTCTCTGGGGTCTTCCACGGCCACAGCTGCACCTTCCAGTTGCCCCACTGGGCTCCAAGCCAAGGCCCTCCGGGGGATGCAAAGGGTGGCCTTCCGTTGGGAGGAAATCCCCCTGCAGTGCTCAGCTGCCTGCCTGGACCTGCTCTGCTCCGGTTTCTCTGGTGCACGGAGCCTGCCTCTCTTCCCGGCCCGCTCGGAAATGCTTTGCTCTCCCAGGCCTAGTGGGAAGCGCTGCTTGCCTGTCTGGACAGATCACATTCATCTGGGACCTCGGGAGATCCCTTCTTCTCCCCAGATTAGTTGGCCAAGGAGGCACTTCACAGTTCCTCAGACTTCTTCCCTGGGAGATTCTCCGTCACTTCCTCAGCAATCTGCTCTGATGAAAAAGTGGGATTTGCTTTTCCTTTAACATGTTTGGAAAAGATGCCACAAAATGTTAAATCACCAGATGCTGGGGAAGACCCTGGGCACTGTGTGTGTGTGTGTGTGTGTGTGTGTAGGTGGAGGAGTGAAGAAAACCAGCAGGAGGAACCCAAGAGGAGCTTCTCCTCTCAGCCTCAGTGGCCAGATGTGTCCCCCGCCAGTGTGCATTTTTCATTCTGCGGATGCTTCCAGATTCTGATCAGAGCCCGCAGCTTCTCCCTACCTCTAGCCAATTAGTTTAATTGGACGCACCAACCTGAGGACCTTCCAGAAGACGCAGAGAGGGGTGGACCTGTTAAAACCACGAAGCAATCTGAGCAATGAAGTCCGGCTGCATGGGAGCCGAGGTGCGGCTGCTTTCTCCGATGGCCATTCCACACAGCACTTGACATTCAATTAGGGCTGCTGGCTCCCATAAAATGGACCATTAAACCTGGCCGTAAATCCTCTCTGGCTGTGCACCAAGCAACGTGTCTTGCTCTGTGGCTGGCACAAGTCAACAGCAGGGCCGCTGGGCACATGGGCTGGCCGTCTCCGCCAGGCAGGTGGATTTTTGCTAAGCAAGAGAAAACCAGGGCAAACGTGGGCAGAAGCAGGGCTGGTGCAATCCCAGCTCTTGCTTAAGGAGACCGGCCTCACTCACCTGCAGGAATACTTTGGGGGCACAAGCAGAAGTTATAGAGAGGTTGCTTTTAGAAGTGGCTTCTAAAATTGGAAATAGAGAGAGAGAGAGAGAGAAAGGGCTGGCAGGAAGGAACACTCACCGATGTCTGCTCAAATGGAAACTTATCCACCCGTGAAGGGAAGCAGGTCCCTAATGATTTCTTAGCCTTTGGGGAGTTTTTAATCTGTCTCCTTTTAATGACCCCTCCCCAGCCCAGCCCTGGCAGGAAGGATGGGAAATTCTACAAAATGAAGATGCGTTTCAGAAAACATCCCTACAAGATGGGAAAACAGACGACATCTAAGAAGCTTACTGCAGATGCACAGAATGCTCTAAAAATTGGGGAAGGGGCATGTTCAGGAACCGAAGAAAGGAGTGTAATCAAGGAGCCAATCAAAGTGGCCCCCAGCAATTGTGGAACTTTGGCCAGAAAGGGCAAAGATAGATGCTCATCACTGAAGAAGCTCCCAACAGTCTGATGGAACTAGCGGCCAAAGGGGTGGCTTTAAGCAGAGCACACCTAGCTTGGCCTCTGCTTGGAAACGGCTTCCGAATTTAGTGCTCAAGATGGGAAAAAAATGAAACTTTGGATTTTGCTGATTAGGTAAATTTTTTATTATAGAAATGGCTAGCCCAGGGGTCTCCAACCTTGGCAACTTTAAGACTTGTGGACTTCAACTCCCAGAGTTCCTCAGCCAGCTGGGCTAATATATATATTAGTATGCAAAAGCAAAAGGTTAAGGCAGCATTGTTACTATCCTACTCTACTGCACTAAAAAGAGACAGAAGTAACCTTTTTCTTTCTTTCCCCACTTTCCCCTGCACTTCTTTCTCTTCCCCTTTTCGTCCTCCCTTTTCCCAACTATTTTCATTTTCTCTTGTATTTTATATCTTGATAAACTTAATAAAATTATTAAAAAAGAGGCTTCCTATTTTTTCACATTCAAGCCAAGTGGGGAAAAAATCAAGTTTTACCGCTGATCTTAAAAGAAAAAAAGCAGCCTCATTACTAACCTATGCCAAGGACTGAAAATCTCCCGGACAAATTAAGTAGAAGCTTAACAAGCTTAACTAGCTTAGGTTTGACCAAAGGCCATTAGCAAGTATTATTGGGAAGGAATGTAACAGAGAAAGCTGACTTTGCCAAGTCCTTTTCCACTTTGCCATGGTGCCTTTTGGTTTACATGACATTTTGCCACTTTCCAGGGGATCAGACAGGACAGGCATTACCCGATGAGGGCGACAAGATGAAGCTTAGCTTGACTTCACAATCTGTAGCACCAATTGGGGGTGGATGGGATTTGAGGCATTTGAATAAAGTGGTAACCAAACTCCAGGAAGCAGAGTTCATTATCAACCTCATCAAATGATGCCCGAGTCCACGGAATTGTTTTGTTTTTAAGTTATAAATAGGGAAATAATTCTGCATAAGGACAGATAACATGTCTGCAGGAAAAAGCTGCCCCAAAAGGAAGTCAAATCTTACCTGTCTTCTCTAGGTAGATGCTTTGGATGATTCCCTTCTGGGGCAGACATTCATTCCATGGAGGGGATGCCCCAAGGTCTCTCAAGCCAACAGATGCCCAGCATGCAATAGGGAAGCCTTGCCCTATGGATGCCGTATCACCATACAGCCAATGCTTTGAAATGTGCTCTAAAGGCTCTTCGGGTCTATTTCTGGAGTAGAGAAGGCAATGACATCACAGGCCACCAACCCAACCTTTGGCCATTATAAATGGGAAACAGGAACCGAAGGATTAAGCATTGGTGCTTGACTTTCAGAGCTTACCGTGTCACAGTGATCCATTAAACTGGCAAAATATAATAGCTGATTTTTTAAAAAATCTGCTGTGATGAAGACATGATTGTAGCAAATCACAAGGAAAGGTAAGATTGAAAAAGGGGCTCTTGAAATTATACAAGAGAAGGGGACTGGCCAGAAAAGATGGATTCGGAATCTGTTGCACCAGGGCAGCCTTGGCAACCACTGAGGTCAAGCAGGGTGCCCTCCTGCCCAGCCCAGGTGGGGGCTCCTCCTCTCCCTGGGCTACCCGGGGAAGGGCAGCCCAGTCAATGTACCGCTTCCCCAAAGCTAAAAGGATATTCCCTGAGGTTGGGAGCGGTGGCCAAACCTGCCCATCTTCCCAAAGCAGAAGTTTTGCTAAGTGTCAGGCCTGATTGAGGGAATTGGGGCTGCTGCCCCGGAAGCCCCTCTCTGGGCTGCCAAAGGACTGCCTTAGCCCACGGCTCGGCTCTGCCCTCTTTGCATCCAACCAACGGAGCAGAAACCAGCGGAGCAGGGGGAAGGCATGAGGTTGACAGGCTGGAGCCAAGAGGGTTGGGGGCCACGCAGAGCTGCACGGTGGGCAGCCCAGGCAGTTGGGGTGGCTCGGCCACAACCAACAAGGCAGGAGCAGCCTCGAGGGAGGGCAGCGGAGGCAGGCAGCACTGAGCTGAGCGGGAGGCTTGCAAGCAATCCCCTGAGCTGGGCAGGGAGACGCTCAGAGGCCCACCTCCTGGCAGATGGATCTGGGGCTGAGACAGGACCTGGTCAACCGGGGAGTCTGCAGCCTACAGGAGGGTCTTCCAATCCGGAACAATGTGAACTCTATAAAACTGGTGGAGAAACGGAGGCCCCAGAAGGAGGGCATTGGAAGCAGCTCAGCAGCCCGTTGGAAACAAGGGGTGTGTGTGAGAGAGAGAGAGAGAGTCAGGCACAAATCTTGAATAGCCATCAGAAGGGACCCTCTGACAGTCCTTAATTCCAAGGGATTCTGGGTGCTGTTTCTTATATTCTGCAAGGGGGATTAGTGTCTTTTCTTTACATCACACACACACACACCAACATCCCAGTTAATCTTTGAGATGTTGCAAGCAGCCGCACTGGGCCCCCCTGGCTTGCATTGCCGCAATCAACCTTAAAACAGGAAGTCGGGAATGCAGGTGGGAACGGGAGGGGGGAGCCGAGACATGCCTCCCCATGACTGCTGCTCTGCCCCGGCAGAGGGGTCCAGATTGCCAGTCTGGGAAACCCCTTGAATGACGTGGTCTGTCTCCGGCTGCTGAGGCAAGCGAAGGAGAAGGAGCAGAACAAGCGAGGGGCTGCCAGGGACCTTCTGCTTTGAGGAGCTGCCAGCTACTGTGCGCCAGTGAGAAGCCACAGCCCTTCCAAGATGGAGGCTGAGGGCAGCAGATGCAGAGAAGGACTGGAAACGCAGCTCAGCGCTCCTGGCCCTGGCAGGCGGTGGCAGAATTTGGCACACCTAGGCAACTGAAGAAGGTGCTCCTGCAACTGGCTGGGCCACACACAGCGCTCCTCCTCGGCGGCTGAGAAGGACCATTTCTCTCGGCCAAGGCTGAAATACATGCCCACCCCCCGTACCTGTCGGAGGAATGAAAGCAGCCACCCCGTTGAACCCCTGCCCCCTTCTCCCAGCAAAGGAACCTGCTGGCGCTCTGCCAGGCGTCCTTTGGGTTGTCTGGGACTTATTTGATATCTGCAGGACCGTATTGTCTTTACAAACTCCCAACGTCCTGTGCGGTCACACAGGGAGGGCTTGCTGGGGGTT
>JANHFL010003516.1:407557-421780 GCA_032468155.1 Oxyrhabdium leporinum | reverse complement strand
TTGTTGTTATTATTATTATTATTATTATTATTATTATTATTATTATTATTATTATTATTATTATTATTATTATTATTGCATATCATACACGTATTTGTTTACTTATAGTAAAAACAAACATACCTCTAGTGGAAATTATGTCTCATTGGTTGTTGCATATCTTGAGGTGTGAAGCTTTAGGATTTTAGATGGATTCTTTTCACAAATTCTGAAAGTTCTCAAGTTAAAGAAGTTAAGATGAAAGGTAAAATTATGAGGAGGAGTAGGCAACATTTTCTTCCTTACATCAGTAAGAAAGGAATTTAAAGCTTTGTTTATATGTTTATAGCTTTGGCCATCCCTTAGAATCATAGGGAAAATTAGAATGTTGAAAACAAAGGAAATTCCAGATTAACCTGCAGTACTATTTTAGCAGAATTTTAAAAACTACTAAATTTTTGTTATTGTTTGCGGATGGTATTGTATCAATGCTGACATTTTTACTTTTGCATAAAGTATTATCAGATGAATAGCATTAAAATGTATCCAATTAGGTACTATTTAAGCATCAGATTGCAATATATTTAATGCAGTGAATCTCAGTTACTAAAATCACTTTCACGGATGTATTATGAGTATAATACTAATTGATGTAGGCCAACATAGTAGCATGTTTAGGTCATCCTTTGACAAGTAAACTTCCAGGAGGTCTATTCTACCTCTGAACCATCATAAATTTTAATCTTCAGAAATCCATAAATCACAGTTCAGATATAGCCATGGTATAAAAATATTAGCTAATCTCACTCCTTGAAAATAGTTCCTATGTTAATGATGGGACACCTATTTTACATAAAACAATGCAATGATTAAGATATTTTCTTAGCGTAGAGAAAGTTGCTTGTTCAAAATTTTAAAAAGCTGATTTTTAATTATCTTTTTCTTTGTAGATTTTTTTTAAATAGAGAAGGAAAATTAAGTCTAGGGTTTTATTGTTCTGTTTCTGAAGTTACCTGAAGTAAGAAGGATTAAGCTTAAACAAGGCCATGGGGGAATTGGTAAATGTATTGTGCTAAGTAATGCTCTTAACTATCATGCTATTTCATCAAAACTACTAAAGGGAAGTATAAAAACATTACAGCGCATGTTAACTATTGGTTTAGTTGATGGGGCAGTCCTTCCTCCTCAAAACAGAAAGTGAATTACTGACCTTACTTTGCAGCACAAATGGACAAGAGCACTTGAGCCAACAAAGGATGTAAAAGTATATTTTGGAACTGGACCAGAAAAACGTGTGTTTTGAAGGTGACCACAGGATTGATTTCTGTCCTGCAAAAATGGTTTCTGAAGGGCCAATTAGCTGTGGCAAGTATTATTGGCTTCCATTGTAACTGGAAACCATTTTCAACACTTTCACATTTTCTGTTAAAGATTGAATGATGGTTTTTGACCAATATCCCTAGAAGATGTCCACATTAAGAAATCTGAAGGTCTATCTAATCTCTACCTGATTGTAGCCAAGTATTTCTTGGGCTTCTTTGTTGTATTTAATAAATTATTGTACTGTTTTAAAGTTGGTGAAATAAAAAAGAATCTAACTTGGTGAGTTTTCATGTTTATTAGAAATAAGCTGCACAGTGAAATATAGAATCAGGAAATAACATTCTGAGTTGCCTTCTATGGCTTATATTCTCCTGCTAGCAGTAAATGAAAATGTTCACCTATTTGTACTAGCCATGCAGATTTTCATAATTAGCATAGTAACACAAGGATTCTATCAGACTATTGTCACACAATCTTTATGTAATTATTTCTCACATTAGACACCATAGATGTCCTCATTATATTCAAATATGAAAATGATTTCGGACATCTAAAGTGAAATATATTTTCTAGCAGCATATCTATTCAGGAAGTCAGAAATGTATACTTTTAAAATAATGTATTGATACTGTGAGTAGTTGTATTGATTTTTACTACAATATGCATTTTTATAATATCAGTTATAAACTCTAAAACCTGCTTCCCCATTAAAGTATTCCTGACTGACCCAAGAAAACCTGCTCATCCTCCCCTGTGTTTTAAAAAATGTATTCAATTAATACACACAAATGTATGTAGCCCATGTTTATCCTATGCCTAAATTTCTTTATAATATGAAAAATGGGTAAATTAAAATTAATAACATTTATGATAGCCTTTTCCCAAAGCTAGCATCTTCCTGAAAAAGATTGGGAATTCTTGAATGTATTACCTGAATAGATCGGGGACAGATGTGTGTCATGTTGGAAGACAGTGGTTTAAGACATACAGACCTTCACAAAGTTAGAGAGAATGAAAAACAATGCAAGTTAGAGATTTCCAAAACAATGCAAAAATATATCTATTGTAATATTTAAGGTCAAGGGTTATGAGTATAGCATTCAGTAATAAAAGTCTATACTATAATATATTTAATTGATTGAAAGGAGTATTAATTGCAACTAGTTCTACACTTGAGTTTGATTGGACTGGGTTTGGTTTTAGTAAGAATGCAACTTACTCGGAAGCAAGATCACAATAGATATCTCTCTCTCTCTCTCTCTCTCTCTCTCTCTCTCTCTCTCTCTCTCTCTCTTATTCTCTCTCTCTCTCGTTGTGTGTGTGTGTGTGTGTGTGTGTGTGCGCTAGATGTCAACAAATATATTTTCTAGAAACAACAGCATTGAGGAAGACAAAGCAGAAGTCAATGGTTAAAATTGTTTTTACTAGTTATTAGTTATTGTGTTTATTTGCTTCTCTTTTCTTTTGATTTTTTGCTGATCATTGACCCAATAAATATTAAATATGTATTTGATGAAGTGGTAAAAAGGCAAACTAAAATAAAATTATAATTATTTAAATGATCATTGAATGTTATCTCAAAAATTTGTTCCAGAAATTATCTTTGGGATAAGCCATAATATTTTTTCTCCTTTTGCCATCCTACAGAATATAGGCAATTAGACGTAACTCTTGGTGAAACAGCCTCATTACTATATCACGTCACTATATCTTTCTTCGACTTTTAGTTTTCAGTTTTGCAATCTTTGGGAGGGAGTGTGTGTGTGTGTGTGTGTGTGTGTGTGTATTCTTTATTCCCTGGGATGTTGCAAAGGCCTTTGGCTAGTAGAATTATGGACCATGGGGTACTATTGGCAGAAAACATGTTAGTAAAAGTTTATGCTTTGTGTTTCTACGTCTTTTTGAAGGACAATATGCGATGCCAGAGTACTTAACCGCAACACTGTGTGCAGATAAACTCTTTCTCTTTTACATACACCCCTATTGAAATAGATTGCCACCCTGGAACAGTGACAGATTTGAAATAGAATGACATACTTCTCAAGTGAGTTATCTCAGAATCACCAGAAATGTAGATATAGAGGGGGGGGGAAGAGAGAGAGGAGCATATTGGGAAATTGACAGCTTTGTGGGTGAACTGAAAGCAGGAGGATATATTAAAAGAGTCAGAGAAGAAGCACAGAAACATAGAGAATCTAGCGACTAAGGTGTTGTCAGCACGTCTTGACAGTAGGTGAGCAAAGAAACTAGAATATTTCATATACAGATGCTATTATTGCGGAAATGTAAACATTCATCTATAGTCAGTGTCTCATCAGTTTCGACTAAATATAAGGCCTGAAGTCAGTGAGATGTGGCATTAAATAAATATAAATTAATTAGGCCATAATCTGAGAAAATATGATGTCATCTACAGCTATTGCAATAGATACAGGTATTCTTATAGTACCTAATAGTGAGATTTTGTTTCCTTATTGAGATTTTGGCCAGGGAGTCTTCCAACCTTTAAAGCAGAGTTGAAGAACCTGGTACCACTGATTAAATAGTTGGCATCATATTTTTTAAAAAAATTATTTCACAGATTGGGGAAATTATAAAACCCATTACTATGTAATCTATATAAAATTTAATTATGTCTACAAATTTTAGACTACTTTCTTTTGTATTGGTCCCACCCATTATATTTTGGTGGGAGATCTTCAACGCAAAGGGAGAAAAATGAATGCCTTGAGTAAAAGTGAAAAAAGAACTTGATGCAAAAGTCAAATGCCCTATGTTTGTCTGTGTTTAAACGCTTTATTCTAATTCATTCAGTCCAAAAAGGATGATCGAAACTACAAGGGGAAAAGTACACATTTTGTTTAATTCACATTTCGCTTTGGATGCTAATTACTTCCTCTCTGTTCAATGTGGAATCATGCCTTGGGCAGTGCCCAAGTAACACTGGTTGCCTGAAGGTATCAGAAGAACATCTTTCATAATCCATCTAGCCAATTGAGTAATGACAAGGAATAAATTCTGGTTCACCCCTGCTGTTAATCAGCTTCCTGCTTAATACATTTGGCCTAAACTCCCTGATACCATTTTATTCACCGACATAAGAGCAAATGGTAAAAGCTTATAAAATTATCTCCACTTCTTTGAAAGTCCTGTTGAATTATTCTTCAATGACCTCACATGAGCCAATCATAACAAGTGGGAAATTCCACAGGACAAAGTGGATTTTCTTTTTTTTCTGCTTATTTCTTCCCTTCTTTTCTTATCACTAGAAAAATTTAAAAAATGAAGTTTTAATCAGAGTACAATAACTCTTGTTCATGTTTTTACCTTCATCAGCAACACCCTCTTTTTCTTGTCAATAAGCTTCTTTCATTATGAATAAAATCCCTTTAGAAGATAGACTCAAGATCCAGAAGGAATCTGATAGACTTGAACAGTTAACCAACAAAATGCAGTATAGTGTGAGAAAAGTAAAATGTTATACTTAGTCAAGAAAAACAAAATGCACAGGTATAGAGCTTATAGTTGACTCAATAGCAGTAAATGTGAGAGGGATCTAAATGTTCTACCAATAAAGTAATACCAGCAGTGTGCTGCAGCTGCCAAAAAAGCCAATGCAAACCCTAGGCTGCATCAACAGAGAGATAGCATCAAGATGTCATGGTTATGATAAAGCAACAAATTTTTGGAGTATGATTCATATTTTAACACATTTTTTTTGAAAACAGAGGTAAAAATGAAACCAGAACTTTTCCTTTTGGGTTTAATGGAAAAAGAACTAGAGAAAAAAATGGAACGTTGTTATTATATATGTTGACAGAAGCAAGGCTATTGCATGCACAAAAATGGAAAGACACTTTGATTCCTACTGTGGACGAATGGCTGCAGAGGTTGATGGAGTTGGCTGAAATGGCAAAATTGACCACTTTGATTAAAGAAAAGAACATATGTACTTTTGTTTCCACCTGGAGACTGCTTCTGAATTTTGTGCTTGATGTGAAGAAAAATGAAACCCTGATTTTGGGTTTTACTGATTAGACTGATAGATTTTTATAGAAATGGCTTGTTCAAATTATTATGAAAAAGCAAAAAGTTGTGATTTGATGTTAATGCCTTATTTTACTGTACCAGAGAGAGTCGGAAGTCAATGCTTCTTTTTTCTTTTTTTCTCTTATCCCTTCCTCACTTCTCCTTCCCCCGTCCCTTCCCACTGCTTTCCTATTTACTTTGTATTTTGTATTTTACAATACTTTACAACTCAATAAAATATTAATGTAAAAAAAAGATTACATGAAGTTTATACTGCACTATTTTATACTGCATTGGTAAGACCACACTTGGAATAGTGGATCTAGTTTTCATCACAATACTAAAAAGAGGTTGAGACTCTAGAAAGAATGCAGAGAAGACCAATAATATAAGGGTACTGGAGGCTAAAGTGTACGATGGACTTGTGGGAATTGAGTATGTCTAGTCTAACAACAAGAAGGACTAGGGGCAACATGATAGAACATCTTCCAATCTTTGAGGGACCATCACAGAGAAGAGGGGGGTCAACCTATTCTCCAAAGCACCTGATAGAGGACAAAAAGTAAGAGATGGAAGCTTATGAAAGAGAGATGCAAGCTAGAATTTCTTATCAGTGAGAACAATAATCAATGGACTGGCTTTCCTCCATAATTTGTGGTGGCAAGCCTTTAAGAAGAGATTGACACCCATTTGTCAAAATAGTAGAGAGTCTCCTGCTCAAACAGGGGGCTGGATTAGAAGACCTCCAATGTCCCTTCCAATTCTGTATTCTGCAAAATAGATTTCTGTCACTTAGAATCCTTCCTGTACATGGTACACCTGACTTTTTTTTTACATGGTCATTCTTTATCCTATGAAGGATAATAAAACATAAACAAAGCTCAAGGCCATGCATCTGTTTTTCTTATTTTCCCCCTTTTCGCTTCTCTTTTCCTTCCTTCCTTCCTTCCTTCCTTCCTTCCTTCCATCCACCCACCCACCCATTGCTAAAGTTTCACCCATGTTTTAGATATGGAAACCTAAAGCTTTGATGTGTTGAGATAAATGATTCCATTCCTCTTCTAAGGATGTTTTTATCTCAGTGTATTATGGATCTTACGGATTTTCAGACTTTTCTAGCAGCAAGGTTTGTTGTTATGCCAAATCAGTTGAAGCTTGGTAATTGATTGACATGATCAGCTGCTTCAGGGTATGGATTAAATGGTTTGTGAAGGATTATCTGCATGCTTCCTGAGTTCATAGGTCCTTGTTCATTGAGGAGCTGAGGGCTCTAACTAGAGCACTGGTGCCAGAAATCTAAATCTATTTGACCAGATAAATCTTAGGGTTGGTTGCAGAGCAATTATGAGGTAATAAGGAAACCTATGTATCTGTAGGAAATTGCCCAAGGATACTATTCTAAGAGATCTAGAGCTTGAAGTTGTCTTTTGAGAACTTGGTCTTCTAGAAAACTGGGAGTTCTTTGTGAATTTTTTCACAGATAAAGTTTCTGATATCCACTGACAAACTGACAATATCATCAATATAAATATCAGGAAGAAGGCTTGTGTGTCTACTTTCCCAATTTTATTGTATTAGTTTTCCTCTGTGTACCTTGAGCAAATGAACATGGATTGCTAGTTGGGCACAGTTTTGTTGGAGTTCTATTCCTATCTTGCAGACAGGTTCCAGATGCTAGTCTTCAAGAAGTACTGCAGCTCCCTGAAAACCTTCAGTCAAATACTTATTAACATCAACATGAAGCCACTGAAAGCAATAATCAGAGGTAGGGGAATGGAGTAACAGCTACATGCTAAGTACCAACTATATGCTTGGCTCTACTTGTCATTTCCATTTTCAACAGATGTGCCAGGCTCTGCCTGGGTCTGATTGTGAAATAAATTAAGTCTAATAGGCTAAAAAGACTAAGGATTCAAGCAGTCTTGAAGTAGCATCCTTTCCTGGAGAAAGGTTTCTCTAGAAAGTAGTATCCTTTCCTGGGGAAAACTGACCTGGCCAATAATGCTCATTGCTATGGTTACCACCCAATTAGATTATTGTCTAATGAGCCACGGTGGCACAGTGGTTAGAGTGCAGTACTACTGTGCAGACTACTTCTGCTGACTGCTGATTGCCTGTAATTTGGAAGTTCAAATCTCAGCAGGCTCAAGGTTGACTCAGCCTTCCATCCTTCTGAGATGGGTAAAATGAGGACCCAAATTGTTGGTGGCAATATGCTGACTCTGTAAAACCACTTAGAGAGGGCTGTAAAGCACTGTAAAGCGGTATATAAGTCTAAGTGCTATTGTTATTGCTATATGTATAGACCAGAAGGGAAACTTGAAAATTACAACAAATCCAGAATATGGCAGCCAAGCTTCTGTTGGATGTTCCTCCATGAAACAACTGACAACTGATACCTGTTTGGAAGCATTGCATTAGTTGGTCTTATGTTCAGGTTTAACTTCAAATGGCTTCACTCTTGCTTACCTGAAGGAACTTCCTCCTGTATGTTACGCCCTAGAACATACATGTCAAATATGCGGCCTGTAGACCGCATCCGGCCTGAGATAGGCTGTGGAGTTGCCTGTGGGGCCATCCTGGAAACGGTGAGGGACAGCCCCTGCTACCCCAGGCCTGACCATATCCACCCAGCCACCATATCCACCCAGTGACCAGGCCATGCCCACCCCAGCCCCCAAGGGCAAACAAACTCTTAATGCGGCCCGTGACAGGATTGAGTTTGATACCCCTGCCCTAGAGCAACACAGTTAATGATCAACGCTTAAATATTTAGTGTGAACACAGACTGAGATGGTGGCCTCACTAAAATTAATTGCAGCAAGAGCATTTTTTCAGGGTGACCCAAGCTATATGAAATTCTCATTCAGCCTTAGTTTATTTTAAGAAGACACTAAAGACTTATTTCTTACCATAGTAGTTTGTTTAAAATATTATTTTGATATTTTAGTTTGAAGTTAAATATTTTAATGTTTTAATTTTATTGACAATACTTTATTTACATTTCAACTCTCTTAGGCTGGCTTACCAAGAGTTCAAGGCTATAAATAAGTTAAGCAGGTAGAAAATTAATGGTAGATAAAAAGATAGATAGGAATGAACATTATAAAGTGCTTTCTAGTGCTTTCAAGTGTTGAGACTGGTGGCCATTTTCCTCCAGGGACTTACAGAAGTTTCACAGCATTACTTAGCCATCACTGAAGTGTTATTTGACATTACAATGGTGATGATTATAAGATGCTATAGGTTACCTGTAGGGAATGGCTATATTATCTGCAACTCAAGGTGCTAATCATTGTTAGTTTTAAAGCATTATTACTGTTGGAGCCAAAGTTCTTCAAAGATCTTGTTTGCCAATGTGTATCAGGCTGATCTTTAACATTTTATTCTTGCACCTGCTTTTGTGTCAATGCATAGTAGGATTCTCTCTATATTTACATGGAATTCCTTGTCATAGATCAGAGGTGTCAAACTCATGGCCCATGGGCCAGATGCATCATGCACTGGCCATGCCCATGCCCGGTTTAGCGAAGGGGGAAAAAGTTGCGATAAATCACTTGACGATACCGTGACAACATGAGTTTGATATCCCTGTCATAGATGGCTAAAATCCATCCATTATTGATATCAGAAGACATACTATTTCATTAGTCTTTAGAGGTTACTGTTGCTTATATGATAATATAGTTGTGGGAGTTGTATATTTCAATCTGGCTTTCTATCTTAATATCTTATTATGCTATTATATCTTAAGTGATCAAAGGATTTCCTGTCAGTGATTTGAATTATGTTGAATGTGTTGATTCAAAGGAGAATTAAAATTTAATAAATAAGATCTATAAAATCTTTTTAAATTAATAATGAAGTAAGTAGCCTATTCACTTTGTGAGGGAATAAAGTTGGGGTTGCTATCTGCTTGTTTGAAAAACAGCTGCAGTCATGCAGACAAGTTTTCTTCCCACTTCCCTCAGGCCTTCACCTATTTCTTCAGGAACTATACTTACAGGCATTAAAACCAATGTTCTAGTTGCCTGGCTAATTGGACCACATCCTGATGTTTTCAAGGACCTGCTGATGTCCAAAGGCAGCCTCTCCCCACCCAAACTTCTGTGAACACAGAGTGGGAAAAGAGGTGTGTGTAGTAGGACAGATGAAGGCAAACCACCTACAAATCAGGAAAAGGAGATGATGTACTAGCAGTTATTGCAAGCAGGCAAATGGATTTTCATTCAACTGCTAGGACTATAATTTATGATGAGCAAGTCTGGTGCAAGTCCGGCTTGGAGCTTTGCCTGGAGTTCAGTAGCAACTAGAAAAGGAGTAACCAACAGAAAAACAGCAATTCATCCCAATTAATGCATGAACATTTGGAAAAAGGCAAAGGTTGTATACTACTTCAAAGACTTAGAAATTTTTGCTTGAAGAGAATATAAACAGACTGAGTATAAAGGATGCAGTATTAAAGACATAGTTACATGGCAACATCACCTTGCAAAGTCATGGAAAGGTGGAGTTGACCACAGCAATAGCCTCTTGTTGGGAAAGGTATGTGTTGCAATAAAACATTTTGTATAGATTTGCTATGCTTTGGTGTGTCCAATCCTGGGAGAGCAAAGAACCCTTGCACACATATATTTTTCCTTGATTAGATTATGTACTGAGTATAGTACTCAGAAGTACAGAAGAATAAGTTCATATCTGTCCACCTGTGCAATTATTCATTGAATTATCTCTTATATGACTGACCTATCTGTGCTATCCTCAAATACTATTGAAAAATCATTAATATACAATTACTTGAAATTATATGGCATGTATGAGCATTCATACACATTTATCACACCTATTGGTCATCTGTCTGTTCTATACAAATTTGAAGGTGTCATTATTTAATTTGATAATCGAACACTTCAATCGTTGCCAATCTGCACAAAAAAATATCCCAATGTGTGCCAAGAGTTCTGAACAAATGTATCTCTTCGGAACAGACTTTTAACCATGTAAACTTACGAGTTTTATAATGATTGTCAAAATGCACTCTTGCTTCATATACCTTTTTATTGTCTGGGTTATATAATGTAGTAAAATACAGAACAAATTATTCTGTCTTATTGTTTTGGAAAAGAAATGCTTGAATTCTTCTAGGTATGACCATGGCAATGCAAATTCACAAATTGCAAATTAAAAACACTATCAAAGGATATTACAGTAGTATTATGCTGCTTAAGCAACAGAAAGCTTGTTTCATGTCAAAAAAACTAAATACACATTTAAATGAATATTTTTCTCCTAAAAAGAGCAATGAAATAATATTACATCAAAACTATGTTTAGTAAATATACCAATACAGATTTAAAATCTACAGGTGTAGCTTTTAAAAGATGAAAATATTTAAGAAATTTTTAATCATGAAATAATACTACAGTTAGGTTAATTTATGTAGGATGAAATTTTTGCTTACTTACTTCAGAATAAACTAAATAAGTATACCCAGATCAGATTGTTCTAAAATTAATTGTTCATTATTAAATAATAATTCACTTTTCAAGCACTGAATAGACTGTTTTAAATACAATCATGTACAAAAGCTTCCAGCCCATTTTCTTTTAATTGCAAAAAAGCATGACCCTTGTAAGTTGACTGTTCAGAATTCTTCAGAAACCTTTTTCATAAAAACTCTTACTTTTAAGAAAAAAAACCTTTTTAAATGGGGTATGATATGCTTTCAAAATATAAATAGTAGGAGAATTCCTGGACAAGCTTTAGAAGCAAGTATAGAGGACCAGTTAAGGCCAAAGCAACACAGCTGGAAAGAAGAAGGCATGACAAAGAAATTCATAACTCAATGTGGCTATAACTCAATGTTAAAATAATGTATTGCAAAATTAAGATGTGCATCTTGTAATACAAATATATCATGAAGGGTTTTTTTTTAAAAAAACTGTAATATTTGCTATTAATACACTGATATATAACCTAGTATTTTATCTGTGGGCCTTCAGCTGTACTGCATTAACACCTGTTGTGCTTTTGATCTCTGGTATTGCAGAGTAGAAAACAGAATATACTAAATTTAGGTAAACGATAATACAGTTAAATGGTATTCCATTTTTAATAGAAATTAATGTTAATATAAAAACATAAACACATGGTGAGAAGAATATTTGTAACAGCTGATTTCTGCAATGTGAATAAAGTGATAAGAAGGTAACCAATACTTCATCTAGAGGGATTTTGTATTATTAAGTGATAACAGACAGTTGGTAATAGGAAATTTTAAATAGTTTTTATTTTTATTTGACTGACCTTCAGTGCAGTAAATCCTATCTTGTTGATTCATTATTTTTCTGGAAAAGTGAGAGAAATCTTTTAGATTTTTAGATCTATTGTTCCATTATTGTTGTTAGCTGAATAAGTAGTATATTCTGAAGGTTCTCTTGCAACTAGATTTGTAACTCTTAATCATGGAAGCTAGGAGGGTCTTTGCTCAATTGTGCATCAGTTGTGCCTTTTCCTAATTTGAGGAGCTTTATTCACAGTCACTCATGCCCTAGTCTCCTCCCAGCTGGACTACTGTAATGTGTTCTACATGAGCCTGCTCTTGAAAAATATCTGGAAACTTCTTTTGAGATCAGAGAGGAAGAGAAGTACAAAGTGCTAAAAGGAAGTGTAAGTGGGGAAAAAAATATGTAACTCAAGAGATACAATAATTTTAGCATACTCTGAAGACAAAAGCGCTGTATGTCACAATCCATAAAGATCCTAAGACCATCTAAATATATCTTAAATAAATTCTGAAACAATTTAAGAATGAGAAACAGATTTAGGAAACAAACTTTCAGGAAACTGACAAAATATCAGATAAATTTATATATATTATTCTTAACTTTTGGTCTCTGAACTCCATTAAGAATGTACTTTATTTGCTACAACATTTCTATCTAGAGTTGGTGTTTTCAAATTAAAGCCTCTCGTTGTTTTTGGACTAATAGTTTTTAGTATTTTAAATGAGACAAATATGAAAGCATTCATCCAAAAATCTCATTTTTAATTAATTAATGTAATAAAACTAATTAAATCTCATCTTTCCCTTCCTATCCTAGTCCTAGCTAAACACAGAAAACATTACCTACCATAAATGCCTTTATAAAATTTCCTATGAAAGCAGAGCTATACAATTAACAAATTACAATAGTAAGTGCACTTAGATATATTGTATAGAAATTTGTCCTCTAATTTTTCCACAAGTGAATTATTCTGTGAAAGTAGCTTCTGGTTTTATTGTATTGTATTTTATTGTATTGTATTTTACTTTATTTTATTTTATTGTATTGTATTTTACTTTACTTTATTTTATTATTTATTTTGATACCCATTTCGCTGATATAGTAACTTCATATTTCATTCTATCTCCCTATTAAAGCCATTTTAATTGCTGCAATACATACTCACTTAGCATTGTCTTTTGTCTCTCTTGCTCCCTTATTAGAACATCAAGAGTTGTAGATATCCCAAGTTGGACATCCCACTCTCACTAGACGGCATATGAAATATCCTTTTATCATTAAACTTTTCTCTCCCAGGAAATAAAAAGGAAAAACTGAAGGCCAAGCATAAAGTTTAATAAATTGGGAACAAGCTTACTTTCTCGTTCTCTTTTCTTCTTCCTTCCCCTTTTGAACATTAAAAAAAAATATTTTCTGTTGCTTGCAAGAGATAGAAAAATAAATTCAGGTCCAAACTTTGCCATATCTCCACATTCACAGCTGGGGGTAGGAAATTTCCTCTTGAAGGGCAGCAATAATGATTCATAAGGTGTTTCCAAGAGCAGATTTGCATTTTGGAGGTTAAAACACTTTCCTTGGATCTTAAAAGTGAAGAACAATCATTGTTTGGGTGCTAGGATCCCAGTCTTACAATCTTAAAAGGATTTAAACACAATTGAACACATCAGAAAAATTAATCTCAATTGAGATGAATTTGATTTATTTACTTCAAATAAATACATGTAAGATAAGGTGTATAAAGGACTAAAGGAAGATGAATTAGGACATAGATAAAAAAAATTCTCTTCTTGGTGGTATGTCTCTTCCTCAATCATGAGTCCACTACCAGAGGCCTGAGAGTTTGAGGGAACTGTGCAGTATCCTAGCTGTTCCTATCACTGCATTCTTCTGGACAGCAGGCTCTGAAGCTGTTCCTGGGATCTTCTGGAGTCACTCTCCCAGCTTAGGATTCACAAGGCCAAGTACTCCAACCACCACTGAGACCATTTTAGCCTTTACTTTCATACTATGTCTAGTTCCTCCTTCAGGTCCTGGTACTTCTCCAGCTTCTTGTACTTCTTCCTGATGTTGCTGTCTCTTGGAACCACTACTTCTACCACTACTGCTGTTTTCTCTTCCTTGTCCAGTATCACAATGTCTAGTTGACTGGCTAGTACTACATACCCATTTGTATCTAAAAGCTCCACAGGATTGTAGTCCTCTCTTACTCTCCATAACCTTCTGCAGAATCTCCCGTTTGGATTGGGAGGGTTTAGCCATACACTGTGCAAATGTGTCTGTACACAGTGCCAGTGACTTGGCTGTGATGTTCAATATATTCTGTTCTTGCTTGTATCTGATTCTCTGCCACCATGTGAATTGTCTATGAGGGTTCTTTGCACAGTCTGCACCTTGGATCCTGTCTTGTGTGATAGATCCCTGCTTCAATGGATTTGTTGTTTAGTGCATCTTCTTGGGCTATTGTGATTAGTACCTCAGTGCTTTTACTCCAGCTCTTTCCAGCCATTGGTAGGATTTTCCAGTGTCAGACACAGATAGATAGATAGATAGATAGATAGATAGATAGATAGATAGATAGATAGATAGATAGATAGATAGATAGATA
>JANHFL010003516.1:385491-407098 GCA_032468155.1 Oxyrhabdium leporinum | reverse complement strand
GATAGATAGATAGATAGGTAGGTAGGTAGGTAGGTAGGTAGGTAGGTAGGTAGGTAGGTAGGTAGGTAGGTAGGTAGGTAGACAGGTAGACAGACAGATAGACAGACAGACAGACAGACAGACAGACAGACAGACAGATGATTAGATAGATATGACATGTATGTATGCATATGTGTGTGTATATATATAGAAAAATAGTGTAGGGCAGGACAAGAAGCAATGGTTGGAAACTAATCAAGGAGCGAAGCAACCTAGAACTAAGATTTCCTGACAGTTAGAACAATTAACCAATGGAACAACTTGCCTCCAGAAGTTGTGAATTCTCCAACACTGGAAGTTTGTAAGAAGAGACTGGACAACCATTTGTCTGAAATGGTATAGGGTTTCCTGTTTGAGCAGGGGGTTGGACTAGAAGACCTCCCAGATCCCTTCCAACTCTTTCTATTCTATTCTATTCTATTCTATTCTATTCTATTCTATATTGTGTGCATGAGTGTGTGTTTGGTAGATCAAATTATGATCAAAATTAGATGAAAATATACGAAAAATAAAGGCAAATTAATCATGCAAATTATAGTAAAATTTATTGCTTAAAATAAGCAGCAATATCTATATCTGTATAGTAAATCAAAGAAGGGTTTTATATAAAAGCAGTTGATATATTATTACAATTATAAAATATTATTTTGAATATGAAAAATAGCATTAATTTTTAATAATGTTCTTTGTCCCTCATAACCAGGGGTGGGCTGCTGATGGTTTGCGGGTGTTCGGGCATACCCTTAGCGACAATTCTGCAGGGATCGCCAAACTCCCAAATACCATCCCACCCCTCCCAGGAGTCTCCACGCGGCCCGCTGTGGATGCAGGTAAATGCAGGGCGCGCGCGGAAGCTCGGGGAGGGAGAAGAACGGGATTCCCTAGCGTCCAGAGCCCATGGGGGAGGCCATTTTTGCTCCCAGGGAGAGCGAAAATCGGGCCTCCCAGAAGTTCGGGGAGGCTGGAAACTAGTCGTTTCCAGTCTTCCTAGAGCATCCGTAGCCTGGGGGAAGGCCATTTTTGCTCTCCCAGAGGCTCCAGGAAAGCCTCTGGACCTCGGGGAAGGTGAACCTCCCCCCAACATGGTGCAGGAGGCTGGCTAGGCCACACCCACCCAGCAACCGGGCAGAGAACCTGTTGCTGCGGTTTTTGAAGCCCATCCCTGCTCATAACCATTTATTGTCCTGTATACACATTCACAATGCAACTGACAATCATAGCAAGTCATCCTTGACTTCTTTTCAGTCTCATATTTTGTATGACCAATTTGGAGTTTTTAAACCTTCCACTAATGGAAAGAGAAATATTTACTTTAACTCTGCTGAGAAATATTCAATCATTACAATAAAGACATTGGAAAGAGAATTTGAAAATAGTCCTTTATGTTCTGGAACAAAGACAAAAGATCTTCCCTATACTTTAGAATATTATTAACCTATGAAAGGAAGAGACTTATACTGGTTGTGAATCAAAGGAAATATGTGGAATATGTGATTATCTTTAATATACAGGGTGTCACATCACATTTATCCTAGTCGAGCTGAGACTTGTTTCAGAATGAATGGAGTGGATGGTGGACTTCTGGGATATTAGCGTTATTAACATTTTTTAAACAAACTGAATCATTGGTTGAAGTACAGATCAAGGCAATTTTTTAAAACTTCCTTTCTTCACTCATTCATGACCTGTTATGTACGCATTTTTCTTCTTTTATATATGCATTTTCCACTCTCAAATTTATAAATATTATAGCTAATAGGTAAACATGTATTTATTTATTGGATAAGGCACTAAGAAGTAATTAATATTTAAGGTAGGTAGCATTTATTGTCTGCTTATTAGTTTTATCCATCTACCAGCAAGAGTATGCCAAATATTCTGTCATCTTTTTGTATTCTTGATTATCAAAACCCCATTTAAATAAAAATGGATCAAACCGTTTCTGGGAGAGACACAAACTTGGGCCACGAAGACTAAAAGGAGAAAAGCTATCTAGAATATTTTGTCCCATTTTAAGTTTGGTTCACTTATGTAAACAGAGATATTAATCTAAGAATTCCTGCACAGTCTTAATGGCTGTAACTGAATCTAAAGATGAAGGGAAATATGTAGCTATGTTGGCTAGACCTCAGCAATTAATGACTATGTGTTAGATGTTGAATCCTACATTTATTAGTTTGGGAAACAGAAAATAGAAAAACACAGATTATGCCTGCCTGCCTGCCTTGTCTTTTATTTTATGCAACTGAGAAAATAAAAGCTGTATTTACATGGAATGGTCTTTATTTGCAATACATCAAGTTTCCAGATTCATAGTATAGCCAGGGGAAAGTTGCATTCATCTAAGGCCAGGAAATGTAACAGTTGAGCATATGGTTAGACCTGAATTGGGCCAATATATTTCATTTTGGTCATATAAATATAAAGTCACACTTCTATGTTTATTAAATTGCCATTCACATATTACTGTGATGCTTAAATAAGAATAGAAATATCATACCTTTGGGTAGGATAAAACCTGAAAAACCGGTACACTGAAAATATTTATAAGAAAATCATTATTTGAGTTTCAAATGAAATAAAAACTTAGAACAAAGAATTTTTGAAGAATTTAAAGGATTTATGTTTGAGGCCCAAATTCCTAATTTCACTGACTGGACTACATATTTATTAGCCAGAGAGAAATTTTTCATAGCAGGATAAATTATATAATCTCTAAATATTTTAGACTACAAGTTATCTATCAAACACCAGAAATGTGCCTTCTCTGCTGTAGCCCTCTGGAATGAAGTTGACCCAAGTATATGGATAACCTCTCTATGTGGGATTTGAAGACCTGGTTATTCATTCTAGGCCTTTGGGAAAGGTAACTAAAAACCCTTTTCTAGGTAGCATAGGTTTGTTTTTGGCTATTGCCCCTGTTTTGCCAGATTTGGCACTTTATTTTTATCATGTATTATTCTATTATACTCTGTGTTTTTATTTGTGAACCACCCAGAATTTCTGGGAATTAGCAATGCCATATATCAAAATAAATAAGTAACTCCCACAACCCTGACTTTTAGACATGCTGGCAAGGGATAATAGAATTTTTCCGAAACATTTGGAGATTATCCCATTGCCAACCCTTTATATGTAAATTTTGCTTCTTGATCCAAGATTTTTTTTAAAAGTGATCTTAAAAATATTAAGATCATCATTATCATCATTCATCTCTGATAATCAAAGAGGCCTTACAAGATATTAAATTAAAAACAATAATCAGAATCAGGAACTGACTTTACCTCATGCCATTATCTTGATTTTAATTCCTCTTCCTCAGCAGCTGTAAATGAGTTACTCCTCATTTTTGAGAATGGCTAGCTTCCCATATGCAATTTTCTAAAATTTATTACAAAGAACAGAAAATATTCATTGAGTAATAGGTCTGATTGCAATGGAAGTAGACTTAGATCCAGGCAGAAACTAAGCAAGATGCATATCCTCTTTTATAGAGAATTGTCCAAAGGGCTTTCAGGAGACAGCTTTCTCTGTTCACTTGAAATTCAGTTTAAGAGCCCAAAGAAAGATGAACAATAGATGTTATATCAGTTTGTAACACTTAAACAGCACACTGAAAAAACACATATATAATTCTAGTCTCAAGTTTTGCTTACTGTAGAGAAGCACATTATGCTTCTATTTATATGATAGTTTATTATTTCTAATATATATGAATATACATTGTTGCGGTATGTATAAATTTTATACCAATAATGGCTTGTTTTGTTCTTTTTTGTGAACAAAGACAAGCATCTCATACCTGGGCTCTTGTCCCTGTTCATACCCCAATCTTATTCCTGAGCTATCCAGTTCGCCAAATGTTTCAAATTTGCTTGCAGGCTCTGGGTAATGAATTCAGAGAATCCTGGGGTTGTGTTTTTTTTAACATATTTCCAAATTTTGATACACTTGGCACTATTGTAAAATGATGTGGTTAAAGACTGAATAGAATTTATTTGAAAAAAAAAGACATCTGCTTCTATTAAAATTTTCTTATATTTCATCAACATTTCATGAGAAGCTTTTCCAAGCAGCTGTCATAGCAAGTCCTTTAAGATTTGGTCTTTTGTTACTGTCCTAGCTCAGTCAGAGAAACTGTGACGATATGAAAGTTGGGATGATTGAATTGAATCCTGACAGCACAGATGCTGATTTCCAAATTATGGGCTTGTGTTTTTTTTCTCTCTCTCCCTGACCCCCTCCCCCACTTTGGTTGCTATGCAATTTTCCCACAAGAACCAGAATATCATTTACACTTAAGACAAATTCATTTGAAGGAAGTGAATGACACAAGATGGAGCTGATAATGACAGAATCTAACTTCAATTAAACAAACAAAAGTCCAGGTATTGCTGATGATTGAAAGATGCTTACCAAACTGGGTGGGTTTGTGCTGCTCTAGATAGGACTGTGTGTTGTGTTGTTTCCATCTTTTTCGTGTTCCTTTGTTGTCTGGTGGTTTGGAATCGACAGTTCTTAAATTCTTATTCATGAGTTGATTGTGACAGTTCAGATTGTAGAAATGTATTGCAAGAAGAAATATAAAGAATACAATGCTGACAAATGTTTTTAATGAGTGCAGTAAATGGGCCTGTTAGCAAAAAGATATCCCAGTTACACCTAGAACATGCTCACAAATGACCCTAGGGATGCAAGATAATTTTTATCTAGAAGTAAACCTCATTGAACTCTACTGTTGCAAAGACAGATGGCACTCTAAAACTATAGTTTGGGACAGTTGCTTCATTATTTAATTACTTATCCAGATCTTCCTTTGAGCAAAACAAAACAGAATAGGTTCAAGAGAACATTTTTTATATTGTACTGCTAAGCATACTTTTCTAAAGAATGATCTCATGGGACACAAGTGAGTCCACATGAACATGCATAGGATTTCAATCATCCAAAGGCATATATAATATGGAGAAAACAAATATGCCAGCTTGGTTAATTTTGTATTTGATGTTGCAAAGTGTGATTTGCAACTCAAATGTAGGAAATTTGAAAATAAACATATTTAATTTAGTCGATCATGCAATAGAAGTATAATTTTGAAATATGAATATTGCCTCCCTCCCAACCCCTAAAAAAGTATTACCTGGCTATTTTTTCTGGTTGTATAGCTTGTCCTTCTCTAGAAATTATGGAACCAGTATTTCTAAATAAAAGCCCAAATTTCAAAACATTGGTATATTTGTTGATGTGACACAGTAAATGCAGATCAACTGAATTAAATGACTGCTTGAGAATCTGCCAGAAAGAATACTGTAGTGTGCAAATCCCTGACTGACAGTAGGTTTGAGGACAAGTCAACTATCTTGCAGTCTCATTTCTAGTCTGAACACAGGATTGTGAAAGGTCTGCATCACAGACTTATTTTGAGAACAAACAAAATAAATGCCAGTTTTCAGCAAATTAACTTCATTCAACCCAATCAGTTGCGTCATGCGGTGGCCACACCCCCGCCTGGTTTAGCAAAGGGGAAAAAGTCCCAATACATCATGTGACACTGCCATGACAACGCCAGTTTAACACCCCTTACATAGAGCATATAGATGGATGTTAGAATTGTGCTTTCTTAAGAAATGATTCAGAAGTGTCTTAGACCTCATTTAACGACTACTTTTTTCTAAATCAGTCATGGGGTTTTGGGGGTTTTTTGGGACTTTTATGTGAACATGATAAAAAGATGTGACTGCTTTAAGCATTGGATCTCTATATGATGGTCTGCATTCAAGGAATTTTTGTTAGAGATATAATAGTCAAAAACATGGGCATCATTTTGCTGCTATCTATGAGACCAATACCCCCAAAGAGTCTTGAATACTACCATTTTTAAACTTATAACATTGAAGGTATAAGTGTAAATTTTTTACAAGGTTGGAATATATTTATTTTATATCAAGGAAGAGGACTTCTGTATTTGTTTGTGACCAAGAAACTCTAGGAACCCACTTTGATCAACCTTATCAGTAGGCTTATGAAAAACAAATTGCTACTTTCCTCTTGCTAACATCAGTTGGAGACTGGAGATTTTTAATCGGAGGAAACTGACAAATGGCTAGAAGGAGAATCTAAGTTTTACAACTTAATTGGACTGTTTATCATTGATACACAATTGGTTTTGAAATCAGTACGTTTCCACATTTTGGGAGAAAACATTGGGTAGCCTTTCTCTGAGAAAAATGTCAATGTAATCTGACCAACCAATACTCTGAATAAACACTCACTGAATAAACACTCACTAGCTAATCTTGCACTTTCAAATATCGACAGCAAAGGAGCAGTGCGACATAATCAAGACATCTAATTAGGCATCTTTTTGATGAAAAATATTCCATGTGTCATATATTGAAAAGCTCTGTGAAATTGGGAGTTGACTCAGGTGTCAAAGATAGAGTAGGCAAAATATTTAAATACTGTTTTATGTATATGTCAGTTAATATACTGTAGTAAAGAAAAAATATTTTGTTGCTGTCTGTTGTATCCTTTCAATTATATCATTAATATATCTTTTAATGATTATTAATTTATCATTTATATGATATATAATATATATAATACAATATATACATTAATTAACAATAAATAAAAGTTGTATTAGTGATATAAAATTCCAATTGAAAGGATGCAATAGACAGCACAAAGTATGATTTCATACACACACACACACACACACACATACACACACACACACAAATACATACACGAGAGCCAGCTTGATGTACTGGTAGTGCTTGATTTACAATCACAATTGGGACTGGAGTTTCTATCATAAGTCATTGTGGTTATAAGTTGAGTTTTGATTTTATGACATTTTATAACACTTGTTAAGTGAACCATCATAATCATTAAATGAATCTACAGTCAATAAGCAAACACTACAATCCTAAGTATAAACCCACTGCTACAAATGGTTTTTTACTGGTAAAAAAGCTTGCAAATCATGATCACATGACCTTATGACCACCAGTCATACATGCAAGCCAATTGCAAGCAACCAAATTGTGATCAGATGACCATTGGGATGGTAAACAGTCATAAGTGTGAGGATCAGTCATAAATGCAAGGAGCAGACTCTATTTGGCACATCATCACTTCAAATGGTAGCTAAATGAATGGTTGTAAGTCAAGGAGTACCTGCAGTGGTTAAGACATCAGGCTAGAAACCAGGTGACTAGTCCCATCTGTGACACAAAGATACCTAGATGATCTTGGGTCAGTCATTTTCTCTCAGAACTAGGAAGGAGGCAATGTCAAACCACTTCTGAAAAACCTTGCCAAGATACTGCAGGGGCTTATCCGGGCAGCCTCTGAGAATCAAACACCATTGAATGGAAAAAATACTATCATTAATAGGAATGCTTTTAGAAACATGTTGCAATGTAACTCTACAATGAATTAAGTAGGGGGCACATCGTTAGGGGAAATAAAATAGACCGTGTGTGGTCTTTGATTGGTATGCCAAATGTTGCATGCAGATATAGAATGGTGAGGAAAAACTAAGCCATGTACATGTCTTCAGTTGTTTACTGGAGTCAGCTTTTACATTTTCAATATTTTTTTTAAGTTAACTAGAAATTAGATATTTTTTTTCATTTTCTTACCTAACAAAATCTAAGAATCTCTGATTACCAAATATTGGTGGATTTAGCTTGGGGGCCGCATTTGCAAATACAATCAAGATATGAGAAAGTTGCAAAAATATGGGGCTTCTATAAAGAATCAACAATACTTGATAAGATACTATTAGGGCCAGATGAAAAATTGATCAAGAAAATATATAACTGTTTATTAAATTATAAAATAGAAGAGGAATAAGTCAAAGAAACAATGATTGTATGGGCAAAAAACTTTGGTTATGCTATAGAATTAGATAAATGGCAAAAACTTTGGGAGAGGAACTGTAAACTGACAATGGCTACTGCATATAAGGAAAATCTCTATAAAATGTTTTATAGGTGGCATTTGCAACCAGCAAGATTGGCAAAAATATTTACATCCGCCAAATGTTGGAAATGTAATCAGATACCAGGCACTTATTATCATATGTGGTGGACTTGTGTGAAAGCAAAAAAATACTGGACGAAAATACTTACATGGTTGGAAAAGATAATTAAGCAACATATAGATTTGAAACCAGAAATATTTTTGTTGGGTATAATGCCAGAAGGCATTATGTGGACAGATTGATGTTAAAAATAAAGGAGAAAGGAGACACAGAATATTATTTAACATGGAATAGATTTTATGAATGGTTAGAGATGAGGTAGAAATTTAATAAAGAAAGATTAATGTTAAATATGTCAATATAAAGATGGTTTATAATTATGAATGTAAGTAACAGAATTGTAAATAAGCTAATATAAAGAGAAAACTAATTTAAACTATTCTGTTATACTACTACTACTACTATTATTATATGTATTAATATTTTTGTCTGGTTTTTCTTTGCCTTTCTGCAAATGATATGTCCTGATGGTACACTGTATTCAAAATGTTTATGAACATATATATATATATATATAGCCACAAATCAAAGCCTAGAACTGGTAATTATTGGGAAGATTGTTTTATTTCACCACAGCATTGGTGGTCTGAGCATTCAGATAAAAGCTGGAACATAAAATTGCTGACTTAGAGTTCATTAACAAACACAATGCTGTCTCCACTTGGCTGAAAAAGCATTATGGAGGGTTTTCTCTGTATGGATGTTAATTGTCCCCATATGAAGTTAATATTATTTTTCCAGATAGATGAGAGTAATTAGCAGTAGCTGTGTGCCTTCTGGCTGCAGTAGGAATGGTCCCACATATCAGAATAAAACTCAAAATGAATTTATCACCTTGAAATCTGATAAATTGAGAATACTAATTCTCATTCCAATATATACTACACTCTCTTTGCAAAAACAACATCGTATGTGAATGTTTCTTTAGTTGTTTATATCAAGTTTACATGCTTGATAACTTTTCAACCTATCAGAAACATCTGAGAAGAAAACTGCAGCCTATCAAAATTGTTAAAATGTGGTGCCTGATTACTAGGATAGCTTCACTAAAATAATGAAATTTACTCTTGAGTACATAGACACAGGATTGTGCTTCTATATGAGATTGCAAGGCTTTGTAGTTGTTTTATGTTAAGATTTTATAATGAAAGAAAGTATGAAATATGAGCAATGGGAAGAAAGTCACTACAACATTATCATTAATTAAAAGGAGAAGAAAATAAAACTCAGTGAGTGTGTGTCTTTAGATTATGAGGCAGAATTGAACACCTCATGAAGAGCTCACCTACTCACTGTTAATGTTAGAGCATTTTGGAAGGAAGGAAGGAAGGAAGGAAGGAAGGAAGGAAGGAAGGAACGAAGGAACGAAGGAACGAAGGAACGAAGGAACGAAGGAAAGATTTATGTAATACCTAATATGTCTGTACAGTAGTAGTCTTCTGGAAAATACTACAGAGATACATTGTTGGAGTCTTTGGTATTTCAACACTGTCTTACTGCCGCTCCTTTACTGGTGAAGGATGAGATATGGTATAACTATCATGGAATTGTTATACTATGGGTTATTAGTGTGGTTTGACAATTGGGAGTTATGTAGTATCTTATATACAAGGAGGTCTTGATTAGTGAACTAATGAACTCACAAAATTGTCATATTATTTGAATTTGCACTATTCAGAGTGATATTTCCATGGAAAACAGGAGTAGTTGGCTGCAGCTTGATAAAAACAGGCAATTAAAATTTCTAAACATAAATTTTATAGGTATATTAGGGAAATACTGTATAATAGCAAAAGAAGATAAACTCATATCAAAAGTATACCCGCTATTTGGAGTACTTCTTCAAAATAAGTGTCTTCTGCTTTACCTTTCCTTGAACAGAACCTTCCTTTTCTCTGTTTTGCACAAACAATTAGTGCCTAAAACCTTAACGGCAATTGCACATGGACTAGCCTCACACTAACTGAATTTTGGCTTGCATTAAGCTCAACCTGGTATCAATTTACAAATCCCACTAAATCACATTTTGTACTATTTAAGCTGATATTAATCTCAACTTACCTATACATCCAGTTGTAGATAAAACACTGCAATGCATTACATATCAATGTTTTAGTGTTGTTGTTTTTGTTTATCACGGAGGTGTTAATGTTATATATTTATTGTGAGCATGCTATTGTTTTATATTGTTTGCTTGTTAAGAGGCCATTAGTTGAATGAAATTAGTAACACACCTATTTGATAAAATAATACATTTTTTTATTATGTTGTAGTTGGAATTTGAATTGTTCCATATCTATTAAACTTTCTTCTAACATGCAGAATTATAGATATAAGCATACTGTGCAGCTAAATAGTTTGTTCACTATAAAAGCATACAGTTAGAGGATTATGGCAGCTTTTAGCTCAAATCCTTGCTTAATGCAGAAAGTCCGGACATAAGGGCATCCCTGATAAATGAGTATCTTTTGCATGTAGTTGCCCAATGAAGGAGCACCAATCATCTGCCCAGTGAACTGATTTTACTATTGTGGAACTGTGCCTACCATGACTTTTTTTTCTTTCTTTTTAGCCAGAAGAGAACCCTTTGTTACTCTTTGGTAGTAAAGAGCAAATCTTTCCCCTTTTCTATGAAACTGTTGCTTAAAGTTTGATGCAGTGATGTCCTTACTTTATATTTGATCAGAAAACAGCAATTGAAGGAACAGAGGATTTCAAAGTTGGAAAGCAAGTTGTTGCTTCATGAATATGAGTCCATATTAAAAAGAAAAAATATTAGGTTCTTTATAATATCTCCATTCTTTTTCTTCTCATGATGCCAATCTGAAGTTCCAGACAAATGTTTTTTATAAATTATACAACAACAAATAATTCTTCTAAATTTTCTTTGTCCACTGCATTGAGTACATTAAAACAGGTATCTCTAATACATCCCGAAACAGGACGTTAAAAATCTAAATTATGCTGGCTACCTGAAAGGTCTTGTATATTTATTCAGCTCATATCAATGCTTCTAAAATAAAAGTCAGTAGTAAATTAAAACAGGTACTCCCAAAGCCATTCATTTATATCTTTCACACTGTATTGGCCTGGATATTATTATTTTTTTGTCGTTTATACATATTAAATTCACTTGAAATGTTTACCAGCAACTTCATATTCACCCAATATATTGGTTCATATATTTCATTTGAATCATACATCAACTTCCAGAGCCAGGGTTTTTTCTAAGACTGTGGCTATCTTTATACAGTCAATCCAACATGCTTTTATAAGCCATACAATTAGACGTCTTCTTTAGATATAGAGTTGATATTGTTTCTAGCTCCAGGATTCTCTGATACATCAAGAGACGAGAGAGCCAGAAATCATTGTTTTGCCCAAATTTGTTTTCCTTAAAATTAGATTAATGACATTGTGATGTGCTGTTTAGCTGTACATATACAAAGCTAACAGGGGTAGTTGACTGCAGCTTGATAAAAACAGGCAAATGGCACTTTATAATTCACTTCAGCAGATTCTGTTCCCAAAATCCTTTTCTAGAAATCAAGAAAACTCTATAGGACTCTTACAGAAAACCATTCAGTTCACTTTCATTTCTGCTCTAAAAACCTGTTTCTTTGATTTTCCTGTATTTCTAAATGAGGTTTCTTTGAGCATTCATTTAGCAACATATGCTCAGATGGAAAAGCATGGAAGATTATCTGTGTCCCTGAAATAATGCCCATGCTATGGCAATGCTTCAAGATAACATATGAGCAGCTTAAGTCCGGAATAGAAAGGCAGCTTGAGCTCACATAAGTTTTATGACAAGGCATCAGGATCCTGGAAACAGCTCATCTCTTCCACAGTCTTACGGACATATCAGATACAGACAATTTAATGACCATTATGAGTCATGGCTTCCACGTCCACCATCTATTTTGTGAGAATTGAACCCTGAGGACCCAAAGTGTTGGGGGCAATATGCTGACTCTGTAAACCACTTAGAGAGGGCTGTAGAGCACTGTAAAGAGGTATATAAGTCTAAGTGCTATTGCTATATGTACCAGCAACAAAGGAACCAACAATGAATGAGAACTGTTATGAAGAAATGCCAAATACTTTTTTCCCTGCATCGCACCAATTTTTTTGGCACACCAGAATCTTCATTTTGCTCAGTCAGCAGTATTTACAAAGTCTTTAAAACTAGCCTATGCAGACAAAATAGGAATAAACTGCAGTCTCTTATAGTGAAAGAAGTGCCACTCATTACTGTAAACTGAAGAACAGATCAGTAAAATACAATCACATAATAATTTACTTTGAGGTAATAATGCCTTAGCATACATTTATCTTTTTTTTACCTCCCAAAAGCATTCAGTTGTATCTGGAATTATCATAATGTCCATATCAGTATATAGGAAATTGTAATAAAACATATGAGAATACAGTATACCTTAAAGTTTTAAGAATTACTTTGCAAAGTCGCTCTTACAGAGAGGCGCTTATATAATTTTATTTACTTGTTTGGATTTCCAACTAGCCCTAGAGCATATACCAATATAGGTTTTATACCCATAAAATTATGAACATTATTTGGAAAGTAATAGCTATACATTTTCATTTTCATTTACTTTTTTTTGAAAAACTCAACTTCCAGCAAACATGAATGAAGGGTTGAGATATTTCCCACAATGTTGCAAAACAGCAAACACAAATTTGGATTTGAATCTGAAATCTGTCTTTATTAAATATTTATTTATAAATCAAATTATACATTGGCAGTGGACCCCTCTTAGAAGCCTTGTTCTTTTAAACATTGTCATCAAATTTCAGCCACAAGTTAAAACTGCTTATGTAAAGTAGGTGGGGAAAGCATGCACTTTGACACTAGCTACTGAAACAATTATGCAATCACAGCAATGTGATTTCAGATATAAGCTAATTTCTGGGTTCCAAATTGGTTCCTAGAATTGCCTTTTTTGGCATATAGCATGTTCTACACTTCCTGATATTATTTTATATTTTTAAGCTAATCGTTTCTTTTTAAAAACAGGAAGTAGCATATTACAAAGCTTCAAACTTAAATGTTTGAATGTTTCTGGATATCTGTCATCCACCTACCAATTGTTCTGACAAAATAAACATACTAAGGACTATCGTTCTGTAATTTGTTTGTAAGGGTGCCTCTTTGCCCAGTAAAAGAAAAGAAAAGACAAAAATAAAAAGAGATAGTAGAAGCATATTAGAACACTAGACTCTATATTGGAGACGGTTTCATCAATTCATCTTTTAAAAATTAAGTTTTGTGTGAAGGGTCAGGCTGATCACTGTGATCACTGCAGCCATTTTATGAATAACAGCATAACAGAGTTGAAGGTCTTCTAGTCCAACCCCCAGCTCAAGCAGGAAATCCTATACTATTTTAGAGGTTGGTTGTCTAATCTTTTCTTAAAAGAGGACTCTTAATATGTTTTCAATGAGAGTTACCATTGCTAATGCAGAAAATCTCTTATTACTGCAGCATCTTTAATGGAAATTTCAGATAATTTCACATAAGTTAGAATCCATAGCTTTTTATTTGTTCTGCTGATGAACAATTGTTAGAAATTTCTTAATGTGTTCTCAAAATCTCCTTTCTTCTATTTTGAGCTAGTTGGTGTAAGCTGTAACTCTGGAGCAACTGAAACAAATTTGCTCTGTCATCTTTATGACAGTCCTTCAAATATTTGAAAATGGATAGCATGCTGCTTCTTGGTAATCTCCATCCCATGCTAAACAAGCTGATATAAAGCTTTAGTTGTATTTCTTTTTCCAAGGCTGAATTCTCACACATACGAAATATATAAAATAGAGTTGCAGAGATACAGTAGAATTGTCCTTATGCGCCTTAGTGCTTTAATCTTTGGTGATATAACATGTGAAACTGAGCTTGCATAAATGCATGCATTAATAGAAAGCAGTGTGCTTTGTTCACAATAAAGTGTTACACTGGATTACTAAAAGAAAAACACAATTGACCCCCAACAGCAGACGAGGGCATCATAACAAAATATTTTCATATGGCCAAAATAGTTTGCAAAATCAAGATTTGAAAGTGCACTACTGCTACAACTTCAAATGCTACTGTAAACTTACTTCCAGATTTTTGTGCTCTTTTATTATTTTTGCACCCAGTCTGTAGGGTATCTAAAAAATGCAACCCCTATTCATACTTCTAAGTACATACATGTACATGTGTGCACATATATATCAAACAGGCATGATGAACAATATGGAAAGTTTTGAATGAAGACCAAGGAACACAATAGATGCAATGTATATATCTATACTAGATGGATGTAGGACATATAAATCTGCAATCTTATACTCACATGAGAGGTTATATCTGAGATAGACATGTAGAGAGTTCCTTTTTTAAATTACATTTGTGAACTACAACATTTTTTAAAGAAGAATGACAATTTAAGGTACCTGGATTTAGCAGCAGTATGCCTTAAAAACAAGGAAAATCCTAGTAGTCACATTTGTTATTTAGAATGTGGAGATTTTCTCTTGTTATTAATTTTTAAAAAACCTCCTAGCCTCTGATCAAATGGTAGGTTTTCAGATGAAAATTAATAGACTCTGAAGAGCCAATTAACCATAACTTCTGTCTCTTGGCCCAAGTTTAATGTCTTCATTGCCCATTCAGGTTTGTTCTCCCTGCGCAATCCAGAGATATGGTGTAATCGGGCTAATTCTGGACAGTTATCGTGCTAATGCAGTCTTTACAATTACGTGACAGACCAGGTGGCAAGACAGCATTGACTTTGCTTTGCCAAGGTGCAAAACAAATTCAGCGTTCAATCAACCTGAGAGGAAAAGGACAATTCTCATTTGCATAAACATGTAGCCACGGAAACTGGAGGCACAGAGGTATAAGGAACAGAGCCCTATTTTACATGATGTGCATAGAATATTTGACAGTTTAGATTGGAGGCGTCATTGATGTGCGTAGGAATGGTACGGTTGGTTGCCATGGATATGGTTTCCCTACTGGCAGCACAAAGATTGGCAGGGATGGATGCTGGAGAGAAAAAAGATGTGCATACACATACAAACACCTAAATCGCTGCAAGTCCCTGGCATACTCATTCTTTCTTTTGTTGAAAACCTATGTATCTTTTCTATGCTAATGACAGCTCATCTCGCATGCTGTGTAATCTAGCAACATTGATATTTCAGTAATAAATCATTCATGTTTAATATGTATTTATACACTCCATAAACATACATAAGGTCTAATTTTATATATACATATTTTCATAATGTGCTGACATAGACAGAGATAGTAAGTTAGCTCTAAATAATACACTTATTTATTTAATTTGTTTCCCTGATTTGCCATATATAACAGTAACATGCACTCATATGTTTTTCCCCATTTTTAAAAAGCACTTGTCCATGCTAATATAAGCAACAATCAACAACTATTTACACTAAAGTAATCATGTTAAAGTGTTTATAAAAGAACAAATATGTTAAGGGTTGATAATATCAAATGACAATATAATTCTATAAAATACAAGTAGTGTTAAGGAAATAACTTTAACCTTAGATGTATCCTACAAAGCAAAACATGCATTAGAGGAGATTTCTCTAACTCCAACACAATCAATGGATTTTAAGCATATTTTGTTGGTGTTCAAAATGAAAAGCTGATGGAAGCTGCACAGAATTATTCATTTCATTGACATGTGCATAGATTTTAGATGTCCTGATCTACAGCTCAGTTAAAAAAAATCTCAGTTTGAAGAAGATAATAAGTGCACTTCAACGAAGTCATACATTATTTAAAAAAAATAAAAATAGCACTTATTAGAATTGGATTCAGAGTTAATAGAGCTTAATCTGATACAAAGTCAAAAACAAAGTACAGAAAACAAACACCATTCTTGGTGAATCCATGGCTAATAGGTAACTTGTATCTTTTAAAAAGCCAACAGTTGTTTTTCACTTACTTGTACATGAACTGAGTGATGATCATTTCTGTTCATATATCTGTTTTTACTAATGTTTAGTGAGACTATTAGCTAGCTAGTGTCTAGAGCTGAATTAGAACCATATGGTATTTTTAATATTTCTTTAATAAAGTGAAATATTAGGGTGAAAGAGTAAAGAATTGTGAATATTTATGAAACAGCAGCACAAAAAAGACTTCCTCACACATTTTCTGACTCTTTCTAGTCTATACAATCTTTTTTCCATGCACAAAATACTGTTTCTTTAACCTCTCATACTTTGAAGAAGAAGGACATAATATAATATCTTTAGCTATGAATAGAGCTATTACTTTTGGACATTCATTTTTGGACATTAATTTGTAAAATCAGAGTTATCAAAAGGTTTTATCTATGCATTAAAGACTTAGGCAGCTAAGGTTTTTTGTAAAAGCATCTTAGATATCCAATATGTCCTACCTAAGGAAGCTAAACAGACCACATAGTTTCATAAGCCAGTGAGAAAAGTTAAAAGTTCAATTCAAAGGTCAAAATAAAGTAATGGAGCATAACTCAGAGGTAAACCAAAATTTAGTAAACCTGGAGACAAGGGAACTATAGCTACATACTATTCTCAGCAATTGTTTGCTCTCTGTTGAAGATTCATATACAGAAACTTCCAAATAATTCAACTGAATGCATTAGAAGCTCACGGAACAAAGAGGACAAGATTAAAAATCACTGATACATCAGTAAACCTTTGCTTCCCAGGACTTGCCCTTGAAGCTATGCATTTCTTTGCCATTCTTTATATTGCTTACAGATGTCAGGAAAGGTGTTCAAGATCAGGTTTGTGGAAGGAAAGTTCAGAAATGCCCTGAACTCCTGGAAATTAGGGACAATGGAAAAGTAAGCCTCCTCTGAAGCCAAGCATTTTTTCCAGCCTTTTTTTCTTTTCCTTATTCAGAAGGGTTCTAAGGTAGTGATTCTCAACATTTTCTTCACCGCAGACCCACTTTAAATACCTTTTGTGGCCATGGATGATGGCCACAGACAACCAAGACTTAACTCAAGATTTAAATCATAACATTTCTTCAAGCCTTCGCAGACCTGTGACAACATCGCAGGCCCCCAGGTATCCACAGACCACTGGTTGAAAATCACTGATCTAAGGGATCTTAGCATAAGCAACAGTAAAGAGCATGAAAAACTTATCACAAAAGAAATGGTAAGAGTTGAGATTATTTGTGCTTTTGAACCAACCTTTTTTTTCTATGCACCAATTCAGTGTAAAGCATCGCCAACAGAGGCCTTACTAACCGCCATTGAAATGCGTCTAGAAAAGAGAAATCTGCTACTACTCAAGGTAGTTTGTACCCTTGTCCAGTTGCTTTTTCTATTATTGTAGAATAATAGAATCTACAATGATTCCAAAGTCTATGAAAATGCATTCCCGCAAAGTTACTTCTCTGTAACTTGTGGCATTATCTGTTTTAACATCTTCCCAATCTAATAACCCTAATCTCCTACAACCAAAATAATCAAAATTAACCCTCTCCAAGCAGATAGAACAGGAAAACTACAGAAAATATGCATGCTGAATCCTTCTTTTCCTCATATAGATCACAATGCAGTGGCTGACAATGAATATTACACATAGCAGAATTCCTAGTGAAAACTAAACATGGATCAGCAGAACAGCCCATGTTATAAATGCAGTAAGATCCTAGGTTCATCCTTGGCATCTCAAAGCTAAAAGGTTTTCATGGTAAATAATGGAAATAATTTATGTTTGGAACTATGGAAAGTTATTGTAAGTCAAACAAAATAATACACATCTAGATGGGCAAAATCTGCTCTGGTATTATAAGCAAGATAAGCAGAATTCCTTCTGTAGAGAACAGCATAGGAATTTTTATTCTTCATAAAGTTATGAATTTGGGGGTGGGGGTAGAGGTGGAAGGACTAAATTCTCCTAACATTTTCCCATTTCCCATTTTCACAATTCCTAGTTGCCAAAAGCTAGTTCTTTCGGTTTGTTTCTTTATATACCTTGTACAGGATTTAAAACCTAAGAGGTGTGGGGAGGAGCATGTACATGTCTCAATAAACCAGCATGCTGTGACCAAATTCCTAATTCCATAGGAACGCAGCATGAATGTCCTCAGCCTGTTGGATAACCCGCTCCAATATTTCAAGCTGTGAGCATAATTCTTAGCCTTCAGAAAAGAAATTCTGAAAAACTCTGCTACTCATGGGCAAGCATATGCTTGCCTGAATTGGCATTTATTATCATGCAGAGTTCCAGCAATCGTTCTGATTTTGGGAACAGCATAAATATGAACTGATTTGTAGAAAGTCAGCACTGGGCTTTCATTTAAATATTAGGATCCTCTTTATCCTTCAAATTATATTAGGTAAAATTATATTAAGTGAAATTATACCTGGATTCCTCAGAGCCTCTCTGTTGATTAATACCATATTAACCATGTCCAGTTCACATGCAACATCTTCATTTGGGTGAGGAAGCAAAAAGTGGATGCTTTCCCACATGGCACTGGATCCTAATTAAGTCCAGATTTAAACCTAGTTTACTTTAATATGTTGTTTTTTATTCAATGCAAACCACATTACTAATAGGACCGTGCATGCTTTGACAGTGATTTAGAAGAAAAGTCAACATCTAATGCAATACAGCTTACATATCATCTCCTACTATTCATGGTGATATCTAAGTATTTAGAGAGAAAGTGTGTGAGTGTGTGTGTGTGTGTGTGTGTGTGTGTGTGTGTGTGTGTGTGTGTGAAAGAAAGAGATTTCTTTGTAATCCTAAGCATTTTAAGGATAGATGATGATGATGATGATTTATTTGTTTGGTTGGTTGGTTGTCAAACATGTACAAGATAACAGGTATAAGTATGAACATAAACATGAACGAATGAAGTGAATAGAAATAAATGGGGACAGTAAGACAGGGATGGTAGGCATGCAGGTGCGCTTATGCATGGCCCCTTAAAGGACCTCTTAGGAATGGACTGAGGTCCATGGTAGACAGTTAAGGGATGAAGCTGTGAGGGTTTGAGGATGTAACAATGGAGTCGGGTAGAGCATTCTAGGCATTGACCACTCTGTTGCTGAAGTCGTATTTTCTGCAATCAAGTTTTAAGCGGTTTACCTTGAGTTTGTATTGATTGTTTGCCCATGTATTATTGTGGTTGAAGCTGAAGAAGTCGTTGACAGGTAAAACGTTGTAGCAGATAATTTTGTGTACTATGCTTAAATCGGACCGCAGGTGGCACAGTTCCAGATTGTCCAAGCCAAGAATTTCAAGCCTGGTGGCATAAGGGATTCTATTATGAGTAGAGGAGTGGAGTACTCTTCTCGTGAAATACCTCTGAACCCATTCAGTTGTGTTTTAAGTCAAATGAATATATATATATTTTCTTATGGTTCCTGTTTTACTATTTAAACCTGTTTTCATGTTCTGAGTTCTTCATGTTAAACACAGCAATATGATAACTTAAGAAAAACAGCAAACAAGGAGATTTTTTTCTATAACTAGTTCCAATAAAGGAGGTAAATCTGTGAAAGTGTTTGGATATTCTGGCCAAGGGCATGAATGAGTATTTTTGTTGATGCTCATAAAGAATCATTTCACCTCCGACATGAACTACAAGAGAGCAATTGATCTATCATGAACAAAGTTTCCTGGAGGCAGCACCAAAACCCTCTCATCTCTTTCCAGATAAATCTGTGTTTCCTTTTTGGCTTTTAAATGGCCTCTGCCCCTTTATTCCAGTTGGCCTTTGAAGCCAGTTTTATTTGCTTTCTCTATTTTGATTTTCATTATTTATTAGTTAAATCTGTTTCATTCCTGATGTTCAGGAAAGCATTGGAAAGCCTATTCTGTTTAAATAGACTTTCCATGCTTAGCTGATAACTATTGGACAATCATTTTTAAAGTTTTAATCTTGGTTTTATGTATGGGATGTGATTATGTTATAAGGTATTTCTTTTCTGTTAGTCTATGCTGTCTGAAGTCTGCTGAGTAAGTTTAACTTTTTTTTCTGTATACATAGACAAACATATACGTTTATTTTAACTATTACTTTAGTCCTTCCTTCCTTCCTTCCTTCCTTCCTTCCTTCCTTCCTTCCTTCCTTCCTTCCTTCCTTCCTTCCTTTTTATATGCCAGCCACCTCACAGTTCGAGGCAATTCTGGGGGGCTTCAGGGCAAGTCTGAGCTTCCTAACAGTCCTTCTCTTTCAACTCTAGGAAGAAGACAATAACAAATCATTTCTGAAAATATTGCCAACAAAACTGCAGGGATTTTTCCAGGTAGTTCCTAGTTTTAATCGTATGTGGAAATAATCTTGGTTATAAGAGGAAGAGCTGCAGATTAGACAACAGTCAGATTTAACAGATTAACAGAGTTGGAAGGGACCTTGTAGGTCATCTAGTCCAACACCCCGCCCAAGCAGGAGACCCTACACCATTTTTGACAGATAGCAGTCCAGTCTCTTTTTGAAAGCTTCCAGTGATGAAGCTCCACAACTTCTGAATAAACAGCAGCTAAATGTGCAGAAAAATGAGCTGTGGCAAACATCTCAGAAGGGACTTTCTCTAGTTTCTTGGACTGTAAAGGTGAGGGGGCATGAGATATGTATTTTTAGACTTGCAAGATTTTGTTAATGTAACATTACAATAAAGTTAGAACTTGCATTTCTGGGTGTGCTTCTTGTCCGGACTATCTCACAAGGTTGACACCAATAGACATATCTGATTTGAAGGCACACACACACACACACACACACACACACCATTTAATTTAATTTTTGTTTTTCTGGATATTGTAAACAATTTGGGAAAAATATTATAGTTTAGAAATTCTCTATTTTTGTCCCTCTCTCGGCTGCTAAATACATGGAATTCCCATGACTAATCTTAGTTCAGAACATCATTTTCCAGAATTACAGTAAAAAAGATTAAAAATGAATTGAATCATTTCTTTCTTCTAAAGAAATACACACATTTATCCCAAACAAATTATACATTTCCTTAGACTGTAACTCAACTGTTACTTTGTGTTTTACTGTCTGGATTTCAATTAAATTCACAGCTTGATACAATATTTGCCTGCTAATTTTAGTGGTAAACAGTTCTATACCATTTTGACAAAGCCTTCTTATTTTTGCTCAAGCCAAACAATAAGAAATGTAGTCTCTCATGAAAAATATATCAGAAGGTTAAACGATAGTATTATATACTCTTCTCGTGGAGGATATAATTATAACCTTCATGACATTTTAAAATCTCTGGTTTATTTGTATTACATTATTCTTTTTTCAAGTTCTCTCTTACTTTGTTTATATGTCTTCAAAGCATTTGATAAAATAAATTTTTTTAAAAAGAAGTAAAAAGATTGTGTGCTTATTGATTATAAAAAGGAAGGAAGGAAGAAAGAAAGAAAGAAAGAAGGAAGGAAGGAAAGAAAGAAGGAAAGAAAGAAAGAAAGAAAGAAAGAAAGAAAGAAAGAAAGAAAGAAAGAAAG
>JANHFL010003516.1:359083-371715 GCA_032468155.1 Oxyrhabdium leporinum | reverse complement strand
AGCGCCCAGGATCCACTTTGATAGCGGGGGGACGGGGGGGACTTAACAACCGGTTCTCCCAGGATCAAGTTGGCCACTGTGGGAGGCTCATCCTGCACGTGCAGCAGAGCTGGAGTATGGGGATGGGCCACACCTCCCATGACAGCCAACCTGATCCTGAGAGAACCAGTGGTTAAATTATTTGAATCCCACCACTGGATATGAGGAAATAAGACAGTAGTGCTGCTGGTTTACTTTTTCTATGAGTAAAGCAGGGATCCCCAATTTCTGGGCCACAGCCCACTACAGGACTGTGGCCTATTTAGAATTGGGCTGCACACATGTATGTACGCAGCTCAACTTGCATGCATGGTGTGCCAGTGCACCTGCACACATACGCACAGCTTAATGTGCACAAGTTGAGCTGTGCATGCATGCATGTGTGCCCCAGCCTACTACTCATGCAAGTCAAGCCCTGCACACAGGTGCACACCAACCCGCCACTCATGTGGCCTGGTTCCCCTCTTCCCCTCCAGCCAGACTGCTAAGGTGCAATGATTGAGGATCGTTGGAACAGAGTAGCTAAGGAAGCTGCAGAATTTTTTTCTGTATTGGGTTTATTATGATGTGTACACTAGTAATTCAGGGTTGGTGCCTTTCAATAATCCAAAGTCAAAAGATATTGGTTAAGGTTAGGATCGCAACTTGCATTTCATAAACAAACCATAGATTGATTTCTGTAGTTCATTTTGTTCTTTGCAGTAGAGATAAGTTATTAAGCAGGATATAATACAAAGCTTTATATCAGTATATCAGAAGCCTTGAAAATTCTGGCTTAATGGTTACAAGGCATAAATGATTTCCCTGTATTGGACTGAGGCTGGTGAGCTTCTCGGCCTTTTGGCTAAGATCAAGTGTAGAGTTTAACCAGCCTTCTTAATTTTGTTTTCCTCTAGATGAATTGAACAGTGACTCTCATATTTCCTAACCAAGACCACCAGAGACTGCTCAAATATTTTTTTTTCAAACTCTCAAGTAATACAGCTAAAGGATGGCAATGCAACTTATGAATAATTGTGACTGTAACTGAATTTTCTAAAACCAGTTGTTTGCTATAATATCAATAAGCATCACTAATTGTCCACTATGTCAACCTCCTTAAGTAAACTTTTTAGGAAGTAAATTCAAAGCAAAGTAAAAAGCTAACAAATTTTCGCCAAAGTGGTTTATTGGGGTATATTCATTTACAAGAAGATGGTGTGCTGTCGACACTCATTTTCTGCCAGTTTATTTCAGTTTTTGCTGCTAAAAAGTCAGTATGTGCTTTCATATTTATGCACAGCGATATATGGAACATAATACCAGATTCTTTTATTTTCACTCTGAATAGCAAAAATAACTATGCAACATTACAGCAGCAATGCTTATTTAAGAATATAAGTTTCCTTGGGAATGGGAGAGTGGAATTCATGGTGATTTCTAGCTTCAGTATGGAAATGTAGAAAATCAAAATCAATCTTTATCATGCGGTCTATAAATCAAAACTGTCTACCTAAATTATAGCATACCTTCCTGTTTTTCTTCATGCCGGTATGTAGAGGAACATTTTTGAGAAAGCAACCAATACTCTCACTTAAATTGATTCTGGATGATGCTGTTGATGGTCTGGAGAATCTGAGGAGTGGAAAAAGTCAGATGCCTCCACAGAGATGCCAAAGTGAGGCTAAGATCAAATATAACAAATCACATCATCTTTCATTTCCTCAAACGTCATGGTAATGCTGGAAAATATAACAGTGGCAGTTGTCTTTCCCATGTATTCTTTCTGTGAAAAAATGGCTATCATACCTACACAGGAGCCCTGAATGTGAAGTTACAGCTGTTTTGGTCTCAGCAATTCTAAACGGAACAAAAGTGGGCAGGCATTGCTCTCCCCTGTCCTCCTTCAACAATCCTGATAGTTCCCTTACTGTTTATCAGTAAGGGCTCCAGTACCAATCTGATAACTGATCTGCTAGGAAGAAGAAAAAAATTAAGCACAGCCTCCTAGAAGTAATAATTAGAATTGCTTAGGAAAAGATCTAAACATCTTCTCCCCAGCATTCTTGGGAATGTGTATGCTCTGCCTTTTCCCCATATTCTGTTCCCTACTAGGACTTATAGAGATTATTGTTGTCCCATAAATTAAATACTCTTTTTTAAAAAATAAAAAGCTACTACTACAGAAAAGTCCTTTCTCCATAATAACCGTACATTCTTTGGTAGATCATAGAAAAGGACTGCTTATTTAAAGCAGTGGTGTCTTTTCTCCCCCCAAAAAGGAAGGACAATGGTCTGTCTAAAGTACTGATACACAACAAGATTAGCTAGAAGGATGATATTTGTTTTGTTTGTTAGATTTTTATGATGCATTTGTTCCAAGAGCTCAAGGTACCCAAAACTGTCCTAAGTTTTCAAAAAATGTTCCCCACAGCACAACCCTAAGAGACACTTTGGATTGAGAGAGTGACTGGTTCAGTGAGTTTTTTGTATCTAACACTGGAAATGCCCCCAGGTTCACAGTTTTAGTTTTGCATCTCCCTGGTTACATCACTACTGTACCACACTGGCTTTTAATAAAGACAGAGGTAGACAGATGTGGTAACCTTGATTTTAGGGGTAGAGAGGAAACATTGAGGGATAGTTATACAGATAATGGCAGTTTTACTGAAGGGTAGACTATCTCGATGCCAGTTTCACAATTTTACATATAGAACTAATTATATTTGTTTAAATTGCAAGATTAATTTGAACAATGTAATAATGTCAACAAAGGTTATTGGGTCAGCCGTTTATGGGAATGAATGTTACAATCAAGATGACATTGAAATTGTATGTCCTTTATAACCAGCAGTGTATGTGCATGTGAAATCACATACATGCATTTTAGTGTAACAAAGCAATTAGCTAAAAAAACTGGTCAGAATAATAAGCATTGTTGAAAACGTGAAAATTATTTAATAGAGTAAAGTAAGAGAATGCATGGCATTATAATATCCAGAATACAAAGGAATTTTGATGTTGAGCCAGAAGAGTACATTAGCTGAGATGGAAAGAGTATTCTAGAAAGCAGAAGTCCATTTGTCAGCATGGCCCTTTTATAATAATTGAGAAATATTAAGGGAAAAAAAACACCCTGCCTGTGGTTTTGTGCTGGCAAAAGAGATGACATGGTCAAAAAATAAATATAAGCAGAGCATAAGGTGTAGGAAAGCACGATTGCCAAGATAAGAGAAGCTGAGGAGGAAGGAAGGAGAGACTTGAAAGAGAAGTGTAAACAGACATTTTTTAAAAGCAGCAAGAATATCAAATGAATAGCAAAACAGAAAAGCAATATAAACAGAAAAATGATAGCTAGAGATACTAATCTGTTGTAATATTTATGGAAATGTTGCTGTTGCTTGTTGCTGTTCTCCTTATGTGAACTTCTCATACATTGGTGTTTCCAGAAAACTTGAAATATTTTACATTTTGTTGAGATCAATTTCAGCATTTCTCACCTTTGGCTAATGAGAGTTTTAGTGAAGCAACTTCTGGAGTGCAGACATGTTATTTCAGAAATCCTAACAAGAACCTGTAAAGTAAGTTCTAGAATTAATGTTCCTATGTTGCAAAAGATTCATTAATGATTAGTTGTAGGAATACACACCTGCACTGAGGAAAGAACATCTTATAGAGCCATTTCCCAATTTCATTTTATTTGAGTCATAAAAAGCTTAGATCTTATAGGAACTTAAGTTTTATATCCATATATCTTTTCCAAAGAAAATAAATATACTAGCCAAGTACCTACTATTTACTTTATAGCTTGGAGGAAACTCTCTTGAACTCAGTGTACCAGAGAATATCAATACAGCATTCTTCCCCAAGAAGTTTCTTTTCTTCCATTTGCATATGATGATACTCCTTGTCATTCTATATATCAAGCACTGGCTATCTGCATTAATTTCATAATGCTGAATATGAAAAACATGTCAGAAGAAAGCACGGCAAAGATTTAAATAAATATAAGATTGAGCACTAAGATATAACCTAGTTGGGTAACAAAATGACTGCAAGCAAACAACCCAAGCTCAGAGGACACCAAAGACTTCATAAATTCCTCGTGTATCTAATCACACTTGGCCAAATAAAGCTATTCTGTTCTGCTCTGCTCTGCTCTGTTCAGCTTTTCAGTTTTGCTAATGCAATGAACAAAAACTAACCTATATTCTCTCCCACATTCTCATTTATTTGGAAGAAAAAGGATTTGATTTTGTTTTTATTTTTGTTCTAAACAGAAATTCTACTAAAATTATTTGGAGTGGAGAGTAATTTCTTACACTTGTGTAATTATAAAAGGTATGGTTTTTGTGGTGAATATCCAATCTTTCTTAGTTGAATCATCTCACAGATGTCTGAAAACCTCTTTGGTCTCCCTTAAGTCTATTAAGTTCCAAGGGAAAATACTCATGAGGAAACATCTTACATTATCCTTTTGGAGACTGGCAAATCTGAAGAATCCAGGAAGTTTCAGGGTGATGGATTATTATCACCCTGCAGTAAACAACAGCAATGATACCCTCTCCAACGTCAGCAAAACAAACTTAAAAAGATATTGGAAATATATTTTCCAGAACCCTAAGAACAAGGCAGCAAAACAGATCCTCACCCCACTCCAGAAAGAATCCTTTGGAGAAATTGCAAGGCAGATTTTGGAGTAGCATTCATTTTTAGTGACGTTTGCAGAATCTGCAACATATCTATTATGCTTTATACATATGGGCAGAATTACATTTGAAATCACAAATCGGTCCTTCCTAACCCATCAGTCTCTTACTTGTGTTAACGCCTAGAATCCATAGCCAAAAACTGATGGGTTATCTGCCTTCAGATGATAGGAGATTTCCTATAGAACATGATTTAGGACAAGGAGCAAAAATTAAAAACAAGCTTAGATTTGGTGTAAATTTGAAATAATCTTCTCTAATTTCCCAATTATGTAGGATTTGTAAATTTGATTGATTGATGGGAGGATCTTTTCAGATTTAATTTGGTGAAAGTAAAAGGACACAGCAAGGTTCAAAATCCTTGGTGGCTATGCTTAGAATGCTAAAAGACTAACAGATATTTACTTCGATTACGGCTGCTATTTTTTATAACAATAAGATATTCTTCAGATTCTGCCTCATATGAAAACGGCTGCCCTTGTTCTTTCTAGCTGTGCTCCCATTGTGAGTAAATTGGATTTATCATACATTAATACACATTTTAATTAAAAGTGTTGCTTGAAAAGTTTTGTCTTCATTGGATCCAACTTAAATTAAGCTCATTTCATTCCCATTGAAATCAGTGGGATTTGTTGAAAAGCTATTTCATGGTGATGCAGCTATTAGCAGGCCAGATGAAAAATAGGGAGACATGCTTTAAATCACCCCACAACAACAAAGCCTACTGGTCACTTGTGTCCATCTCTGCCTGATTTACCTCATAAGATTGTAACGATGATAAATTGGGGAGAAAGAGTTATATATGCTGCTTATATTAGATGATTACATCTTTTATTCAAATTTAGTTAATTTAAATGCAGATAGCTTCTACAGGTAACTTATAACCTGTTATTTTTAAAGTTGACTAGAACATAGAATATCAGAGTTGTAGGGGACCTTGGAGGTCTTCTAGTCTCACTCCTTGTTCAAGCAGGAGATCCTATACCATCTCACACAGGTAGCTGTCCAGTCTCTTCTTAAAAGCCTCCAGTGATGGAACACTCACAACTTCTGAAGGCAAGCCATTCCACTGGTTAATTGTTCTCACTGGTAGGAATTTTCTTCTTTGTTCTAGGTTGAAACTCTCTTTGATCAGTTTTCATCCATTGTTTCTTGTTTTGCCTGCAGGTGCTTTGGAAAATAGGTTGACCCCTTCTTCTTTGTGACAGCTCTTCAAATATTGAAACACTGCTACCATGTCTCTCCTGATACTTCTTTTTACTAGACTAGATTATAACTAGGCATCAATATTTTTTGTCTGAAAATTAGATTAGCGGGTATAGCTTACTGAAAAGTGATAAGCATTGGCTTTTCATTGATATACTTTGTAATCTATCTTCCTTAGTTTCCTCAATTCATGCATAAACATTTGATTAATACACAGAGCATTTTAAGTACAGTATTGTTTATTTGCAGCAATAGTCTTAGTTTACCTGTTTCCAACCAAAAAGTCACCTCTCATTCACAAAACCCTTTTGAGACCCACCCAATCCTTATACTGAAAGATCTTTCTCACAAATTCCAATAATCTTAAAATGCAGTATGCACATCCCTCATATATACATGTCATACTTCTCAAGGTTTTTCCAAGTCAGGTTTAACAAAGGCAGAGCCCTCAAGACATATAACCTCTAATTAATAGTCTGTACATTGATATTTCAACAACTTTGGAGCACACAGTTTGCAAGGGTAATTAGAATACAGTAATACTATTGTAAGTGTTTTCTAAGTGTTTGGTGAACTGCCTGGTAATCTTCAAATCTTCCCTTGCTTCATTTGGAAGTCAGATCACAGCAGTGTTAAGTGCTCTGTTAGGCATGTATGTTCATTGTGCAGTGCCGAACAAACCTTTCATCTGGATTAAGGCATCTAAATATAACTGAAATGCAAACAATAATCAAAAAGAATATGACTAATGAATCAAGAGTGCCCCATTTGGAAATATGAATGACATATTTTAAAAGACAATGACATAAATGAAACAAAGTACAAACTGTGTGCCATTTCGGAGGCTTAGGTTTCCAAACATGTAAGTGACAGGATAATTGGACCCTAGGACTTTGAGGCTAAAGAAGAATCCAGCAACGAGAACAACGGGCAATAACTGTAAACAGTTTGCTTTGAGCCTGTAATGACACATTCCTAGAAAAGTGCCAGCTCCCATGAATAAAAATATATCCTCATGACCAAGATAGAATTGCAGAAACAAATCACAAGAGTGATATTGCTGAAGCCAACAAGACAATGTACATACATTAGCATTAAAATTGTTTTTAAAAATAAGAAAAGGATGGGAAATAGATTCATTTCTGCAGTGTAATAAAATAAGAGAGGAGAACATGAAATTAGAGTGAGAAATAGTAAAGAAATTGGAGACAAAGATAAGTAGACCAAATTTTAATGGAAAGTAAGCCCATTAAACTCAACTGGACTCCTTCCTGGATAAATATAAATTGATTTACTGTGCTAACTGCTGTATTTTCTCTGTATGAAAATAATTACCCGTATTTTTTGTAGTATAACACACACTTTTTCCACCCCCAAAAGTGGGTGGAAATGTCTGTGCGTCTTATACAGAGAATGTTGCCAAAGCCCCACCCACCCGCTGGTCTCCACCCTTCGGCCTCTGCCTCCCAACAATTTGCCTGTTTGCAGCAAACAGCATACAGCCTGTTTCAGCTTCAGCACAGCCTGATTAGCACAAGCAACTGATTGTTGGTTAGATCTGCCTCCCCACGATCAGCTGTTTCAGGCTGCAGGGGTTGCCATTGCCTATTGCCACCTCCGTGCACCCCATTTTCGGCCTCCACATCCCATTTTTGGCCTCCGTGCGCCCTGTTTTCAGTCTCTGCACGCCCCATGTTCCGCCCGTTCTGATTGCCGCTGACTGGAACGTGCCAAAAATGGGGTGCATGGAGGCTGAAAATGGGACGCACAGAGGCTAAAAATGGGATGCAGAGGCCGAAAATGGGGCATGCGGAGGCGGCAATAGCCAGTGGCAATCCCTGCAGCCTGAAACAGCTGGTTGTCAGGAGGCCAATCCAACTGACAATCAGCTGCTTGTGCTAATCAGGCTGTGCTGAAGCTGAAACAGGCTGTTTACTGTAAGGAGGCAAATTTCTGGGAGGCAGACGCAGATTTTTTTTCTCCCCAAAAGCTAGGCAGCCTTATACTTCAGAGCGTCTTATACTCCAAAAAATACAGTAATACTTTTAAGAAATCACCCTTAAAACGGATGTAATCTGTGGTAGCATAAATGATTTTTTTTTAAAGAACACATTCTTTAGCCCAATGACATCTGCTAAAGTAAACCAGGAATTTCCTATGCATTCTTTCACTTATTCATTCTGAGATTTTAAAAAAAGGATATAGCTATTTTTAAAAAAATATCAGGAAATCAATTGTATAATAAGGAAATTGCTAATTCCACTTACAAAGACACTCTTATTAGAACTATTCCATTTTCAAGACAAGTCACATTTCTTATTGCCTTTAGTGGAAAAGCCATGGCTCTTCTAAGCAATATCTCCTGTTCTTTTAGCTTTTTCAATACTTTGACTGTCTTCCAGGAACTAAAGATGCAGCTTAAAGTTGCCTTTCACTTCAATCCAAAGGAAAACCTTGGATTGTCCAATTTAACAGTATCTTTCATACATCAACATTAGTATTAGAAAATAAAAGCCATCATATAAGCTTATGAGTATCTAAAGGCATTATGTCTAGATTCAATGTCACTATATTGTCTGTCAAACAAAACTAATATTTTTATTTTATTTTATTTATTTTTCTGATGTTATTTAGGAATATCATAGAATTTAGCTGATTCAGTAAGTCTTTAACAATATAATCCTATATATGTTGACTTGAAAATAAAAGTAAGTACGTTCATGAATGCAGTCTAAAGGGTGAATCCCGGTAGTTGTGGCAGCAGCCAAAAAAGCTAATACAATCCTTGTTTGCATAAACAGAGGCATAGAATCCAAATCACATGAAGTATTAGTTCCACTTTATAAAACCTTAGTAAGACCTCACCTGGAATATTGCATCCAGTATTGATCACCACTTTACAAAAAAAATATGCTGAGACTTTGGAAAAAATGCAGGGAAGAACAACTAAGACGATTAAGGGCCTGGAGACTAAAACATATGAAGAATGGTTGCAGGAACTGGGTATTCTAGTGAAAAGAAGGAATAGGGGTGACATGATAGCAGTATTTCAGTATTTGAAGGGCTGCCACAAAGAAGAGGGGGTCAACATATTTTCCAAAGTGCCAGAAGGCAAGACAAGAAACAATGGATGGAAACTAATCAAGGAGAGGAACATCCTGGAATTAAGGAGAAACTTCCTATTAGTGAGAACAATTAACCTGTGAGACAGATTGCCTTCATCACTAGTTTTAAGAAGAGACTAGACAGTCACATGTCTAAAATGGTATGGGGTCTCCTGCCTGAGCAGGGGGTTGGACTAGAAGACCTCCAAGGTACCTTCCAGCTCTACTCTAATTCTGATTCTGATTTTGTGAGATAAACCAAAATCTTCAACCCTGCAGGGGACATTTTGGAGAACATGTAAAATTGCAAGGTGTTTTGGAATTATTGAAAACTGAGCACCTCCTTATTCTATTAATTTATTTTCTGTGATTCGAACATTATTGTTATATAAGCCCATGGTTGGCTCCCAAGGTGGAGATGCTGTTTCACAAATGGTTGTACAAAAGCTCATATGCTTTTGTACAATCGATGCTACAATTGACCCTAAGTAGATTTCACAGTGGCCCCTGTGATCTTGCTTTTTCAAAAATATTTTACATTAGCAGAGAAATATATTTGACTTGTTTTCTGGCACCCATAAAATAGGAGGTGGGGAAAAATCCTTTAATGATAGGAAGCCACATTTCCAGTATGTGGAAAATAATACTGAATTTTGTTCCTTTTGATCACTCAGCTATGTTGTTGAGCCAAGTAAACAGAAGTTTGTAGCTCCGACATGACACATCTGAATTAATTACATTCAAAAATAATGTTGCAGAAATCCTGGTCTTAAGAACAAATAAGAAGGAACACTGTTATTTCTCTACTTTTCCATAATTTCACAAAGTTGCTGTGACCTTCCCTAGTTCTGGCACTTGGTTCATCCTTCTTTAATAAAAGAAGTGAGAGAATGTAATAAAATCTAATAAAATACAAGATTAGCAAGAACTAAGAGCAGTATATAATACAAGCTACAATTATTTCTTCTAGGAATCAAACCTAGCAAAATATAAGAATCTGGTTTAAAAAAACCTTGAAATGGTCCAATTGTGCTAAGACTTTATAGACCTTCTCTTGCTCAGCTATAACTATTAAAAGTTTCTTTTCTTTCTTTGGAAAATATATACATTTTAAAGGTCATATGAAAGATCAATCAAGTCTTTCTTTAAATGAAGATTATAAACTTGTTCTGAAGAATCCTAATATAACCAACGGATGCATGGTGGGGTAGTTGGTAAAAAAAAACCTTTAATAAGAATGTATATGTATATGTCGATACATATTGTACATTTTAAAAAATACTTTGCAATATGTATAATGATTGGAAATGTCTGTTGGGTTTTTTTCTGTCAGTAAATTGTTCCAGTTTCTGTTCCAACTTGTCACCCAGAACTTATTTCCTTGTTTAAAATGCTAAAAAGCTATGTGACATGAATGAAAAGATCATTTTTTCTTAAGGATCTAAACAGTATGAAGTCTGAAAGGACATTTTGCTACAAAAGTTTTTCTATTTAAATTTAACTGTAAAATTTTAGACTCTTGAGATTTGAATTGCTACTACGTCACAATAACTGTAATCTTTAAAAATAACTTCAGAGCATGAAGTAAAATCAATATTAAGGCAGCGGATTCTAAAAAATTCCAAATATCAATTCCATTTCTGCTGCAACTGAAAACAATTGCATCAGAGTTTATTCTGAAAATAAATTGTTTTGATTTTAATCTAAATAAAAGTAATGCTAAGTTCACATATACTTTAAGTGCTCAAAAGATTTGGACCTGAGCATTATCAGTACTTTTCTGAATATTTTTTATTAATTCATAAAAAGTACTGTGATGACAGGTATTGTCATCTGTAATATGTTTAATTATGAGAGTGTAAATGTAAAATGATCAATGAGGTGCTAATTACAATAAAATAATTTTAAGCATATTCTTCCATCATCATAATCCATCCATCAACAAAATAAAAGGATATAAATGGCAATCATATAAAGAAATAGATTACAATATGATAGAATTGACGCAAATTTTTAAAAAGACAGGAATACGTTAAGCCAGTGGCACACGTGCCAGAGGGGGCACTCAGAGCCCTCTCTATGGGCACACACACTATTGCCCGAGCACAGAGTTCACCAGAGTTTGTTACTAGAGAGCCTGAGGGACGCGGGGCTCCCCTCCCACTCTTCACACGCACCTAGGACATTTCTCACATCACCCTCCCCTCTGCCCAGCAGTCCAATGGGACCGCTTCCTCTGTCCCCTGTCTGGGGTAAGGGCGGGTGGCTCACATGTGGCATGAGGGTGCGGTGTAGATGGCAGCCTGTTGAGTCTGTGGCAAAGGTGATTCCCATGGTGGGGTTGGAGAGGAGCTAGGTTGGAGGGGAGCATATCTCACAGTGTGGCATAGCTGGAGGGGAGGGGAGCTGGAGGAGAGGAGAGCATCTTATCTATGCAAATTCCCCAAGAAGTAGGTCCAATGCATGTACAGTGGAGGTGAATAAATAGTAGGAAATGCACTCAGATGCCTTTTTCAGAGCAGGCCAAAGCTGGTGGTCAGTGGAATATTGACCCCTTGCATTGATGGTTAGCAAATTCAAAAGGAACCCCCCAGCTGAGAATGACTGCCATAGATTGTTGATTCAGGGAATATCCATTTCTTTAGTGTTAACTAATAGTGTTAGCTATTTTTGGTATAGGGATAGATTTGTATTGGGTGCTTCATTTTTTTTAAGTGTTTTTGTAGACTCCAAGTCTTGAACACACAAAAATGAGTACAGAAAAAAAAAAACAGATAGTGGAAGATCATTCCAAGAGGCCTGGACAGAGTCATTTGGAGTGATTGAACACAATGGAAAAGCATTATGTATTCTGTGTAATGAAAGTGTTGTGTGTCGCACATCAAGTGACAGACAGCAATTTGACACCAATCACAAAAGTGTTGCCAAACTTAGTGAAACTGAAAAAAAAGAGTTTCTTGAAGGGAAATTGATTCCCAATATCAAGAGTTTCTTGAAGGGAAACTAAGATTCCCAATATCTTAGTTTTTGCAACTATCTTTCTAGAACAAATCATCTGATAGATGATGTAAATGTATGAGTTGTTTTTTCTAAACTAATACCTCAATATTCAGGTTAAATTGCCGTGTTGGCACTCTGTGATAAATAAGTAGGTTTTGGGTTACAGTTTGGGCACTCAGTCTCTAAAAGGTTAGCCATCATTGCTTTAAGCCCTGGGACATCATTCTGATTAGATTTGAATTAGACTTAGAAGCCTTTTGGAAAGCACTTCAGATGAAGCTGACACATTCTGGGGTAACTGCATTTGTTTAGATCATCATCAAAGGGAGCCCCATGTAGAGTATATTACTGAGGCCTAATATAGTGGTGCCATGGATAATTTAATGATAGATTCTTGATTTTAAAAAAAGAAAAAAAGCACAACTGCCATACAGTTGACCAATGCTGCTCCACTTGTTCTAGTCATAAGTCCAGGAAAATCTCTAAATTGAAGATCTTCCTGATCAGATGAAGTGTTACCAGTGGTGAAATCTAAAATTTTCCACTACCGGTTCTGTGGGTGTGGCTTGGTGGGCGTGGCTTGGTGGGCATGGCT
>JANHFL010003516.1:336654-348974 GCA_032468155.1 Oxyrhabdium leporinum | reverse complement strand
CTGTTTATTTTGAAACGGCCCCCCCCCCCCCCCCAGATCTTGCTGTCATCAATTCTGTGTTAAAATCTGCATTTCTCAAATGTTTTTTCCTTTATGAAAGATGCTTTATTTTTTCTGGCTTATTCAAAGAATGCCTTGGAATTTATTTTGAATTTGATGGTGTTCCTAAATGTACATTATAAAGATGATAGGTGATGTTACTACTATTCTTTTCTAGTTCCCATGATACTAAAGCCCTCTTGGCCTCTCAAAATGCTTAATAGACAAGTTCATTTTGAACATTTTCTTTTGTGATATATTGCAAGTGTGAGATTCCCAAGGGCTACACACCATAGAACATTTTTTATAGGTGGGAAAACAGGATAGTTACACTTACCCTTGTCCCATCACTAAAGAAATGAAGAAAATCCATAAGAATTTCTTTTTGAAAGGCATTTGAGAACAAATTATCCTTTATCAAACCTAATGAGTATTAAGAAAATAAATGTAGGCTTGTTCAGCATGTTAGTAACCGTGATTAAAGTAGAGAAGGGTTTCCTGGGTCAGGCTTTGAAGACACTTTTAATTTCTTAGGACAAAATTTAGGTTTTGTTTCCCTTTGAAGATCAGGTGAGAACTCATACATCCATTGAAAAGAGCTTAACAGAAGTGATGGGTCATCTTAGCCTTCCAACGACGGAGGTTCTAATGGATAAGTGGGTTAAATATGATAGATAATTAAATAAAGTTGAAATCCAGTGAAAAAATCAATTGGATTTTAGTAGACCCAATTCCAATGGTTTGTGAAATGTATTGTTTTTTTGATTTGTCAGAAGAAAACACCATCAAAACTGACACCAGTCAGAGCACAGAAAAACTCAAAGAAATAGAATGGATAACATCATCATCATCATCTTGTAATAAAACACTTATACTAATAACCACCAGTCTTCTATTTAAGCTTTAAGGAAACCTATAGAAATAGCATCCGAAGCAGAGGAGAAAGGACTCTACTGAATCTATAACCAATCCTATCCAATATAATCGATATAATTCCTACTGCATTACCAAGGAACATAATAGTGTTAAAGCTTTGACCATTTTGAACTTGCACTCAAACATATACAAACACTGCAGGGCAAGTTGTGATAGCTTGTGCTATGTGCAATAAATTTAAACTGCTCCCTGAATGCTGACTAGGCTCCTTGCTGAGAGAGCTTTGGGAAGTTTAAGGATTTTGCAGAACATCTTGCCTGCTTCCACTAGATGGCATGAAAGCACTGCCCTGGGATTTCTCTGCATGCAAATTCTTTGAACTGGCATCCAGTAATCTGTGATTCACCAGGCTTTTTGATAGCTTTTCCTTTCCTAGGCTTGACTTAAATCACACTCCTATGTTTATAGAGAAATAAACACAGAGAGAGATAATCATGTAACTATATTTTCCATAGTATCAACAGTATTTTTATTATCATTATGGTTTAGATGACTTTTAAAAACACAACAGCAGATTTTTAAAAAAAAATAGCAGCCCAATTCTGTTTCAAAATAGTTGATTTCCAATCTGATTTATTTGAATTTATGCAAATTTCCGCCTTCCTCAGGGAATATAGAGATCTAATGTTTGACATATAAGCCAGGCATCAGTCAAAGAATACTCAAGAAATATAGCATTTGTTAACCCAAGCATCTTTACCAGCCCTTTTCTCTTAACACCTATAAGCGGTCTAGGGGGTGGTAGTGAGATATATATTTTAGTTTTGATAGTTGAGAGTGGGATTCAGTTGCATGCCTGGGGTCCTGGATCTATTTAAAATGCTGCCATTAGATTTATTTCATTGTTTAGTTTGAGTTTCTAGTTAGAAAAGAAGAAAGTAGTATCTATGTTGCTGATTCCCAGTGTAGACTGATAGAGACAAATTGATTTTTTCTGTAGGCTGGATGCTGATATTTAGATTACAGGGAGAATTAATTTAGCCTGTAGTAAATGTATGCTCAGAGCATACCTATCAGTTCTTTATCAGTATCTCTCTCACTGTAGAAAAATTACCATATTTCTACACATATTATCATTTTCTCTATCACAAAAATGTCCATTTAAAAGCTATTTTGATCTTTTAGATAAGTGCCTTGATTTAAAATAATAGCAAAAAAAGTAAAATTAAGCTTCTAAGCTCAGCAGTGCATGAATGACAAATCTGTTATAGTTTGGAGTATATTTTAAGAAACTCCTTTTTAAACCTCTTAAAGCAAATTTACATATGCTCAGAAGAGATATTACATCCTGGGAAAGTGAGCAGAATAATTTATTTCCCTATGCCACTGATACTGTTCTGTTTATACAGACACTGCATAATAAATTCCTTTTTTCCCCCAACTGTTATCATGTGATTATTTTTTTCATTCTAAGAATTTTTTAATACATTGCTATTTAAGGATTTTTGAATTCTGCATGCAACTTTGACTCCTTTTCCATTTTATTTTGGTTATTTTTTTATGGATCAAGTTAGAATGAGATAAAGCACCTCCATTAAAATATACAGTGGATTTTATTTTATTTTTTTAATTTAATTTTAAATTTATATACCGCCCCATTCCGAAGACTCGGGGCGGTTCACAACTCCATTTAAAAACAACCACAACATACAGGTTTAAAATTAGCTGTTATTTAAAAAAATTTAAATAACAGTTTTACGTAACAGTTTTAAGTAACAGTTTTACATCATGGTCGCCATGATGTAAAAAAGATGTTGAGACTCTAGAAAGAGTGCAGAGAAGAGCAACCAAGATGATTAGGGGACTGGAGGCTCAAACATATGAAGAACGGTTGCAGGAATTGGGATGTCTAGTGAAAGGAAGGACCAGGGATGACATGATAGCAGTCTTCCAATATCTGAGGGGCTGCCACAAAGAAGATAGGGGGTCAACCTATTCTCCAAAGCACCCGAGGGCAAGACAAGAAGCAATGGATGGAAACTAATCGAGGAGAGAAATTTCCTGATAATGAGAACAATTAACCAGTGGAACAGCTGGCCTCCAGAAGTTGTGGATGCTCCATGACTGGAAGTTTTTACCAAGAGATAGGACAACTATTTGTCTGAAATGGTATAGGGTTTCCTCCTGAGCAGGGGGTTGGACTAGAAGACCTCCAAGGTCCCTTCCAACTCTGTTATTCTGCTCCATGTTTTGATCTGCTCAGACACTGAAACGGAGTCAATAACTTACATGTCATTAAGCTGCCCTTTACATCATACCCGTCATCTTCAACTCACTTGACCTTTTGTTAGTAAATTCCTAGACCAACAAAATAAATGATTATAGCTCACCTGCTGAGAGATCAAAATTTGAGGTCATTGCAATTTCCAGGAGAAGCTGTCCAGCCACGAATGAAGTAGAGACATTTGTCCTTATCTTTTACAAAATCTGACCGTCTTTGCTTTCTGAGTTTTTAAAATTATTTTTATTTGATTTTATTGAACCCTGTTTCAGGTTGTTTGTCTCCAGAAGCCTTTAGACTGAACCTACTCCTTTCTTGAATTCACAGTGTCATACTGTTATGCATCATTTATGGCATGTGCTACATGTTATCTTGGTTTTGGAGAAGACTCTTGAGAGCCCCTTGGACTGCAAGGAGATCCAATCAGTCGATCCTAAAGGAAATCAACCCTGACTGACCTTTGGAAGGACAGATCCTGAAGCTGAAGCTCAAATACTTTGGCTACCTAATGAGAAGGGAGGACTCCTTGGAGAAGACCCTGATGTTGGGAAAGATGAAGGCGCAAGGAGAAGGGGATGGCAGAAGATGAGATGGTTAGATAGCGTCAACGACACATGAATTTGGACAACATTCTGGAAGACAGTGGAGGACAGAGGGTCGTGGTGTGCTGTAATCTGTAGAGTTGTGAAGAACTTGACACAACTTAATGACAAGTAACAACTATCTCTCTAGTCTTTGATAGTTGAGCAATAATAAAATAAAAATACTGCATCGGTGTAGAAAAAGTATATGTGGTTCACGTCCTTTTTGGAGAAGGTACCTTCCAAAACATAGAGTTGGACTAGAAGACCTCCAAGGTCCCTCCAACTCTGTTGTTCTATTATTCCAGGCTCAGTGTTCACGAGCTTAAAGTTGTAACTTAGCTTCAAAATCCCTACTTTCCCCCCCCCCTTTTTTTTTTTTTACAGCTCTTAATCTTTGGATTGAAACAGGCGGGCTTCGAAGGAAAGGTGGCTTCGCAATGGATAAGTGTCTCCAATAAAATAGGGTACAAGGCCATCGCTGCAGACGAAAAGTTCCAATTTTTATATTTCATTGCAACAGCTCCACTAAGCGCCTCCCGGAAGGAGAACATTTTGGAAAAGAGTCGGTTGAAAGGACAGAGATGGAAGGAGAAAAGAGGAACGAAAAGGGCCAAATGACACAGACAGCCACCATCTTTTTTGATGTTGACTTTGTGGCGTAGTCTTTTCGACTGCCGCTGCCTTTCCTTTTTCAGAAGTAACTAGAGAAGAAAAGAAAGACATTTCACCCTCCTAAGTCATCATCCACCCTTAGCTTTCACATCAAGCTGTGCTCTAATTCTCCTGCTCCTCACAATGAGTTTTAATTTATCTTCCCAGCCTGGCTCGCTTCCCATCAAAATAAACTGAACATTACCCATAGTCTCTGACGCTTCAAAATTAAACGATCCTCGTTTGAAAAAGAGTTTGGAATCTAGTTGACAATGACATGACTTATTATTTATCTGCCGTCTTTTCTTCAAAAGCTCAAAGGCAGACTGAGTGGGAAATCTCCCCTAATTGGTCTTAACCAGAATAACTTTGTGAGGTTTGTGACTGTGGTACACAACAGTACTATAATCACAACAGTAGATAGCTGGTCCTTGATTTACAACAATGTGCTCAGTGACCATTCAAATTACAACAGTACTAAAAAAAACCCACCTGGCTTATGCCCGGTTTTCAGACTTATGGCTGTTGCAGCATTAAATCGAAATTGTGATCAGAATTGAGTTGCTTGGCAACTGGCATGTATTTATGACAAGTGAACTGTCCTGGGGTCATTTGGTCACTATCTGTAATTTTCCCAGCACATTCCAAAATGCAAAGTCAGTGGGGGAAGTCAGATTTGGCTTAACAACCGCATGATTTTTTTATATATATAACAACTGCAGTGATTCCCTTAACAACTGTGGAAAATGAGCACAAAATGGGGCAAAACTCGCTTTACAACTGCTTAGGAATGGGAATTTTGGACTCAATTGCAGTTGTAGGTTGAGGATTACCTGTGCTACAGTGAATCTCAGCAGCTTTAAACTTTAACGAAAGCAGGCAGGAAAATTCTGGGTATTCTGAAAAATAAACCATACCTTTCAGCTTGGAGATTCATTGGTTGAGCTAGTATATCAAAGTTGCTCAACTTTAACCTCAAACATTAAACCTGTGCGGACTTCGAAGTCTACCCCAAGCAGATATGTGGTATAAATTAGATATTTCTTGAAATTGTACTAGATTTGAAGACAAAGAACTAGAAAATCGTTCAAAGGATTTGAGGAAGCTCATCTTGGTTAGGTTTGTCTATGGAGATTCTCAGTCCTCCAGGTCCTGGTTGTCCCAAAGGTGCTTTTTCAAGAGGCAACTGGACTTTCTTGTTTTTTCTTTCGAAGACGTTTCGCTTCTCATCCAAGAAGCTTCTTCAGCTCTGACTGGATGGTAGTGGAGGATTTATATTCCTTGCAGACAGCTGATCATTTGCATCCTTTTAGAGGGTCGTTGAAGCCCTTGGAGGTTTACCTGTGTCCTCAGGGTCACCCGAGTAGTGCTCCTGGTTCCTGTAGTCTGCAACCTTTCCGAAAATCCATTCATACTCCCACATCATTCGAAGGGTGTTCATCCCACATTGCATAGCTTGGTAGACATAAATGCTTTCATTTCCAACTACTATTCAGTCAGAGCTGAAGAAGCTTCTTGGATGAGAAACGAAACGTCTTCAAAAGGAAAGAAAATCCACTTACCTCCTGAAAAAGCACCTTCGGGGCTGCACTAAATCCTTTGCTCCTCATCCGCCCAGATGCAACGGCACTTGGCAATCCATGGTTTTGCACGTGTTGCATTTACCTGGGACGGAGGCTACGGCGCGCGCGAAGGGACAAAACTACTCGTTTCTCCACTTCCCTCCCGCTTCCTCGACCGTTTCTCCCAGAGAGGAACCGGCTTCGGGCGGGGCTAGAAGGATGTTGACGTAGGCCGCGTCGCGGGGGGGGGGCGGAGCTTCCGGCGCGCCCGGCCTCCTCGGAGCGGAATTGCCTTTGTCCCTCAGGCTGAGGCGATGCTGTCGTCGAGCAAGAAAGTGGCCGCCGCGGAGGCCCCGGTAAGCGGCGGCGGGAGCGGCGCGGGGAGCGATGGCGCTTCGGAAGTGCCGGCACCCCCGCCGCCTCCGCCGCCTCCGCCGCCCCCGGTCCTCTCCGCTTCTTTGGGGGCCGCCGCCGCCGCTACAGCGGCGGAGGCCGGCGGCGCCTCGGAGCGCACGCCCCGTAAGAAAGAACCGCCGCGCGCCTCGCCGCCCGGGGCTTTATCCGAGCCGCCTCCCGCCGGCCCCGGCCCGGGCCCCGGCCCCGCCGTAGGCTCCGAAACGACCGGCATCGCCGAGACCCCCGAGGGCCGCAGGACCAGCCGCCGGAAACGGGCCAAGGTGGGTTGCTGCGCCGAGTTCAGCATCATCTCCCCCTGGGCTTAGCCTGCCTGAGGGAGGAGGCGCTCCCGGAGGAACGGAGCGGAGGCGGCGGAGGGGACGGTCGCCTCAGGCCGGCCTGCTCGCCCCTTTTCCTGCTCGCTCCCCCCTCCCCCGCCCCGACTCGGTGAAACCCCTCTGTCCGGCTCGAAATATAAAATTAGGATGGGGAGGGCGGCGGGGGAATGGGAGGTGACCTTCACCTTGACCTTTCAGGCAGGCCTGCCCTGCGGGGTTGTTGTGAGGGCAAAATGGGCGGGAGACCGGCATTTCATCTAGAGTTAGGCGGAGAGCTGTAGCCTGCAGATACCTTCCCTGGTAGCGTATTTCCGATAAACCACTCGGTCCAAGACGAGAGCTTTAAATAAAAGTGGCATTCCCCTCGAGACTGAGGTCAATCTGTTTTATTTTCTGGCTATTCAAATGATTGAAAGCTTATGTCGCAGTAGTCCAAAGCATAATATTCGAAAGCTCAGAGTGGAAAGCTTAACATGGTTTCCCAAAGACTGTTTTGCAGTTTAAATTTTCAAACGCCCATAAACCAACGTTTCACCGAAAGAAAACGTTCAATGTTTGCTTGATATAAAAATTGTATTGCATTCCCCAAAGCTATTTCTGCCCTTTTTTCCCCCTTTTTTTCTGGAGGGTGAGGGGAACTGGCCAGCTACATACCCATTCTAAACTCCTTTAATGTCCCAAGCTCTTAAAGAGGTGGACAGTGGAGTAGTGGGTTTTTTTAGTTCTTGGATTCTTCTGTACTTTAATCACTTAATGGGTGGAGTCGTCATACAGTTGTTCTGCCTTTTTTTTTTTTGCCATTTGCAAAATATCTTATAGAATATTACTATTTGTATAGGGGGGAAAACATGGGAGCTTCTAGAATTCTTCTCTTCTTCCTAGGAAGAGAAATATGACTATTCACAAAGTTACTGAAATAGTTCTGAGAAATTATGTAGTTCCATATTCTTTTGATATCTTTCTGACCGGTTTTCCTCTGTGCCAGGTTTGAGGGCAGAGCTTAGTTGTGAATGTGAGGTAGAATGTGTGTGAGAATATGACAATGGATAATATAACATGAGAAGGGAGTGGCTGTGTATATTATCTTTCATAATATTAAGCCCCAGTCCTACAATTAAAGTCTGTTGTTGAACATGGTTTTGAATAAATATTCCAGAATTGTATAGACTATTGAATTTGCATATCATTGTGGAATGAAATCAAATTCTATATCAAAAAACACTGATGTTTAACAGTTTTGAATTTGTAATCAAATTACAACATAATTTCTCTTAAGCCCTACTTTGGAATCTGTAATGACCGTGTGGATTTCTTCCAGAACACATCATAGGGTTAGATAATCTTACACAGATAACACTGTGACTTTTTCTATGATGTATTGCATCTTTAATTTGAAGCCTGTTCTGTTTATTCAATACAATTTGCATTCAGTGTTTTTGGTATTAATCACCTCTCCCCCTGCAATTTACTTGATGGTCAACCTTTTTTCTGGCCAATTCCAATTACAGGTGGAATACAGAGAAATGGATGAGAGCCTTGCTAATCTTTCTGAAGATGAGTATTACTCTGAAGAGGAAAGAAATGCTAAAGCAGAAAAAGAGAAAAAGCTACCGCCCCCCCCTCCTCCTCCACCTCCTGAGGAAGAGAATGAAAGTGAGCCGGAAGAACCATCTGGTGAGTAGTAGAAGATCCCAATCTAGCAAGGCAACAATTATTTTACTCTTGAGATATTTGTGTTTTTTTCAGGACAGCACAGAGAGGTACACCCTAATCCTTGAGTTCACCATAGGTTTTGCTGTGAAACAAAGAAAAAAGATTATTTCTATTCATTTCCTTTTTTCTCTTTAAATATAGTCAGTTATATCTTTTAAGTACTGCACGTTATCGTATTTTAGTTACTCAGCAAGATAGAATTATTGGACATTGTTTAATATAACGGTTCACTTGTTTTGCAACTAGGACTTGTATAGGGTCTTGATTTTGTAAATAAAACAAGTTAAATTTTTTTGAGAATTGCTTATAGGTTTTTTTTCCCTCTGCACTCTATTAAATAATGACCAGATATTTCTGTTTCAGAGAAAGAGTCATCCTGCGTGCTAGGAAAGTTTCTAGCATCTTGTTTTGCTACAGTTCAACTACCTGTACAATATAATGTTAACAGTGTGTCGTACCTTATGGAAAAAGAGTTGACACCTGCATTTTTTAAAAACACAGTTGATCTTGCATGGCACATGGTTGGTAACTGGCAGTCTTTCCTGCACTTGAAGGTCTAAACCTATTGTTTCAATTAAGAAGATGGCATCAGATGAGAAGGCATAATTTAGTAGATACCACAGTTTGGTTTTAGACAGTTGAAAAATCCAGGTTTAGCCATTCTTGGATTGTTGAATTGGAGTAATGAATGAACTTTATAAAATTAGATAGCAAGCCAGTGTATTTGGAGTTGTGTAAGTAGGTTAAAGATTTGTTTTGTGTTTCTTGATTATATTATTTGTGGAGGACACATGGCTTGGTAGCATTTCTAATCTATGCTCTAACTTTCAATCTTAATTTGCTGAATTGTGCTAGGCATGTGTGTTGCTATTAATTAAGATATGCAAGCTTTTGCTTTTGCTGCTAGATATATTTGCCAGTGTTCTCTGTACCAGAAATCATTTGTATCCTTTTTCTATTTAATACTTAAGTGCTGGGAACGTTTTCCTCTAATGCAGAAAGACAGTAAAAATTGTCAATAGATAGGAGTGCAATTATAAAGATAGCAGAAATAAAAATCCGGTTATAACATGCACTTATATGGGTGGTAGATAAATACAGTCTTCTCATATAAATGTTCATTTCAGGGTCACCCAAGCTCCTTATTTCAGTGTGTAATATAGGGCAGGCTATTGGGAAATAATTGGGGTTCTTGCTGATCTGTTGCAAACCTACCAGAGATCTATCAGTAACTCCAGATCTGTCTCGTTCTCATCCATGTTCTTTGTAGTCTGTGTTACATATGTAGATATTTCAGAGAGAGCAAGGGAATACGCAGTTAAACCTGAATATTTTGAAGGTGCAGATGTATCTCCAAATTGCTTATCTAGGAAGGATTTAACATTAAATATATTTGCTAATTTATGTACTGTATGAATCACAGAATTCACTTCTTTACGTTTTTATCTTTATTCATTCTTTAGCATTTATTTTCAATCTATTTCTGCTGTCAACTTGTTTATGATGCATCAGTATAAATATATCATTCAAATTTTGTCAGCATGTGTGTTCCTTTTCCAGAACCCAAATATTTGTTTCATTGATTGCTTGCCTTTTGTTCTAGAGCTCAGGGCAGTGTGCATAGCATTTCCTCTTCTCCTTTTTCCCATAGCAACACTTCTGTGAGATAGGTTGGATCGGTAGACTGTGACCAGTCCAAATTCACTTGGAAAGCTTTTATGGCAATTAGTGGATTTGAATGTAGATTTCTCTAGGGCTAATAGAATGCCCTAACCACTGCAAAGTCAGGTTTTACTTTCACTTGTGGAAAAGTTCTATTACTTCCCTCAGATCCATTCTTACAATCATATACTTCCTTTTTTCATTTTTTTTGTCATAGACATTTCCAAGTTTAGTACAAGGTTTAGAATGCTCCCTGGTTGTTTTCTTTTGAATCTTTAGAAGAAGAAGATTAAACTGTTCATTTGCCACTTTTTATAACAAGTAAGTAGATACTTACCAATCTTAGTAATTTTATTTAAAGTGCATCATCAAGCACATTTATCTCTTCACGTAAGACTTAATTGTTTTACAGATTGGTGGTACAGCAAGGATTTGATTAGTTATTTTTTTTGTAGCAAAAATCTGCTTTTGATTTATTCAGAAAATTGTACCAGAATATCTGAATAAAACATGTTACAATCCCCCAATTGCATTTCTGTAATTTTTGGGGGGGGATTGCAACAAAATAAGAGGAAATCTTTCAATTAAAACAAATTCAACAGCTTTGAATATATCTCTAGATTCATAAAAAAATTATGATCTCTGCCTGCACATGAACACTGGTTCAGAGAAAAAGATTCTACTACTTTTTTTATTTTTGTCAGCAAAGAAGAAGAGTGATGGTAAGGCTACACTAAAGAATGCTGTTTCAATAATCTTGCCATAGAAAAGGAATGCAAAAAGAAATAGGATGAATTACTTTCAAATATCTGGCAGTAAACATCAGAGAGATTATGAACTGCACAACACAAAAGATTAGTGAAAATAGTCACTAGTGGAAATAACAGCGTGTAGAAATGTAGGAAGAGAGAGCCGAGTTCAAATGCAGTGGTCCTGGTTGTGAGTTAAGTACTGTAAGTACCATGCAAAAATACAGTTTGAGCATTGCCCTCAACAGCAGAAGAAGGCAATTTACATGCTATTTACCCCAAAATACGGAATGAATTATGTTGGGGGTTTTTTTAGAATTCATCTGCAAGTGGTTTACAAAGAATCAGTACGTGTATAATTCAAAATCACAATCTTGAGAATACACATTGCTGAGGATAAACTACCTAAAATTGTCTTACAAGGAAAAAGACGGGCAAAAGGCACAGTACAAAAGTTATTTAAAAAGTGGCTTGGAGTGCATCTCTATACATTATCTGTTAAGCAATTAAATAATCTTTGTCATATTTGAAAAATATGTTTTAGTTCAATTTACACTGTACTCTCTTATTTATACAGTAATCATACAGCTTTATGTTTTACTGAGCTTGCTGTAAGCTGTGAAGGGGAAATTGATATGTGCTAATGTTTTCATTTGGAGGAAGTATAAAGCTTAATTTTCCTACAGTACAGATTATCTTCTAATTTGTTTTTCTACAACAGAAAGGGTTTACTCTACCAAGACTGAGAATTGCTACAACTCTCATCATCCCTCACTGCTGGCCATCCTGATCCTACAGTTATACTTAATCTACACTTAGGGGGCTGCCGAATTCCTAGCTGTGTCATATCTATCCACTCAATAATTCCATGTCTCTGTTGATAATTAGAAGCCTTGCTGTTGTACAACCATGTCCTTCCAGGTCTTAGCCATTCCCTCAGGTTTTTCTTCCTTTGTAGTACTGTTAATTGTGCAATCGCCCTTTCCTACACATTTCTTTGCTTGCATTGTCCCTACTGTAGCAGTGCATGGTGTGCATTAAAGGGACATAATGGTAAAAAAAAAAACCTCATTCCTTATCGCATCCCCTCTTTTAGTTATTATAACATTCATATATAACCTTTCTGTTTTTTTCTACGTCCGTTGTCTAACATTGGGTCCCCCTTCTGTACCCCAACTCCTGTTTAATAGCTACGTGAAGATTGACTTTTTAATAGGACACAGATGAGCTTCAGTAAGCAATTCATTTTTGTATCACACCTTTACTTCCCCTGCGTCTTCAGATGAAAAAGTGTTTCATCCCATATAGGTTGCTCCTTTTTGCAGGTGAAAGGAAACTTTAGGAAGAATTGAGGGAAGCTTTCTTCAAAATAAGGGAAATTTTGAAGAAAGCTTTTCTTAATTTTCCCTTAGTAAGGAGGCTCTGCTGGTTTTGTGTGCTTTAAAGTTATTTTACTCTGAGTTAGGAGT
>JANHFL010003516.1:304033-322063 GCA_032468155.1 Oxyrhabdium leporinum | reverse complement strand
CTCAGAATATTGCCCCCACAATCCGGGTCCTCATTTTACCTACCTCGGAAGGATGGAAGGCTGAGTCAACCTTGTGCAATTCCTGTGCATAGATTTTTAGCAATAAATCAGCTTAATTGAACCTTCACAATATGGACCTTGTCTTTTGCACCAGATATCAGGTGTTTAAACTAAAGATTGGCTATGCATTATCTACCAGAGAAATTAAATATATTACCAAATAAGTAGACAGTTTTTCTTTTCTTTTTTATTGCTATATGCATAAATACTTAACTATGTCAGTTGCATTGGAAACATAGCATTTTTCTTTCTTTTCTATTAAAAGCAGGGGTGGGCTGCCGCATGGTTGCAGAGGCTCGGGTGAACCTGTTGCTGTGAGCTCTGGCTAGGCCCACCCACTCACCGTTGCCCTAAGCTATAGCTATATAACTCACCTTTCCACTGCCCATGCTGCCCAGGTGAGTTCCGCACCTCCCCTGCTGTACTCACCGGAGCTGCTTTAATCATCAGCCGGCTCTCTGCAGCTTCTCACAAGCCCCAAAGTGGTGTGTGCGAGTGATGTGAGCGTGCACACGAATGCACACGCGTGACCAGCAAACCTCTTGCCGAAGCTAGAGGACCCCACCTCTGATTAAAAGCCATCTTTAATGCAAATTTCATTCTGAATGAATGATACGATTTCACTGAAGGCTAGCTATTACTATTATGTAAATTTGTCATAGCTGCCCTTTTAAGAAAACTCTGAGCATCTTACAAAATATTTATGGAAACTAAAGTATCAGCTGGGGTCCCAGGAATCTTGGGAAGTCAGTTCAGTAGCCAAGGTCACAGTGCTTCCTGAAAACCAGTTCATATTGAATATCCATTCACTATGGATAAACCCATGTTTATTTGTTTTTATGCTTTTGTATCCTATTCCTACAAATCACAACTGAAATGACTTAAAGCAAATAAAACAAGATGCAGGGCGAAATAATGATATGAAAAATAAATATCATAGCAGCCATCAAGTTGTAAATCTAGGTAAACTTCCAACTGAAATATGGAGAAAAAAAATGGGATACTAACTTGTTATCAGTGAAATCCTAAATATGATGTTACCTAATGAAGTCTAAAAACTAGCTTCCAAAAACAAGGATGTGGCCAATATGTTAGATATGACGTCTGGATGTATCTGTGCAGAATAGGAAACCATCTGGACCCAAAGGAAGAATTCCGTTAACAGGATGTCACTGATCCCAAAGAAGGCCTTTTATCATCTATTGTACCTTAATGAAATGGGGAATGATGAGAAGACCTTGATCCCAAGGAACCAACTGATCCCAAGGATCAGGAGCTGGTTCCTAATGGAGAATATAATAATGCAACTATTACAAGAGGCTCTACACAAAATGCTGGGAATTTTTTTCCTATGTAACAAACATCATTGAAGACAGCTTTTATAGCATTACTAATTTTCCTTCTCTTTTTCTTTGCAGGAGATTTTTCCACAGTGCCAACTATAACAAAAACAAAAACTACAACATCAGTAGAATCAAATCCATTATATGATTTTGGCATTTCTACAAATGAAAAATGGTAGCTTTGAGGTTCTTTTTCTTCTCTTACCTTACTTATTCTAAACCTTTCTCTTTCCATTTTCTTTATGCCTCAAGATTTTTCTTAGAATATGATACATAATTTTAATCTCATAACTTCCATCTCATTTCCATCTCACCACCGCATAATTAATGGAACCTTGACTAGCAAAAGTGACACACATTGTTTATGAATTTCAGGTGTATCTTTCCAAAATTCACTTTGTAATGAACATGAGAATTTTGTGGATATGGCCCAACTCCACTTTGGTGAAAGCGCAAGAAGAACCTGCAAGTTCTGTTCCTGAGTCACACACTATTAGTTTTGTCAGCATGGAAAACTAGCATGCATTGGTCTTATTTATATATATGGATGATGAATGTAACCAACATCTGGAATGGGGAGGTCCACAAAAACAGTTGAAGGAGATTTTTTGGTGAATTCTATATGTCTGAAAATTGTTACAAAATTTGGATGTATTTGTCAATATGAGTGCAACAAAAATCAATGAATCGACCATAACAGTAAAGGAACAAACAGTCTAAAATATGCACCGCACAGTGCACATGAAGGCCTTGGAAAAGATATTCAGATGCTGTGATCTCTCTACATATACACATGCAAAGATCAGAATTGTGCAAACCATGGTATTCCAGTCATATTCTATTGAACTGAAAGTGGACTGTAAACAAGCAAGATAAGTAGAATATTGAGGCCTTTGAATGTTGCAGTGTTGGAGAACACTTCTGAGAATAATGTGGACAGCCAGTAAAACAAATTGATGGATCATCGAACAAATCCAGAGTCCTCACTCAAAAAACAAGTGATCAGGCTCAAATTGTCCTATTTCAGGTGAAGTACAGTTCTCTGGAAACAGGCTCTAATGCTGGGAAAGATTGAAGGAAAGAGAACAAGAGAATGACTATCAGCAAGGTGGATAGACTCAGTTACAGAGGTGATAAGTGCATCATTGGGAGATTTGAAAGAACAGATTAGGAATATATTATAATAGAGAAAATCTATCTATGTGGACTATAGGAGTTCAAAATGACTTAATTGCACAAATTCAAATCAATCATATTGTATGGAACATGAGCACAGGCTGGTTCTATTAGTGGGTCTATTGGCCCACTAATGGATAATTGTAGATACTACAAGCACTGACCTGAGTTTCAGGAGGAATTATTGGGGAATTATCAGGAAATCTTTAACAATCCTTCCTGTGACATGTTTTTTGCTATAATTTTGACTAATATCTTCTATAGTTTAAAAGCATCTCTAGGCTGATCATCAAATGTGTTTCATCACTCAGTTTTCCCAGGATCTGGGCATTTGCAGATACGTTGAAACTCAGTCCATCCCAGAAAAGGCCCCAAAGGAAACAATCAGTATAACACCACCAGACATACGCTGGGTGGAAATGAACAAATCTATTAAATTTAGTTTTACTTAGTTAGTTTTGTAACATACATTAAAACCATAATACATTTTGGATTAATTTTTGGACAGCATAGACATTTTGCATATTTTCTGATACATGCATTTTTTCAGTTTTCTTGAATATATGTTTGTGGGCATATTATCAAAACATACGCTTTCTCTCTCTCTCTCTTTCTCTCTGTTTGTGGGTACATATGCATGAGTGTGCATATACAAGCTACATGGCAAAATGGGTAATATACTTTGGTTTGAACATTTGATCCTCCTGTAAGTTTAAAATATATGAAATTGGCATACATTTTTGGTTGGAAAGAATTTCTTATCAAGCCCTAATCAATATTATTCAGGAATGTGCTTCAAAGTTTTCCATCTTTTCTGCTTTGGCAGAAATATTGTTTTAGGAAGGTGCAGATTTGTGGCTTCACTTCTCCCATATCTAGTGAAATTACGGCATTATTCCTGTGAGGTATGAGATCTCAATCTGAGCAGCCAAAGTTTCAGGAGAAAGTGAGCAATATTAAGGTCTAATAAGAAAAGGGGTATAACCATAAGTCATCCCTAGAGTAATCAATACTGTCTCTATACCATGTCTAGACCCGAGTCCTAACTTTAAAAAGTCGATGTAATCCTCTACCACTAGACATATTGTAATTGTTCCTCACGCTCTCATCACATCCACAACCAAAGAGAAGACAGGAACCCAGGTCTGCTTCAGAAAGTGCGTTGCCAGGACTCCTGACAGCATTCCCTTATGAAGTAAAGCATTAACCTCCTATATTCACCTGACTACAACCTCAACCCAGCCTTAAAGGATTAAAAAGAAAACACCATGGATCAAGCTTGTAAATGACAGGTGTCAAATGCACTCTATTTATAATGCAATTAAGAAACCCTACCTTAAATAATTGTAATATAATTGTATGAAGTCTTTGATTAATTTTTCCTTCCTGTGAGTTGATGTTTCTTAAAGAAAAAGAATTACATCTCATTTGTTGACACTGGAGTTTTTTTTCAAGAAAGTGTAGTCCTAGAGCTGTAAAATCAATGGGAGTTTTACTAGAAAGGTGTGAATTGCATTTTGACTTATGCAGGTTTGCTCCAAATGTCTTTCTGTGTTCAGGCTGACTGCTATCCAGCTATGTATGCATAGGGCTAGTGACCCTAACAGTTCAACTACCATTCATGTGAATTCAGAAATAAACCCTTCTAAATTCAATGGGAACTACTCCCTGGTATTATATGGATATAAGAAACCGCCTACCTAGACTTTCACCTCTATCTTTATCTTGCAGGCAATATGCTGAACAATTTCTAATTTATGATGATTAGTAAACCTAGTTAATCAATATTTAGTTAAATGCTTCCCTACTAATTTCATAATTATTTGTCATCAGTAAAAACATTTGACACATTAAGAACTACCCATTATTTCACATCATTTTCAATTGTAGAGTCTCCTCAGCTCTAAACTCCTGCTGCTTCCTTTTATTCTGTCAGCTAATTAAACACAGAGTTCTCTGGAAAGCGACCAGTGAAATCTTCCATGCCAACAAAGGACATTTCTCAATAGGGCTGTTGTCAAATGCACTTTGAGATGTGTTATGAAATCTCTCCATAAAGCACAGTGTTGAACGATTCTTCTGCCACTTGAGGTTTATGATCACCCAGAGTTTACAAGGAGGAATTTGATGACTGACTGCAAGCATTTTGGGCAAACAATTTTTCTGCAGTTCAGCTGTTCTTCTGAAAGATGTCATGGTGGCATACTGGTCTTTGGTTTCAGCATAACAATGTGACTTTTTACGGATAGACAATTAGTTCACTTGCTCTCATGTCTCTGGCTTGGAGGAGGAGATTATTATGGTTACAAAGGGAATTCTCTTTTAGCATGAAATTGATAGGCTGCATGTTTTGGAGTTCTAGCTACACATCACATAGGATTCTGGACACAGCCAAATGATCTCTTCTGAAATAAATATCATTTTTTTAAATTAAACCCCTCCCCCAATCCTTCAGTTTCTTATGCACAGCTGCTAAAATCAATAAAATAATTTCTCAAATAAATGTTTCCCTAAATAAATCTTAATTATTGACACAAGTCTATCAATGATGATACCATCCTCATCTTCTCAGGGAGGGAGTTCCAGAATGCAGATGTGGCTTCTAAGAAGGTTGTTATGTTTCTCCAGTCAATTATGCCTCCATCACCACAGCTGGGAGCACAGGAAAGAGTTTGTTAGGATAAAGATATACTACTATGGAAAAGGGCAGATCCAGAGATCTCCTATATATTTGAAATATGCCAAGAAACGAATTGATAAATTGTACATTTTTTTCCAGAACTAATATAACATGGCAATTTTAACAAAAAGGACATTGCTGTATTCTTGCACAACTCTTATTCATTTAAAAAGTATTTATGCAGGGTAGATTTCCAATGTATTATGTTCTGTTTGAAAAGGTATCTAACAGTGAGTGTGTAAATGAAAAAGAAAATTTGTGTTAATATGTACATTGTTCCTTCCAGTCATAGTCTCCTCAAATAGATTTTGGAAATTTTCCAATTAATGCTATTTTAAAAACATAATTATAATATGCAGGATATTTATTTGCTTTATTTATTATTCTTTTGGACATAGACTAAAGCAATAGCACTTAGACATATATACTGCTTCATAGTGCTTTACAACCCTTTCTAAGTGGTTTATAGAGTCAGCATATTGCCCCCAACAATATTTACCAACCTTGGAAGAATGGAAGACTGAATCAATCTTGAGCCCTGTCAGCATCAAACTCCAGGCTGTGTTAGAGTTAGTCTGCAATACTACATTTTAACCACTGTGTCACCACTGCTCAATAAAGGCAGAATGTATGCTTAGAAGCAAAGAAAAATAGTTAAAAAAATAGAGAGTAATCTTGAGGGAGTGAGGAGTTCCACATTTAGTGTTTACTTCTTTATCATTGTTCTTTGCAAACAAAAATAGCATGTTAGAGATGATTTTGTTGCTTAGGAATTATTAATTGTTATTTAGCTTATGAAGTCCCCAAAACCTGCCAATTAAACATTGCCAAATTTAAGACCAATTACACAGAAAAGTATTAAAAAGTGATATGTAAAAGATATTTTGAAAGGTGGAAGTTGGTGAGAAACTGAAATTTAGTTTGGCATGACCAGCTTTTTGAAGAAGGCATAGTACTAAGTATTTGTCAGCCATGGCTGGTAAGGGAGAAAATTACAGTATATATTATTTAAGTGGAAATTTATTTTTTTATTTTGGGCCAAATATTGTCCTTGTCATTCTCAGAATGAAAAATTTAACTTCATCATAAACCCTTGAGCTTTTGAGATCATTGCTTCAAAAACTAGTTGCTCGGCTTTCTTGCCTGTCTTTTCATCCCACACAGAGTTCAGATTTATAATTTGGGGGGGGGGGGGAAAGGAAGCAATAAAAAGTCCTTTTCATCATTCAAAACCTCTCCCTCCATATGCTGCCCATCTTTGTGCAGTTAAGCCACACCATCACTTATGCACATTTTTTAATTATTTGAATTTTTGGAAAGATCACAATCTGTCTCCCCAACTTCTCTTCCCGACTATATTTTAAAACCTAAAAAGGATCCTTCTTATCCACAAATTCCTGCTCTCTCATTAGTGACTAACACTAATTATGGAAATGAGTGGAATAATGATGAATGTAATTTGATAATTACTAGAGCTTTGAAAATCCAGTATAATCTCCAACCGAATTAACTTTCCAAACTGGATTGTTAGTTTGGAAAAAAATTACAGAATCAAATCAGATGCTTCCAAATAATTCAGATGACTCGACAATGATTAATGCATGCACATCTTTTTTGCCTAAATTAATTTTCCAAATAATATTGACATTATCCAAACATTCAGTTTAGTTATCCAAGTTTAATTTGTTTGAGTTCTGAATCAAAATGATGATTTGAGAAAGACCTGATCCAGTCTGTATAATTTTATATTTCATTTACATAATAATTTTTCCATCATTATATATGTAATCATTACTGTCATCCTGAACTTGTTCCTTCATCAGCTCAATTTTTGAAAATAAAAATTGAAACTGTAATAATACAAATATTCTCTGACAGTTAATTCCAATTTTATCTCTAGTTGTACTAATATAAAGACTATTTCATTGATGTTGCTTCTGTATTCCAAGAGAAAATATCTCACAAAGAACAGAAACAAATTTGATATCAACTGGAATTTTATCTTCAGAAAGGAGGACTTAAACTCATTTGCTTGTTTTCCTTCCCAGCAAGGTTTTTTTTTCCTTTCTAGCAAACTTTATTCCTACTTTACTTGATAAGGCTTGTTTTCTATGTCTAAAAACTCTCTCTTGTTCTATCCAAGAATATAACTAAAATAGACAGAATCCCCCCAGTGATTTGTAGTATCTTCCGGTATCAATCAACTATTGTTATAATGATGTAATGAGGACAGGCTTCATATTACCTTACAAGTAGCTCACTGATACTAGCAAATGCTTTAAGTCACTACTGTGAAAATAGCAAATAATTTCCAGATCAGCTTCTTTTTCTTTTTCTTTCTAGCCTTCTTTTTTTTTCTATTTCTAGTCTCATAAATTAATTAATGAAATTTTGATTTGTTGCTTTTTTGAGACTAACTTGTAAGTGTTCACTTTTGTACTTATTTTATAATCCACTTATGTTAGTGTGTTGATTTTAATAATCTCTCTAATGGAATGCAGGTTTCTTTCCAATAGGATTGCAACTTCTAGGAAACAATTTCATGTAATTGCAGGTTCTGTGGAAATCAGAAAATCACATAGATGTGGTTGAGCATGGCCTGAGTAAATAAATAGTCATGAGTGGCATCACATAATTATACAATTACAATGTATAAACAATCTGCACAAAAGTTGTTAATAGGAAGCAAGAACATATTTCTTATTAATTTCTGCCCTAGATTTTACAAGTGGAATAGTTAATTCCCTTTCCCCCCAATCAGTTGCAGAAGCTTTTAACAATATTATAGCTGAAGTTCATAGTGGTGTCTAATGAATTACAGATGTCTTGATTAAAAGCACTTGTTTCACATCATGTAATTGAAGTATGAAATGTAGAAGAATGGGACAGAGGTAAAGAAATGATATTGCTATCCAGAGTGGGTTTTTTTCCTTTGACATAAACCAGCTACCATAAACCAGCTGCCATATTGGAACTATTTTTTTAAAATTACATAGATCAGTAGTCATTCTTACGTTCTTAATAATGTGGCTGCTAGCTGATCATTCAGCATTCATTTGAAGTTGAAAATTGGGTTTCTGAACCCTTCACAGAAAATATGACACATGGCACATACTATAGTACAACTACAGATGCAGCAAGTTTATGCATCCTAATGTAGCCAATGACATTTGAAACTATGATTGGTAGAACAAGCTAAACAGAAGCATCCAAAAGACATGACATTGCATTAGTCATATTTGGGGCAAAAATATATTAGTTCCACATTTTTAAATACAACCTAAATACTGGTTGATCAGAATAAAACATTTTAAGTTTGTTACTCCAAAGGTCACATAAAATATTAATATCACTTCTACTTGTTCAACTTCCTATAAATCTAATAATTTATTATAAATCATAAAAGTTAGACTAATGGTAGGAGACCTACAGCTTCTCATCTAGTACCTTTCATGTTAATTCAGAAAGTATCTCCCAGAAGTGTCTATCAGGAATTCCAGATACTTGTAGCCTTAACATATAGATTTTTGATTATAGAATCCTGCATTATATATTTGCCTGATTGAAAGAAAAGCCCTGTAGGAAAACACCCAATGGCTGATATGAAGTTTTGGGTTAAACCAAGTAGATTACTTTGTCTAATCAAAACTGAACCTGAACTCTGCATCCCCCACTTTAAGTCATACATTCTGTGGTGTCAATTCTAGACTGTACTCCATAAATCGGTGAAGCCAAGACTCCAATTGAATTGTTACCAATGAAAATGAAGCCAAACTGTAATGTTCAATATTTAAATTCCCTGTATAGATACCCTTCAGCTATATTAATACAAACAGTATTAAAGAAAAAATAATTTCTATCTAGTTAAAATGATAAAATATGGCAGAATTTTCAAGCTGATTCCTTATCACAAAAGTAAAAATGGTGGAGTAGCTCTTGTTATATTTTAGAAGCACAAATCTATTCAGAGTCCTGAATGTAGACTTTAATGGTGTAAATAAAAGATTTGAAAGCCTCAAAGATTATTTTGAATTATATACTTACCCACTCATAACTAGGCACATCCATAGTGACACATACATTTCAATGAGCCATGAAAGAAGGATAAGAATTGCCTTCTAGGAACTTATAATCTCATGATACAGGCTTTACTAAATGCTTTTCTTCTGATATCAACATTTCATTCACAGCAGCTGCTGAATCAGTCTAGAAATATTATCAGTTCTTCCAGATTGGAGGGGATGTTTTTGTTTTCCCCTTGTCATAATTAAAAAAGAAATCTTTCCACACAAACAATGTACACACAAACAATTTGGGAATGACATGGTCATGCAATCAATTTGATCAGGAGCCATGGTGGCAAACTGGTTAGAATGCAGTAGTGCAGGCTGACTCTGGCCACTGCCAGGAGTTCAATCCTGACCAGCTCAAGGTTGACTCAGTCTTCCATCATTCCAAGATCAGTAAAATGAGGATCCAGATTGTTGGGAGCAATACGCTGATTCTATCAACTGCTTAGAGTACTGTAAAGCACCATAAAGTGGTATATGAGACCCAAGTTGATCTGTTGTAGAAATTGCCTTTCCATAGTTGTTGTTCAATTGTTCAATGTGTCCTTTTGACCATTCTGGATTTTTCTGTAAAAGAGACTGGACACCTTATCTTTTTCTCTTGATATGAGCATATCAAACTCCCAGGAAACTGCTATATCTGTCAGCCAAGATTCTTGGTGTGTCAATACATTCTTTGGAGATGGAGATTGTACATCATGGAAAATTTATGACATACATACATAAATGTGGTTGGGGGACAGGAGAAGTAAAAAGGTTCTTTGATTAAAAATGATTTGCAACAAAATTAGTTTCAATAGGGAGAAGGGAAAGAAAGATCCAGAAGCACAAGAGAACTGAGAGGTAGCTGGGGCAGGCTTTTCTACTTTATCTTTCAAATCAGTTTGTCTGAATTTTCAGAAGACTTTTTGGCTTTTTGGGGTAATGGTTGACATACATTCCATACATTTTAAACTAAAATAACTTGAGAATACTGTGAAAACATGAAGTGAAAGCTTTTTGTATTCCCTTCATAAATCTCATGTGATTCTAATAGTAACCTTTGCCTCTGCATTTATCTTTAATCATTATTGCATGTAGAATTGTTCCCCATCCAGAGTCACTGGGCTGAGATGAGCATCTACATAAATTTAAATATATAAATAAGTAAATAATGTATACACATTATTTTCTAAGCTCAGGGGACTATAAATGGGCCTTCCCTTTTTATCTTTTTTGTTTATTGTGTAGATTAATTGAAAATACTTTAAGTATCTGGCCAAAATAAGTTCTGTGGTTCAATAAGTTCTTAGATGCCAATATTTTATACAGCTAACCACAAAAAATGAATAAAATACTACATTAAATAGTATTTACCTACATGTTCACCTACAGCAACATGGATTACTTCCTAAGACAGTTGGCCCACCTCTGTAGCAATAAGAATAATGGGGGAAGGGATGCTAATAAGATCAGTTCATTAGGATGCATCTTTCTTAGTAAGGTATAGAGCATCTATAAATATTTGAGATTCCCAAAGCTTTTGTTCAATAAGATTTATATCAGTCACAATAACAGCTGATATTTAATAGGCAAATACAAACTACTTTGGCTGGTGGGAAATATGGATTGTTGTATTATCCTGCATACTCAATATCTGGAAAATTAGAAAAATATCCATATGTTAAAAAAATGTCTTGCTAATCACCATAACCAAGATTCTATCATACCAATTTTTTGTTAGTATTCCTATTTATTTCATTGCTGAAACTGAATCATGTTCAACAAAACATGCTCAAAGAAGAGAAGATGGTTTTTGAATTTATTTTGTTGCATTTTATTTCTTGCATTTTGTAATCCATGGCTTCGATGTTGATTCATATATCACAGTTATTTATTACCGTGTAGCATGCTGTCCTTACAGGATGTGTTTTCTGAATGAAGGAAGGAAAAAGAAAATTTTAGATTTGCAGTGGAATCCACCATTTTGCTCATTTGCACTATAACTTTGGTAGAAAACAATAGATTTTATTAGTTAGACATTCTTAGAAAGTTCTTAGAAACTCTTAAGGTTAAACATTAAAATAAAATATTGACAATAAGAAAAGTTTTAGAGTGGAGCCATAGAATAGAAGACTCCAAGCAGAAATTGGACAGCCATCTGAGTTGAAAACTCCTGCTCTGCCTTTTTTTTTTTTTGTCTTGTCTTGGTTCATTTCTCCATGCCAGGGATTTTATTTTAGATCAGTGATGACCCAAGGATAAGATTATTGTAATTCCACGTTGCCTTAATTCTACTGTTCACCCTTCATTTATTTCAAAAAAGCTGGTGTGTAAGACTATGTTAAATGGGTCTTTAACAGTTTTAACAGAGGGCAGACTCTCAAAACATGTAATCATTTAAATAAGCATGAATGAGTCACTGAAGACTCACTACAGCAAGTGTCAAACTCGCATCGTCACGTTGTTATCACATGATGTATCACAACTTTTTCCCCCTTTGCTAAACCGTGTGTGTGTGTGTGTGTGCGGCCAGTGTGTGATGCATCCACCCCGTGGGCCACGAATTTGACACCCCTGCACTACAGGTTTCAAAAAGAAGGACTAACTTCTACTACATTTGCAAAGAAACTTTTCCAGAACAGTATAAATCTAGTGCTCAGAACTGGGGTGGGATCATTTGGGGCTTATTAATGAAATACTTGCCTCAAAATTAGAAAGTTATCGTGCCTCTTCCTCCCTTGCCATTTTAAATAATTGAAACATCTTAAATGTTTCTAATAGAAGAAATGGGTTATAAGGTATGTCATTAAGCTTAAGAGTAATTTGTTCAGTCTTAAATGTCCCCAAAGGATTTGCTGAGGAGCAATTGAACCTTATCTATGCAGGATTAGAAGACCATGGACTATTCTAACTTGAACCATCAAAAATACCATTTTATTTTTATCAGAATAGGGTCATTGCACAAAAAGAAAAAATATAGGAGATGTAAAGCATGCCTATGATGAATGTTATGAAGTGAAGTACTTCATAACAGCTGAGAAATTAACACTGAATAAAACTGCCAAAATTTACAGCAACACATTTGATTTCTAAAGTTTATTCACTTAATGCAAGGGTGATGAGACTTCTCTGTATCTTTCTAAACTTTTTTATTTTCAAGAGTACATTCAGAAGGGAACTGGATGCTGTGCAGGGAATAAGAATTTGTTGCTTGAATAGGAACTTTATTCCAATTGTAGGAGGTAAATTAAATCCAGAATTCTATATACATTGTGACACATGGTAAATACCCTGAAAACTACTATTTTTCATGCTGTACTATAGTGCTATTACACTTCCACTTCAAATATTATTTTAAAAGGAAGTGACAAGTATCTTTGAAAAGGGACCATGCTATGATGATACATGATCTCTTGTTATATACTCAATTCTCCCAGCACGGGGATAATATTACCAAGACATGTAGTCTGTTGCTGCAATATTAAACAAGCAAGCAAAATAGGACCTGCAGGAGTGTCCTTAGGGGAGATGGCAGCCAAGATGGGAGTCATGAAGGTGTGATCAAAGCCTTCTTGCCTTTCTGTAAACTTTCATGTCACAAGCACATACAAAGGTGTAGTGTTTCAGTTATATAATTACAAATGTCATTCTGAGTTCTCTTTTTTATTCCAGTTAGTTCTACTTCAAGTAGTGGAAGCGAGATGGATGGCAAACAAATCTAATAAATGAAATAAAATATACAGTCTATACATATTTTGTTCATTGCGGTGATATTCTGGCAACAGAACCACTCCTGCCTGAATGTTATATTTTAAAATATGCCACTTGATAACACATACAATACTCAACGTTAGCAATCTATGTAGAAAGTAATCCCTAGACAGTAAGTAAAAGAGAGTAAGGAGTTTTAGTGGGAAATGGTGAGTGGGGAGAAAAGTATGTAAAATGTGGTGGAGTTTTGGTCAGATTTAAATCAAAATAGGAAATGATTATATCGTCTTGTAATGCTTAGCTACTGGAGATTTTAATTCCTTCTTCCGTCTCCTCAAAGAAAACTAATTTATAGGATTAAATCTGGTTAAATTAATTTCAGATGTGGACCATAATATGAAGAAATACATGTACTGACATAGACATAAATATGTGAGAAATAGATATAGATAGATATATAGGCGGGGAGGGAGAGAGAACTATTCTGAGTAGCTAAGCTACATGCACACACATTTGCTCCTTTTGGGGGGCTTAGGCTTTCATTAGTTAATGTCAGATTTCATTTCAGAATAGAAACACAATAACCAGGTCTGTTTTCTCCTGGCCTAAACAAAAAGCTCGGCAAGACTTGACCCATGCTGTTTTGCTTCTCACCTGTGACCTGGAAGGCTTATTTTCCAGAGAACACCATTTCTCTCATTCCTTTTCTCAACAGTTTGTTTTGTGTGTCAGCTGCAGTAGCCGCATGCCTGAGAATCAGCCACAATCATTCAAACCATAGGTGTGCAACAGAAAATCCACGCTGAACATAGAATCCAAGACAGAACACCAATGGGCAATTAAAGATGCTATTCTTCTCATCTTATAACTTTTCTGCAAGGCTTGCAGAGTAAGCAAAGTTTTCATTCTGCTGAAAAGCACTTCTATTGTTTCTGCAAATCCTCACAGAGCAGGTTTACACATTATATCCCTGAAGTAGGCCACTCAAATTGTTTTTCCATGATAATGTTCTATTTGAAGCAACCTGTTTATGTATTACGCTTTCCCATGAGCCCTGGGACAATCTAGGAGGCAAAGTTCTCCCTCTCCCCTAATTCTACAGCTACTCTGCATTACAAACAGCATAAGATCATCAGGGCAAGATGAAATGACGTTCCATGTTCATAGGAAAAACTTATTTGATAACCCTTCAGTTGAATGATTTCTACTGCACACATAAATATCACTATGTTCAAGATTCTACCTATCTTTCTTTGGGCAATTATCTTTGCAAGATAGAAGAAATAAAGATTGCTAAACCCTGATTTAGCCATAATTTGATGAATAGCCATGGTTGCCTAATGTACTCATCTTGCTAAATAAAAAATTGAACAAACATTAAGGTTAAGGGAAATATATGCATATGCCAATGACTGGCCCATATATGTCTGGTAGATTCAACTTTCTTTCCTTTCCCCAGCTCCTGCCCACCTAGCAGTTTGAAAGCATGCAAATGCAAGTAGATTAATAGGTACCACTTCAGTGGGAAGGTAACAGCATTCCATGCAGCATTGGCGAATAGACCACATGACCATGGACAAATGTCTTTGGACAATGCTGGGTCTCTCAGCCCAGAAAAGGACATGACTGACAGGGAAATCTTTAACTTTACCTTGTTACTCAAATGAGGAATCTCTCATCCAGGCAATTTTTAACAAAACAAGCAAATGAAAAACCTCTGTAATGCATGCCATACACCCTTATTGGACAAAATACAATCTAACAGACAAGTTCTATTTATCCTAATCCACTGCTAAATTGCCAAGGGATTATTTCAAATGTTTTTCCCACAGCTGTGCAAAACCTTTTTGTTCATTTTTTTTTAATGAAAATCTGTTTTTAGGACTTGTCACTGCATGAGCTTTGAATGAGTTTAAGAGGACAAGTTAAAGCTGTCTCCTTTGCTTTTGGGGTTCCAGAAACCCCAAGGACTTTTTTTTCAAGCTTGGATTAGAAGGGTATCTTTCAAATCTTGGCTTGACAAGGAATTGTATCAAGGCCAGAGTTTACTGATCAGTGCAAATAAATTATCCTTATTCCCAGGAAACTTTCTTCTCTTTGAAAAAGAAATATAAGATCCTCCTGAAAAAAATGGCATGAAGCCAAGTGGCTGATGGAACAGACCAAAATTAGGAAGAAAAAAAGAATTGTTTTGATATCTTGTTTCCTCTTCTTTGCAATAACAAAACATAATCCTGAACAGAATAATTTAATTGTAACTGAAATTGGAATGCATATTTTGGTATCTTATTTTGCATAGTAATTGGGGATAAACAATTTGTATCTCTTCTTGATTCTTTACATGACTGGCTCTTCTGGAGCCAGAAATACTATTGTAAATTCATCAGTTTAAAAATGGCAAAGCGTTAGTAGAGGGATTTGATTGAACAACAGATATGAAAAACAAATCTGAATTGCGGGCCTCTGATTTGGCCCACCTATTTACCCATATCAAAACAATTCTCAAGATCCTTAAAGATTGGAGTAAATCCATACTAATTCCAATACATAAGAAAGCAATTAAATCAGCTCATTAGCTATATTCTAATCAGGTTGCTGAGTATAATTAATAAATTTTAATCACAACATCTCTTGTCAACTGGATGATCTAAGAAAAAAATTCTAGCCAGGAAACAAGCCAGCTTCCAACAGGTCTTTTTGATAGTGGATCAAAGTGTTATTCTGCAATATCTGTCAACAAAATATGCTAGAACTCAAAGAGGCACTTTCTCTGCTGCCTTTATGGATTTGAAGGCAGTTCAATTACCCAGAGAGGTTATGACAACAATGGCAGCTTCTTCTATTGATTGCTGTCTTCTTTACTTAATAATAATGTTACACAAAAACACTACAATGCAAATTTGCTGCATAAAAGACAGAAAACTGACTGCACCTATCCCAAGTACCAAAAGATCTAAATAGGGCAGGGTTGGCCTCTAGTCCTATTTAATGTTTATATCAATGATATTACAAGGACCCTCCCTAAATGTGAATTCCACCCTCCGTCCTGAGGTCAGAGTCCAATTTCCAAACTATTACTCACTCATGATGCTATCTTATTATCTCTGTTTGATTAGTGGGGTTGAGAAAATGTCTCTGGCAATGGTATTATGTCAGACTAAAATAATACAAATCAACTATTATAAAAACAATATGGTGATATTAACAAGTCATCACTTCAATTTTCCTCAAACAAAAAATAATAATACCTTAAGCAAGAATATATATTTCCAATCTATCACATCTTAAGTGTCCTTTTGCTACATATCCAAATATAAATCTCCAACCAACTATTCATGTTAAAATTGGAATGTCCCCACACTCATTCCAATGCAATCCAAATACTTGAGACCTTTATTCAGTCTCCAATGCTGTCCTTTGACTAGAACTGGGATATATCTTTGTCAAGGCTCATTTGAAGTTATGTTGCTTAAATATATTTATTTATTAGATTTTTATCCCACCTTTATTACTTTATATGTACCTTAGTTGAAATGAATATTTAGCTCAACTTGTAGCCCTATATGCCACACCTATACATGGAAGAATCCAATTTCATTTTATTTGGCCTTCATGTTTACTCATCACATTCTACATATGCTGTGTGGAAAGAATCTGGAGCAAAGTTAAACAAAAAAAGACCTCAATGTGCAAAGGGATAGATCAATATTATTTTCATCTCATCTCACCTTATCTATCCACCTTTTTCCACCTCTAAATATATGTTGTACATGCCTTCCCTTGATGGTGTTGCAAGCATATGTAACAATGTTGCCTTGCAGGATTGACTAATATAATATCTGTTCTGACACTAAAATTGAAACAATTATTCATATACTCCGGTTCACCCAATATACTATCGGCGGATAGCAGAAATGATGCTCCTCCAATTACAAAATATTCAACTTGACACCAACAAGGAACACTCTACTTTTTACTAAGGGACCAATCCTGCAAATTTTTCAGGGAAAAGGCTAAATATTACTTTACAGCTATGGCTTACATATTGTAAAACTGTAATTTATCCTCTTCTTCAGTTCTTGCATTCAACCTGCTTCTTTTTTCTTTCCTTTCTTCTTTCAAATGTATATTAATGTTCATTTTATTCTGGACTACTCTATAATACTGCCCTGACACTTTGACCTTAAGTGTTATTTTAAGTGGCTGCCTTTGACTATAATAAAGCTTATTTATCCTTCAAGGAGACATTTGATCTGAACTGATGATGACTGGACAGCCATTCTTAGTTTTGCTTTGTTGGTCTAAGGATGTTAGGTATTAGATCTAAAAAGGGGGAAATCAAATTATGTGGCAAGAATAGCTAAATTCTTTGCTTCTTATAAAGCTATAAGTTAATTAATTAAATGTTCTTAAACAACTTAAGTACACTTAAATATGTACTTCTTGTTTTTATGTTATGCAGTGTCTGCTTTTAGATAACTCATAAAAGGGGAAAACAGCAAAGTTTTAATAATTTTAATGTTTAAAAGTTAAAAGTTAAAAACTAATACAAACTAAGAAAAAGATAAAAAGATAAAAATAAAAAGTGTAGGGAGAAAAAAGTGGGTTAAGGGAAAAAGTAAAAAATAATATATAAAGAAATGGCTTCCCTCTTCATCAAGACAAGTACAAACAATTTCAGTAACTTATCATCTTCTCTAATATTTCAGCCAAAGTTCTCTTCATCCCATATGTTATCTTTCATTTATTAACAAATAATAAAGCCTCATTGTCATTCTATATATCATCTATCTATCTATCATTTACACAGTAACTCATCATTCTCTGTAAAAATATCATAAAAATATCTTCTCATATCTTATCTCATGAGAATCTTTAAAGACTTGTCATTCAGTCCTGGACAAGAAAAAAAAGTTCATATATATATGAACTTAATATATATATATATATATATATATATTATTTATTTTTATTTATTTATTTTCACATTTATATACCGCCCCATTCC
>JANHFL010003516.1:289416-303933 GCA_032468155.1 Oxyrhabdium leporinum | reverse complement strand
TTGAACCGCTAGATTGAATCAGCAGAAGTGGCCTGCAGTTCAACACTCTAACCACTGCGCCACCTAGGCTCATATATTATATATATTAACCTTGATCAAATAAGCCAACTTTGCATTCTGCCTTTTTGCTTTTAAACGTCTTGATGTGTCCCCAAAACGTATTTCTTTTTTACAGTTATTTGAGGTTCTGAGATTTTTACCTCCCTGCTATGAATTGCTGTAGAAGCTAGGAAAATCTCCTAATGACCACAACAGGCAATAAGACAAAAGTCCAGAGGAGGACTGGGAGAAGAGGAACAGCAAGATGAGGTTTTGCATGGCCCCTATGCTACAGAGAAGGCAGAAACAAAGAAAACTCTTATTGATTTCAACCTTGCTCCTTTGGTATGGGCTACTGGGAGAAAACAAACCTTTATTTCTACACTAAGGAGGATACAGAATCTAACCCCATTATATTGCAGCTGAATGCAGCAAATTGGCTTAAACCAGGGGTGTCAAACTCATGGTGTCACATTTTCATTATGTGACATATTGCAACTTTCCCCCCCTTTGCTAAATTGGGAGTAGGTGTCGCATCTGGCCCATGGGCCACTAGTTTGATACCTCTGGCTTAAACCCTATTATCTCAAATCTAATTAACCATAGTTTTTTTAATTTTTATTCCCATCTTAATCAGAATACATACTATCACTTATTTTGTTTCTTTCTAAAATAAAATTTAAATCATTTTAAATTTCAATTACTTTGAAATCTGATTATCTTCTGTACATATCAAAAATAATTATAATTTTTTAAAAAATGTCTGGCTATTTAAAATAGGTAAGTAAATCTTAATCCAATCCATTTTAGATTTCAATGCTTTCTGGAGAATTTCTGCAATTCCATTCCAATAATAATTTAAATTATCTAATTTAATCCACTATTCTAGGGTCTTTGTCTATCACATGTTGATTTATTTAATGCACAGATGAATGTACGAAATATAAATATCTCCTTCATACTCCTTCATATTTCTAGTATGTAATTACAGCGTATCAACATGATGACAGGATTACTGAAAAACTATTTTATATCTTCATATACTAACTTTTCAATATTTTCTCCAAAATCTTCAACTTTATGAACCATATAAGATCTACAGGAAGGAAGTTCAGTGTCTTGAAATTATAGTTAATATAGTTAACATTTAAGATTTCCACATCACCACTGCTTCTGATCTTCAAAGCAATTTGACCTACAGTAGCCTTTATTTCTAGTGATTCAGAAGTCCTGACAACTAGGAATGAAAATCACTGCCTTCTTGCCTTAACTGTTGAATATTCTCCAACTATTGCCCCCCCTCAAAAAAAACACTTGTCATTCTGACTTCCAGCTTTATGGAAACTAAAATAAATTATAACACACATATAAATCAGAATTTTTACAGTACTTAGCATTATTATGACCATTTTATGGTGATATATATAAATCAGTCATTCAAGAAATCAACCCACCTTTCTTCTTGAAAAAAAATTACTAGGGTGGCTTCAGACCAGCTGTTGAGAGCCAAGTAAAAATGGTTGACCAAGATTTACGGAGCTGCAGTCTCTCAAAAGGGAGAGTAGGTTAGCAGCAACTTAAACTATTTCACAGGAAACAGTAAATATATATGGTCAAAAACCTTGTCACAGAATCATAGGGACATTACACTTATTCAAATGTTGCACAGAAATTGTGGCCAAATGTGGCCTGTCTCATGTGATATGGATATAGATTTCCTACATCAATGAGTTCCATTATATTTCTATTTGAATTATAATAACTATTTCTAGTGCTACATCAATAGAAATAAATTAAGAGCTGTAGGTTTTATGAAAAGCTCTTTTTAATTATCTTCTCTGTTTTGTAGATCAATCACGTGGAATGTAGATTTAGACTCATTTTGTGAAAAAGGTGAGGAAAATCCACCAAGGTGGCTATCCCATATTTTTTAACATGATCAATATTCTCATTTATTTGTTTATCAAACTTAAGTATTACCCATCTCACTGTTAGAGGGACATTGGGAGGTGTACAACTAAAAGCATAAAAACAATATAAAAATACAATAATTAATAAAAGGAGTCAGGTTAAAGAATAAGGATAAAGTTAAACATTAAAAGTTGGGGAGAGAGTCTTCAAGGCACTAATTACTCCCAAGTTTGGTGGCCTCATGAGGGTTGGCAGAGACAGGTCTTCCCACTGTTTCAAAAAGTCCACCTCACCTCTGGGGGAGAGGATATTCAAGAGGATAGGGAAAATGAAAGAGAAGGCACTCTTTCTAGACCCTATCAGTCAAAATTAGCATGCTGCCGGACACTTAGGATTTAAGAATATACCTTAAAAGGTATTACAGAAAGTCATGAGAGTTATAAATCCTTAAGGACTATTGTGAAATATAATATATGGATTTTCACGAAATGTATGAGAGAGATACCACAGAGATTTTGGTTAAACTCATATGTAAGTTATACCCTGAAGGAACAACTTCCTTGTCATTTGCACATACCAATTTTAATTTCTTTAGCTGACTTCCAGTTTCATAGAATTAACTCTCTTCCTATTAGACTTGTGCTTAAAATAAAATGTCCTTGATCTGTGCTAATATTTGTAATGGAATCCAAATCCCAAGGATAAAGATTTGATGATTCAGAGGCATGACTGCTCTTTTTGTATTTACCTTTTATTACTATTCCATAGAATAAAATCAAATATTTCAACTGCAAATCATCCTGGAAGACCAAAGCATAACTAATCGCCTCTATACAGATATTTTAAAAATGTCACATTATTCACAAACTTCACATACTGAATTCGCTGAGAAAAAAAAATGAAGCTTAAAGGAATACATACATGGCAAGATTTGATTTGGACAACAATATATCTACAAGGGAAACAGATTTTCTTCTGTTTTGGAAGCTGCCCCATTGATCTAAAGTTTCTATCAGTTAATATGAAAAACCCAAATGCAGATTGTTTTCTTTGGAATAGAATAGACTGATGTTAAGCACAGTATAACTTTATAAGAAATGAAGCATAACAATTTTTTATCTTTAGCTCTTTTCAATTTTTGATTTTTTAAATGTATAATTTTTAAAAATATTTTTAAAATGTATAATTTTTAAATTACATTTGTGGACATACATAGATGAGGTTACCTTTTTTGTTAGAGGATCCAATCTGACTACTTTCATACAGATAGATACAGTGGGCAAGGAAGAACATTGTGAAAGTAAAACCCTCATGACTCTAACATATGGTGCAGGGACCTTATGTTAGGTACTACTACTCTCTTTCTATTTTTTTTAATTAGTAAATATAGCTCATGAGCTATGTTTAAGACAATTAGTAAATATAGCTATTTATTTTGTATTAGGCAATGAAGTAGAGTTTTGACAAGATCACTGCCAAGCAATTCTTTCATCTTAATCTTCTCTTCGTTAGAAAGCTACAATCAATAAAATGGACTGGAGAGTGACAAGAAAACAGATTTGGAGGAACATGCACATACAAATACATGTTCTTCCCACTGAAATTAAAGATTTTTAAAAATTTACTAAAAGCACTTTCAATACATTACCTCACAGTCTTGCTGAAGTTGTCATTGAGCTTTCTATTTTAATTAAAACCTAGATAAAGATAAAGATTTTCCCCTGTCCTGTCACGTCTGACTCTAGGGGGCAGTACTCATCTCAGTTTCTGAGCTAACGGTGCCAGCATTGTCTGAATATGCTGATTATATGCATTGAACGACAAAGGGGTGCCTATTTATCTACTCACATTTGCATTGTTTCGAATTGCTACCTGGGCAGGAACTGGGTCAAGTAGCAGTTCAACCTGTCACCTGCTGGTGGGGTCTCATACCTGGACTGTCAACTTTCCAGCTAACAAGCTCAGTATTTTAACTGCTGAGTCATTGTGCCCCCAAACAAAAGCTACTGGTGCATAAATCTGTAGATGTGCACCTGTCCTATGCATGATTATTTTCTAAAGCAGTATTTCTCAACCGTAACAACTTCAGGATAGGTGGACTTCTACTCCTAGTTTATCCCACCCAGCATGGCTAGCTGGAGAATTCTGGAAGTTGAAATCTGCCCATTTTAAAGATGCCAAGGTTGAGAAACACTGGCATAAAGAATCATAAAAATCCAAGCTTGGAAAATTTCCATTCTGAATGAGCTAAAAACCTACTCATAATTCCTTTATAGGCTGTTTTATTATAAGCACCATCCTAAACAATGAGTTTGTATTTCAAGGAAGGGGAAAATTAATGTATTATCATTTCCTGAGATTCAAGGAAGCCTTAAAGAATAAACGTATATATACAGAATTTGCTGTATTTGAAAGGTTCATTTCAATGGATCTCTGACATGAAGCTTGAGATGCCTTGCAGAAGTGTTACTTGTTCAGGAAATGACATTCTTCTTCGGAGCTACAGTATAATATTGGCCTCTAGGATTTTGTGCACAGTTCTGAGCTGAGAGTTGGGAAACATCATGAGGCAAGAGGATACTCCAAAAGCAAAAAAAGAAAGAGAAAACGGACTTACCAAGGTCTCTCCACTTTTGGAATTTGCAGTGATCTCGTATTGATGTCATGCCACTGTGTTTTCACAGTTTCATCGGCAGCCAGGATATTTATCTGTGGGAAACTGGCTTTGGTGTTGGGCAGCTGAGATTGCAAAATGTCTTCCATCTTCTCAATTATTGTTTTTAAGCTGATTAAAGCAATCCTTCCTGGATTTCACCCCATTCTATACTTCAGTCATATCAATCAACCTTTTAAGACAAAGAGATCAAAAGAGTTTGCAATCTTTGTTAAGAACTGATTTAGAACTATTATCTCAGAGATCACTAAAAACCAGTGTTTAAACAGTCACATTTGCATTTAAAAAAAAATTAAATGTAAATTTGGATTTGAGCATATAACTACAAGGCATAATATAAAGCAATTAACAGTGCAGTCCAACGTATAATTTATTTAATCTGGAAGATGAGGGCTGTAGAGTTTATAAAGTACATTATAATTGGTCCCTTGAAGAAATAATATTTATTTTATAAAAGATATGCCATTATATTTTATTCAGGATATGTGTAAATAAATTGCAAAAATATGCACCCTCCATTTAAAACTAAAAGGGGTGTGTGTGAATTCAGAATTATATGTTATCTAACCTGAATGTTACATTGCCTTCACTTGCACTGATGACCTTGGGTAATTCATTCAGTGCAAGGGCATTTAAGATCAAGGCCTGAAAGAAGAGTAATCTGTTGCTTTGCATTCACTCCTGCAACCTTGTCATTAATTTTCTGCCCTTTCACTTCTCTTGAGGTGCCATATAATCTGGGGAGTCATTTAATCAGTGATATGTAGTACATAGATATTCAGCCCTTCTTGACTGCTTATTTATTTCTTCAGTTTTCATCATTGATACTGATGCTGCTTTTTCAAACCTGAGGACCTAAAGTTGTATAAGAGAAGAAAAACTGTCTGATTTCAGCTAAATTTCTTCTCACTGAACAGGGCAAAGATGTTTTAAATCCAATTGTATCACATGGTACCTTGATTTTTAAAGTCTTGTTTCAATTTCTGAAAGAGTATTTGGAAAAGAGAAAAAAGTGAAAGCTATATTGCAAGTTTTGACACTTAATCTCTCATAAACATGACAACGATGATCAGCAATGACATTTATAGGCATTCACCTCCATATAGGAGGAAGATTGATTTTCCCTGAGATCTTGGCAGGGAAAATAGTGCCCACTTTTCTTCCATGTATGCTTAATACAAACTGTTCTCCTGAAAATTCTTAACTAAAAAATAGCCACAGTACTTCAAGGCCTTCTCTATGGGACACACTTAAATAGGTCATGAGAAAGGCTAGAGTAGAATCCACACAAATGACTAGCCTTGTTTGGTGTTTACCTAGTTCCACCACTGAACTGAAACTCTACACACACACACACACACACACACACACACACACACACACACACACACACACACTGGTCTTGTGAGAACTACTTAGGAATGTTGACTTTCCTCTCTCCAAGATAGACATGATAAAAATGGGCTCCCTTTAGGAACTTCAATCTCTGCTTCCTCAAGAATGTGGGAGGGGAGAAAATAGAAAGAAAAGGGGAGAAACCCCTTTATCCCTGCTTCAATTGGCCCCTGGAGTTGTTATATTCTTTATCCTTCCAAAAGGGTAAAAATATTTAAAAAGCAAAGTATGAGAAGGCAAATAATATTGTCTTGACCTCCTTTGTAGCAGCTGCAGGAACTTAAAAAATGGCTGCTGGTGGAATCTTCTATAGAAAGGGGAAGGGTAAAAGGGAGGGTAATATGTATCATGTGAACATAGCCCAAGTTATATTTTTTATTATTTGGAATACCTCGTCAGATGGCCTAGTTGATGAAAGCTACCAAAGGCAGCAGGATCAGGGCCACATTAATCTCAGAATATATATTTTATTATAGTTGTATAGGGAACCTAGTAAAGAATCAAGTTACAAATATTAATTTTCTCAAAGCATACAGGTTTTATAAATAAATGGTCACTGTTTTTGCTTAAGTGTATTTGGCAGCTTTACATTAATACAATTAAATCAGAGTATGATTCCTTTTACAACCTATTGGTTTTTAGCAGCTGCAGATATTTTCAATGGAGTTGAAATGAATTGATCAATAAATATTCATGAATGAAATTTGGGTACTCATGTGCTTCTAACCATAACATGAGAACTATTTACGTAACACTTTTAGCAAATATTATAGATTGAATGTACAATTTTCAAGAGGAACATTTAAGTTCTCAATGCTTCTAATCTGTATTTCACTATCTGATTAAATATAAGCACTTGTTTGTGGACCAGTGAAAGGGATATAATGGGATAGCCAGTTATGAAACCATGATGGAAGGTTAAGAAATGAATGAAGTTTCAATGCATAAAAAAAATATTTAACAGCTTGCTGAATTTGAAGCAAGTCCGCAAATTAATATCCACAGTTTATTTGCCAGTTAATTAATACTCAATTATTACATATGACTTTCAGTTTATAATGTTTAGTTAGTACACAAGTACATATAACAGATAAAATAAGAACTGAAATATAAAATTCAAAATTTCATGTCTCATTTTTTCACAATGAAATTTAAATTTGATTTTCTTCAGACTTTTGTTTTCTTCAGACCTTTCATTCCAGGATCAGCAAAAAGAAAAAGAAAAAGGGTGTGTGTGTTAATAAATAAAAGTTGAAATCCAGCATGTCTTCTCCCCTTTGTTTTGGTCACCCACCTACACCCACCCTATATTTTCCTACAAAGGAGAGACTGAACAGAAACACTCATTAATTTTGGTCTCAGTGGGCTGGAGGTTTTCCCTTAAATATTCCACAGCAATTGCCAATCTGCTTTTGAAATTACATAGCCTAAGGCTGTCTCTGAATTAGTGCAGAATGGAGTTGTTCCAGGCAGCACAGACATATGCCTTGGAACTTGAGTGCTGCGTAAATGGCAGAATATTGCACTGAACACACAAAAAAGAGAATTTTGTAAAAGCACTTTTTGACATCTGCTCAGATGCCACTTTAATAAGGAGGAGAGAGCAATGGAGATAATGATGAACAGGTTCAATTCCGTATCACAGTGATATTTGCAACCAGATATTCTATTGCAGCTTTGTGGATAGACCTGTGTCTGCAGGATTGGTGTTCTGTGTTGTCTTCCCTATTTCTAATATTAGAACTTCTTTCACAGGAAAGGAGAATTTGAATGGAGAGTGGTTCTTCCTAAAGTTATTTAGTTAGAATATTGCCAAAGAGGACTGGCATCCCATTTTTTCTTCTATAGTCATCTGGTCCATGCCTGTGGCTTCTCTAGTTTCCCACCCTTCCACTGAATCTCAAAAAAAGTCATCAGGAGGAATCTACCCATTCAATTTTTTCTAAAGTCAGTTGAGACTATAACTGCCAGAGGGGAGAGGAAAGCTGTCTTGAAAAGTTGTTGAATTATTTCTCCTTCCCTAGAGAAATTCACCTGATTTCTTTCTCCACCGAAATAGTATAACATTTTGAAATGTCTTTTGTATCTGGTACTGCTGGATTGAACAGGGCATAGGGAAGATTAATACATTATCACTGAACTGTGCCAGATTTACTCTTTCTGTGTGGTTGCATAACCTGGCCCTTTCTTGATTATTTAATGTTGTATTATTCTGATTCCATTCTTGCTAAATAGTCTTTAAATTAGTTTATCTAATTTTCCAGTTCTCACCTTTCCCATTTTATGACTTACGTTCCACATATCCTTTCACAACATATTTCATTTAAAGATACAAATTCTCAGTACTACCAGTTTTTTACTTCGTCCCCTTTCTCATTCACTGAAATTTCCTGCAAATTATTAATCCCTTAGCATTAATTTTTGACCATATAATTAATATAAATAACATGCTGTCTATATCTGTTTTTTCCTGTTCTGTTCCCATTCCAGGTTAGCTTTCAGTATTAATCTGTCTGACTGTCTGTGTGTATATGTGCACATTAGTATACTGAGCAGTTTCAGAGCAAACTGAGAACATGCAAGAAAGTCTACTTCAAAACTGGTTAGACACAGCAGGCTATAGAATAAAAACCAAAGGACATATAGTTTTAAATCTCTTCACTTTACCCCCTCATAATAGTTGTATTTTTGAGCAGGTTCCAGCTGATTTGGAAAAATAAAATAAAATCATTAGCAGCAATAAAAAATAATCATCATCATCAATAATGACAAAGATCAGAAATCTCTGCTTTTAACAAATACAAACTGTGATGTAATTAAAAAAAAATCCAAGTTGGATCCACTAGGTGGCTACAGTTAGCATACTAAGTTATCTCATAAATCTTGCAATTGTCACTTATCTGCAATAAGGGGCCTACCTCATAGGTTTGTTGTGACAGTACTGGAGACACTAAAAAACAATATAAATGCTAAAATTCACTTTTCCTCTCATCCATAATGAACACAAAAGTCCCTATTTTTAATAGGTGCAAAACCAAACAGATCAATCTTTCATCACTTTAAATAAGTGTAATACTATATATTTCAACAATCTGTATAACTAAAGAAGATGATGTGTGATATTTTAAAATATGTCTTTATAACAATTACTTTTTAAGATATTATTAAAATCTGTGCCATTTTTGCTGCAAGATTTGTATTCATTCCAGTATAAACTTTTTTGGACTCCTACTGTATGCCTGATGGAAACCAAAGCAGTTTTACAAAAGCTCTTTTTGATCAGACTCCATATTTGCCACTGCGAAGGGTAAGATATTTCATCATCCATTAAAGAAATAAGTTTTAGAATTTGCTGGCCTCAGGCTCAACTTTAACAGTTTCTAGAAAGTGCTCAAGAGATGCCAAGTGCCAGATAATTCCATGTCTTTGTAGCTCATTATCTGGATACATCTCAGTCCAGTTTTAGTCTTCCTTTTAGAACACAAATGACTGTAGTTTCCTGTAGATGTTAACCACCATACCAGGGGAAAAGAAAAGTAAGGGTGATTCTCCTGTACTTCATGACAGTGCTCAATAACAACAATCACATTATCTACTTCTGGCTGCTATGATACTAATGTCTACTCTCACTGCACTACTATAATCATTCCTGGGGCAATTGTGGTTTTGTACTCAAGGCAGTCACAAGGATCCATACTTTTGCTATTATTTCCCTATGTTGAAGGACAATAGTAGAAGGATTTGTCAATTTGTAATGCCTGCTAACAATTTTCTCTAGAAAATTCCTTCCCTGGAAGATGCTTAGTGCAAGCTTCTTAATATTATTGTTCTACTACAGATGGCAGAATTTATGAAATACTATTTAGCCATTCTATTAGAGAAAAGAAATCAAATTATTAATAATACTTTAGTCTTGTTTAATGGAGGAAAGGAAACTTTTTTTTAAAAAGTCATTGATTTGGGAATGAATAGAGAGACACTATGTCAAGGAGAGAAGTGAGGCCATTTGGCTGAAAATAAACCACCTAAGTATAATGAAGCTAAGAGCTAATTAAATGAATGACAGCAATAGATATACATTGAATGACTAGTCAGGTCTCTCCCTGACAGAGACAATTTAATTACATTTCATTATGCTAGCATCAGTACTTGTTAGGCTGTAGTTAGGCGGCTGTCAGTTCCATTTTAAACTATGGGTTTGGGTATTTAAAATATTGGGCTATTTCAAAATACAGGAGGCTGAAATCTGGCACATTGTCTAAATTGACAGCCAGAAGCAATTTTGTCTTCTTTTTTTTTGTTTGGTTTCTTTTTTGCTGGATAAGAGGGGATTGACTGATATGATCTGAGAACCAGAAGAGAAACTATTCTTTGCAGCAATCAAAAGGAAGACAATTTTAAGATATTTTCATGGCTGGTATGTTTCAGATTTAAAAGCATGAAAATAAACCGGATAACATATATCCATTGATTTTGAATAGTTCTGTTTGCCAAACATAAATAAGATAAACTTGAGGGGTCCTTGGTGATCTATGTCACCTAGTTTTGGCAATGAAATGTATGAAAAAAAAACAATCAAGCTCAGAGAGCACCAAGGACCCTTCATCTCAGCCCTGAGCTACAAATATTCTCCTTTATCGGTAAAATAAATTTATTTGTGCTTGTCAAATCTGCCAAATTTTTGCTAAACCTTTGCACATAGTTTCATTTTCATTTAACTTACAAGTCGGTTAGCAAACTTATTATGCAAACTTCTGATCTTGATGTCAACAGGACCAGCTATTAAGAAGTTGTGCAAAGCTTAAAAGCTCATCCTTGGTTTATCAATGTGTGTTACATGCCAATGAAATTAGTGGTTTTACATCTTATTTTCTTTTATAGCTTATTTCCTTTAACACTTCAATCACACAACTAAATGTGAAATCGTTCAGTTAACCTATTAGAATTTTCAACTTAAGAATCATTGTACAATGAAGGATTTTATTAGCTGTTGTTGGTTTTTAAACAACTTCAGTTAAAAACTAGTTGCTAGTGAACTTTGCCTCCCATATAATTTTTCAGACTGATTATAAGCCTGGAAATATTTTTTCATAGAGAAAATTAAGAAAACAAGAGGCATGGCATACTTAGAACCAAAGGTTCCAAGAGCAAAAAGGGGGTCTTTTCTGCTCCATATTGGTTGAGGAATAATTTCCCTTAATAATAAAGGAACAATTGCTCCCTTTTTATCTAGGGCCAGTAGTAATATCATAGGAACCCGTAAATGACATAGAAGGGGGAACTTTTCAAGCAGTTCTCTTTAACTGCTGAAAGAGGAAAAATGAATATGTTTTAAAGGATGGCAGAGGCACTAAGCTCTAATGACTGCCTTCTCCTGACCCTAAACTGGGCCTCTGAAGGTATAGTATTTAATACGGATACCAAGGACAATGTACCTTCTCACAATTAATAGAAAGTGCTGTTTTGTAATTAAAGGGTGAAGTGGGGCATGACGAACATATGGAAAACGAGACCCTTAATAAGTGATAGAGCCTTCAAAAGAAATTGCTAATTAGTATGCATTTGATGTGTACTATACCAATTTTAAGACTTTGCCTCGAATAAATTGTTATGTTGGGTGTTCGAAGGAGTGGTGAGATTAGCATTTACAAAGGGGGCAATTTTCTGTCTTCTTGACTCTGTTAAATGGAGGAAATAACTTTCAAGACTGAAGCAGTAGTTAACCCATCAATCATTCTCACAGCTGGAAACTAGGGATCCCAAATGCTGAGATGAGTTAATCCGTCAGTTAATAAGTTCATAGTGGCACCATATGGTGCTGGTCCACTCCACATGAGGGCAGGGACTACTGTTTACAGAGGCATGCTGCTTTCTCAGGTACCTGTAGTACAAACAGCTGAATGCAGGAACCTTTGTTCTAAAGGATCAATTTACTTTACACAGTAAATTGACTGAACTGATCAGCCCAGAGCTCATAATTGTGAGCTAATCCTGTGGAATCATGTCCTACCCATATGGAAGAGAGAAAAGGATGCTGACAGCAGCCAGGTTTCTTGTTCTACCCCTGAGGCTCTTTCCTTTTGACATGATATGCATTGAATCAAGCTGCCAGGAAGGGAATGCCTAACCTGAGTTCCTAATCCAACTTAGCTTTCAACAACAGGGGTAACAGAAGACCCAGAAGGTTTTTTTAATGTGCTGGTATCATTACTAAGGAAACCTAACAGCAACCCTGTCTTGTTCATTCATACACCTTCTCTTTTTAAACTTCAGCAGGTGAATGCACAAAGAATTGCGCTTCAACAGATCAACTCATAGATTCACTGACATTTTACAATATACTTAAACTCCTCCAGAACTAGCTTGAAATACATTATTTGGAAATCAGTTTTATAAACAATCATCTCTATATTTCACAGAAATTATTCAACCAGGTTTTGAAAGTACTTAATTTATTGCCATTGAAATGTGTAGTCTGATTTACTTTCCCTTGGATTTAATCAAAATTTTTATATAGCTACTCTTCCTGTATTTATGATGAACCATTAGGAAATGTTGGGTATTGGCCTTTTGAAATGTATATTTTGGGGTTGGTTAGATATTACATTATCTACTTCAAAACATATTTTAGTATTATCTTCTGATGGCTGATGGAGAGTTTTGGACTTTGGCCCCAAATTCCTGTATTGATGGCTCCATTTGTGGTATATATATTGTTGTAACACATATACATGTCTACATAGCATTAATTCATTTCTGTACATTTGTATATTAAGAAGAAGTTCATGATACCTCTGAACTCTTTTTTTAAAGAAAACTCTCATTCCTTAAATCAGATATTTTATACAGTACTTGGTGTTCGCTTGACTAGATGAAAATCAGGAAACTGGGGAGTAACTCTGAGAGCTAGTTTAAAAAAAGAAGAAGACTGTTCACTCAATTTAAATTTTATTCCTTTATAGTACATGTATCTTTCCATAAGTGTCTATCTTTAGAATTACTTTTCCTATGCTTAAGTGAAAGTTGTCAGTACATTCAAACATAACTTTGCAACTTATTTACAAAGTTGTAAACATATTTAAAAAGGTTTTTTTCCTTGATTTTTTTTCCAGGGGAAATATACGTTTTCAAAGATTTTATTTCTAAATTCATTAACAAAAATATCAACAGAGCAATAAAGCAGACTTTTTAAATATACTTGGGAAAGCAAAGTCAGTAGAATCATTCTAACAAGACAATCATATGCCTCAGAAGTAAGAGAGCCCCTCAGAGTTTTATGTAATTTAAAAGATTCAATCTTAATCTTCCATTCAGATAAACAACCTTGAGGAAAATGTTATTCAGGCAGGAGCTCAATGGAAGCTTTTCTTCTTTTATTCAATCACAAATTCATAACATAAAAACCCAAGAAGAATCTTACTGGACCAGGCCAACAACCCACCGCTTCTGGTGTAAAATCTCCTAGCAACTAGCATTGCAGGCAGTGTGCATTATTCTGGATGCACCAAACAACAATACAAATTTGTAATGATTGGTCATCTGCCTTTCACTTATTTTTTTTTAATGAATTTAATGAAACAATCTAAGTTGACAGCCATTACTGTTAGTCAATGTGCAAGATCAAAAATTGCTCTTAAATACTACAGGGTGGGGTTTGGGGGGAGTTGCTGCTTTATAAAATATATGATTACATAGTGACACCCTGGCTATGCAAAATATGTTGATTTTTTATGATTATTCAGGAAGTGGAGCTGGATAGACTTCATTACTTTGAGAAATAAAATGGTGGCTAGGACAAGCTGACATTTCTTCTGAGATGTTACAGTAATTGTCTGTCTTTCAGATTGTATGAAGCCTGAAACTTGCAAGGTTTGGTCTCACTCAGTATGCCCCAATAGATCTGTATTAACAGACATTTGGAAAATGTAACATTTAATAAAGTACTCTTTGTAAGATATGTCTCATCAAAATTGCAGTGCCCTTGCTATTAATTATAATCCTATTTCTATGGTCCTTATTTATCTCATCATCACTGAAGATAGTCAATATCTTTAAGAAAATTGGAGCTTTGATAACCTCACAGGTGAGAGCAAATGAATCAGATATTTAGTTCATTATGCAATAAATGATATGAAATTTGATTCTTCTGGAACATACTGTAACCAAGTTATTGTAAATACCTTTGCTTTTTTCATCTTGCTTTCTTGTCTGCCTAAGTAAATGTAATATTTAATATTGTAATAAAAAGAACTCAAAATTTAAATAAAAATGGAGTGTAGATTAAAATCAAATAAACATTCCAAACTTTAAGCAGCTTTTAGGGATTCATATAAAAAAATGCAGCAGGAAGAGTCCACTCTAGAAGATAGTTTTGACCAATAAAGATAAAATGTAAATGTCTGTGGAAATTCTCAGTCATCCAGGTCATATTTGTCTCAAAGGTGGTTTATCAAAAGGCAACTGGACTGTTTTTCTGGAGGGGGGAGAGGGGGAAGGGG
>JANHFL010003516.1:268582-284665 GCA_032468155.1 Oxyrhabdium leporinum | reverse complement strand
CAGACTAATTCACATTATAATTGCAAAGGAAAATATGAAACTGTTTTTCATTCCTGAATGTAATTAAGTTGATGGCACTTTAGTTATTTTGCAGAGAAATCAATATCATTAGATAATAAAATAGTCACAACATTTTACTATTCAAGTAATTAGGGCAAAAGAAGTGACGTTGAGTTGGCCATGCCCACCCAGTCACATGACCAACCAGCCATGCCCACCCAGTCATATGATCAACCAGCCATGCCCATCCAGTCACATGACCACCCAGCCACACCCAGTCAGCCAGTCATTAGGGCAGAGAACCTTTTGCTAAAAAATTTGAAGCCCACCCCTGCTAATTACTATAAATGTTCATTACAGATGATAAATAAAATTTGACATAAACAAATACAATACAATATAAAGGAGACGTAGACAAATTTGTACTGTTGGCAGAACAAGCTTACCTCTATGTTTTAGAAAACAAAGAGGTAGATTGGAATATATATTAAATCATCTTAGCTTTCATTTCAGTTACCTAGCTATGGGATAAGCTTTTAACTTGGTAACAAAGACATCAGAAATGACAAGGCATTCAGAAGTCTTCTTTACAAGAATGTATTGATATTTCTTGGCTACCAGACTGTTAGGCAAACAATCAAATGAACACTTAGTCATTGTTCTTACATTGAAATGCAAAGCTGTCCTAGATTTATACTCCATCAAATAGATGACTATGTAGGAAGAAATCGCTTTCACTTTTATTATCTGATTTTTATTATTTTATTATTTATTATTTATTTGAAAGAAATCCAAATGAGAAAAGCTGTCTGAGGCAAGTATACCAGCATTTTTCAAACTTGGAAACTTTAAGGTGTATGGACTTTCAGAATTCTCCAGCCAGCATGGGGAATATGTGCTAAATGTATTTTGAGGGCAGCTAGTTTGGAAGAAAAACAACATGGTTTTAAAAATGCAAGCAGCAGCATTAATAACCTGACTATACTGATAACATTTCATAGTACAAAATGCAGCAGCACCAGCAGTTCTTGGGGCCTGATGGGTGACCCATGTAAAACCACTGTTCTGCAAGCTGCAGTGGCTTCTGGTTTGCTTCTGGGTGCAATTCAAGATGTTGGTAATCACCTTTAAAGCCGTTCATAATCTACATTCAGAGTGCATGAGGGACTGTCTCATCCCACTGGGATTGGCCCATCCTACCTGTGCTGGCAGAGGAGGCATGCTACAGGATGGCCGGTGGGGTACAGAAGAAGGGCCTTCTCTGCCATCATTCCTGCCCTTTGGAACATCTTGCCCCACTCCCTCCCCAGAATGAAGTAGACTTCAACCCTCCCGACCCTCTACAAGAGCTTAAAGACCTGGCTCTGCCAGTTGGCTTGGGGCTCCAAAGAAAGGGCTTCACATTGGAAGTAGTTGATAGATTAGGAACAGATCCCACCTCCCTCCTACCTTTTCAGCTAGGGCTGTGTAGTGGATCTTGTATTTCTGTATTATTTTATTTATATAGTTTTATCTTTTTAATATTGTAAGCTGCTCAGAGGTCCCCCCGTGGTAAGATGGGTGGCCAAAACATTTAATAAACAAACAAAATCACTGTCAATTAATAGGAAAAGAACTTGATAAACAACAACTTCTAATTAATGGTACATAATAGCAACATAATAGTGAAGTAGGGAATCAGGGAGGTTGATAATTCTGATGAATAACAGAGCAGCATCCAATCACCATTCACAAGTATAAAAACTGTCAGTGAGAATAAAGCATGGCTTTATGCCCATCCTATTCCATTCATCTGTTTATTTGTTCTACCAAGAGGTGGTGAATACTGGTGTGGGATTGTGTCACTCTACTGTCTCCATCTATAATCTCAACAGCCTCAGCATAAGTGACTCTGATGGGTTGGGAGGAAGAGAAGTACAGCTAGATCACATCAGACTGGGAGGGGCTGTTTCAAAGGAAGTGGAAGAGTCAGTTTAAAGATATTATTAGTATTTTAATGACACAACAACCCTCTTCATTTAAATCTGGATCTTGGTCTTCCAGCAAAGCAAACAAATCTGCCATTAAATTTGCCTTACCAAAAGTAAAACACTCAAATCAAATCAATGGTATTTTCAAGAATTAATGCTCAGTAAAACTATCTAAAGCATCTCTAATCTGTGTCAATCCTTTCAGTATTTAAAAATTTGGTGGTTAAACATTTTACAAGATTCTCACTTTGAAGGTGGCTCGGCTTGTTTTATGACTCCTTGGTCAGTGTGTGTTTGAATTTTGTTTTTTGCTTTATTGATAGAATTTTTACTGTTTTACTTGACTGCTTTTAACTGTTCAGTTTGTATATAAAATGGGCAGCCACCATCAATTTTTCTAAAATTAAAATCTTTTCTATTTGCCCATCAGATAACTGCTAACAAAACAGCATTAAAAAGGAAGCAATATCTCAAGATTTAATTGATATAGGACTCCGTCCTGTACCATTTTTATTATGGAAGATAACCACAGATATTTTGCAATATCCTGTGTATTAAGTAGTCAGTTGCACTTTATGAAATACAAGATGTGATCTAAGGACATCCCAAAATTATCCCATAATATTTTAAAATATCACCAATACGTCATGTATAAAAGAGGGTGGCCCAAACAAGGAATGTTGCAGGTTACAAAATCAAACTGCATTAAACTGATCAGCTTTTCCTCATGTTCATTACCTACTACCAAACAGTGCTTAACACACAAAGACAGACGCAAAACCAATTGGCTTCCATTTCCATTCAGAAATTCTGTGATGGAAGTTTTCCCAATTTCATTAAATATTGTAACTAGAAAAGTTTAGCAGCATTACAGGTAATCCCCGGGTTACGAGTCTTCCTTTAGCGAATGTTCGAAGTTAAGCGATAAGTGTTCCCTAGCATTTGCAAACAAGGCCCGAAAGTACAAAACTTGCAGCATCACAGCAGTTGTTCGCCCTTATGAACAACTGCAGAGGCTCTGCAAACACTCATCCTGCATATTGCCACCTGAAATGGAGCTTCTGAGGGGTGGATCTGCCCCTCAGAAGCCCCATTCAGATATCCAGAGACTTTCTCCGGCCCGTTGCAGGCCGAAATGGAGCTTACAGGGACCAGATCTCAAGGACTACCGGTATATTTGGTTAATTCTTGAATAGGACACACACACACACACACACACACACACACACACACACACAAAATTCATAGCTTCTAGAGAAGTTGGAAAAACATCCCGAAGAGGAGCAATGGCCAATCTTTTGCATGGTTGCTGCCAAGAAAGCGACAAGGATGCATTTATATAGCTACTAGGACTCAACTTGAAGAAATTTTTAGCTACAGTAATATGTAGACTAACTTGTACAATTATATAAAGAGAGATGTATTATAGCATCAAGATATTTAACTTTTTAACAACACCTCATTTATAATGAAACTAGACACTCAAAAAATTGGAGAATACATAATACTTAAAATGCAACATATATATACACACTAGAAAGGTTAGGAAATGCTTGAAGGCCTACAGTGACAAGTAGGCATGCACTGTACAACAACACAAAGCTTTGGCTGTTGTGAATCATAGTCAAAAGTTGAACATTTCTTCACACACAGTATGACCAGGGCATCTTGCCTTCTTCCATAGAGAGAAATCCGCCTTCATCGTGTAATTAATGACTAATTTTATTCTCTAGACTCTGGGATCTGATATGCTTATGAGTCTTAATATTCCAGAAAGACCATGAGTTTCCCCTCCAGAATTCAATGGAGAAAGAAGCTCCAGATCTTTGGTTTTTATATCTCATGAGTCAAAGATGAAAGTGAAAAATCTGGATAATGACAATCTCAGAGAACACATAGGTCAGAGTGCAGATGAGACCATTGAAACAGTAAAGGAATTCATCTTCCTGAGTTCTAAAATAGAACAAAGTGGTGACTGCAAGCCCTGAGATCACAAGACGTATAGCACTTGGAAGAACCACAATGTCTAGCATGAATAACATCTGGAGCAATAAAGACATCAGCCTCACAACCAAGTGCAGATTAGTTAACACAATAATTCTTCCAATTGCTACTTATGGCTGCAAAACTTGGACTCTGAAAAAGGCAGATAGGAGAAGGCTGGATGCCTTTGAACTGTGGTTCTGGAGGCCACTATTACACATCCCATGGACTACAAAAATAACAAAGAAGTCCTAGACCAAACCTCACCAAAAATATAACTTGAAGCCAAGATCACCAAATAGAGGCTCCCATACTTTGGTCATGTCATGAGAGCTGACTCACTTGAAAAGTCAATCATACTGGGAGTGATCAATGGGAAAAAGAGACGGGGCCTCCCTAGTACCTGCTGGCTGGACACTATAAAGAATGACACTGGGATGTCCATGGCAGATCTGAAGAGGCAGTGTGACAGAGTGGCATGGAGTGTGCCATAGAGGGGCAGAGGTTGAATGGTGGATGATGACAAATGTCAATTTAAAAAAACAATGCTCCTGGAAGGGTCTATAAACAACAGTGTCTTCCTCTTCTCCATGCACAGAGCCATGAGTTCACAAGACAAGAATCCCTTTCTTCATAGTAACCTGCTGAGCTGAGCATTCTTCTCTATTTAATTAGCAGTTCTTCAGTCAAGCTCATAGCATAGAAGTTATCAGAGGCTACAATTCTCCCTTCTGCATTACTAAGCAACCATGGTGTTTAATAGCTTTAAAAGAGACCTGGAAATAGTGTACATGCAAGCAGCAGTTCTGAGTTTTTCCATCGTGTTTTACTCCATGTTGAACATAGGAGAGACTCTAGCTATGTGACTGCAGCAAAAATGCAGCAAAAAGAACATGCTTCTCCTAGTTTGAAAATATCTACCTACTGGTAAAGCAAGCTGCTTTAAAAGATAAAACTGTTGCAGAAAAGATAAAACCTGTGGATAGTTGATAGGTTTCCCCAGACCTGAAAAAAAATTAAGATGATCAGATTTCAGGATACCTCATTAAAAGTTAAAAAGAATAGATCACTCTCCAAAAAGACTAACTGAAAAGTAAAGCATGAAGAGAACATATAAGTGAATGAAAAGTTTAGCTTTTGTTGCTATACTGAATAGGAGGTGAAAGGAGGTGACAACAACAGGTTCCACTGGAATGAGTAGAGAAAGCTATCTTAAACTATTTTATGGTTTATATGTCATGGTAGCATAGTAAATCTTCCCTGATGAAGGTTTTGGATCAAGTAAGTTTCCAGTTTGCCCAACCTGTGAGATCATATCATATTAATGCATTATCTGTTTCAAAGTTATGAAGCTTAACTGGACTTTAGAATCTTTCCCAGTTATCAAAATTCAACTGTGAAAGTATCAAAAGAAGTCCAATATTTGAACAGCAAAAAATAAGCGAATATATTTACATTTGAAAGGAGAAATGTTTTCTAGAAGGCTAAGTTCTCTCTCTCGTCTCTTTTTTAAAGATTAAAGCAGCCTGTTGGAAATGGGCCCCTCCTCAACAAAGCACACACCTGCAGAAATATTTCAACATGAAAATCCTCATGTATTCAGTAATGACAGTTCTTTAAGGATATTTCCTTACAAAAATTGTTACCATCTTCATCAACAAAGGAAAGCAACTTATTTCCTATACAGGAAATTTAAAAAGTAAGCTTTTTAGAATACACCAATATAATAATCATCATCATCATCATCATCATCTGGAAAAAACATGAAATATCGCAACCTGGTCATCAAAACACTTTGGAACACAAAGTGGAAAAGTTGTCGAAAATGAGAAGGTGAAGATCTTGTGAGACTTTTGAATACAGATGGATCATCATTTAGAACACAACACGCCAGATGTCAGAGTCATCAAAAACCGAAGCATACAATTTACTGATATCGCTGTACCAGGAGATACCAGAGTCGAAGAAAAAGAACTAGAAAAAAAATCACAAAATATCAAAACTACACGATTATGGATGAAACATGTGACAGTGATACCCATTGTTATCAGAGCACTTGGCACCATGTCCAAGAATTTTACATAGCACGTCAAGAAATTGCAGCTTCCTGCAATAACACCAGCAGAACTGCAAAAAACTGCACTACTCGAACATCATATATTTTAAGAAAATACTTGGTCGATACCTAGGATGCTGGCAGCAACCTATATCAACCATCAGTCCCAGTTAATAATATTTGTGATACATTTTTAAATGTTCAGTTGACTGAGTTTCATGTTTAATGAATACAGTATATAATACTAAATTGGAAAAAAACACGAAATATCACGACTTGGCCATCAAAACTACACGGTTATGAATGAAACATGTAACAGTGATATCCATTGTATCCAATGGGTCCAAGAATTTTACAAAATGTCCAAGAATTTTACAAAACACATCAAGAAATTGCAGTTTCCTGCAATAACGCCAGCAGAATTGCAAAAAAACTGTGCTACTCGGAACATTGTATATTTTAAGAATATACTTGGCTGATACCTAGGACGCTGGCAGCAACCTGTATCAACCATTAGCACCAGTCACTGGTATTTGTGATACATTTTTAAATGTTCAGTTGACTGAGTTTCATGTTTAATGAATAAAAGATAATAAATAACTGTATGCTTCCCACAGTTTTGATAGATTCATAGGAATTTGTTAAGGCAATGCACAGCTTCACAGTTGTCCAGGCATGTGTTGCTCTATGCATGTGTAAATGTTCTCAATTATGAAAAAAGAAATGAATGAAGAATGATAGAAAAAAGAAGAACATAAACGAAGTTCTCAAGGAAGGAAACATATTATTTTCCTAAGCTGTGTAGAAGTGAGAAAAATATTCAGACAACTATTTCAATAGGTACAGGAACTGTGCATATAGAAACAGCCCACAAAGCTAAATCATGTGGTATGAAGCCAACACATGCATTTGGCTTCTGGAGCTCACTGGAAATCATACTACCAGACTGTTTTTACACAGTCAAATTAATGTGCTGTTTTTGCTGTGATAAAGGTGGCGTGGTGGCTCAAGCAGTGAAAATGCTGGGCTGGTCTCCTGGAAAGCTGGCAGCCTGGGTTCGAGGCCCGAGTTCCATGTGACCGGGGAGCTCCCATCCTTTCCCCAGTTCCTGCCCACCTGGCAGTTTGAAAGCATACAAATGCAAATAGATAAATAGGTACCACTTTCATGGGAATCCCAAAGCTGCTTTTTCAGGAAGCAACTGGGCTTTCTTGTTTTTTCTTTTGAAGACGTTTCACTTCTGTCCAAGAAACTTCTTCAGCTCTGACAGGATAGTGGAGAATGGAAGGATTTATATTCCTTGCAGACAGCTGATAGGAAGGTAAATTTGGTGAGAAGGTAAAAGCACTCTGTGATGTTATGCAAGCCACATGACAGTGGAAATAGCTTTGGTCAGTGCTGGCTCAATGGCCTTGAAATGGAGATGAGCACTGCCCCTATATTCAATGACTAGTGGAATAAAAATCACAGGGACTCCTTTACCTTTTACTTTTACTGCTATGATAGTGCACATCTCACTAGCTTTTTGTATAGACTTCACAATACTATTTCCTGGAAGAATTATTAGCACAGCTTTACCTATCACTTTCCATTTGGCACATTTTATTGCAGAGTGTTCCACCATTTCTAACTGAGTTACTGGAAGTATTCAAGAATCTCAGCAACAGGGTCATTCCTCTTTCCTCCTGTAACATCTACTGTTTCATATCAACTCTGTAAGCATTATGGTACCCATTCTCTGAAATGATTCCCCCATCCTCAAAAAAGAAAAGAAATAGAGCATGAACTAACTTAATTACAATTTAGATGCACATTGAAAACATTTTATTCATTTGGGCAGAATTGGGCATCAAATGCACAATTAGCAAGCAGTATGAAATAAGGCATAATCTTTGTTGTCCAAATAGTTACAGTACATGTACATGCTGAGAAACAAAAATAGTGGTTTGGCCCAAACAAGCAGTTTTTGGAAGAAATAATACTTAGCAAAGAGTTTGGTTTCTATGATAATTAGAACTGTTGGTAATTCAGTATCTGAGCACTGGACATTAAATTCTGAACTGATACTGAACTGGAGCTAGTACTACTTAATACTAATACAGTGTAATATTTGGATGAGTACATTGCTTACAGCAATAGTAAAAATTTAAACATTCATAGTGGATGCCTTGGGGGTTTTAAATTTTAGAGATTGGGATCCTCATCCAAATTTTTCTACAGAAATATTTCTGAAAATTTACATTTACAAATTTCTATATTCTTTACAAAATCTTTTAAAATACATTTGCAAAAGAGGGGAAAAAACAATTACTGAACTGCCATGATGTAAAAAAAAAGATTCATCATTTGGGAAAGATAAAGATGAAATTGAAATTCAGCAAAGCAAGATCAGCAGGAAGTTTACCCTGAAAACAAATTGAAGCAAAGTCCTTTGTTACAATTTTAAGAGATTCAGATTAAAAACAACACTCCAAAGATAAAGCTTTGCATTTAGAGCCCCTGTTCATCTCTTTTTAAAACACCATTGACAAATTATTTGAACACAATCCACTCTCAGGGTTTTTTGTCATCTAAGGAAAAAGGTCAGTCACCTTTGACATGGCATAAGCAGTTGAGTGAATGACACCATAAGAAAAGAAGCAAGGGAACAGAGCACCTAAAGACAGCATCAGAATAGATGAGCTCCAACTACAAGATCTGGTTCAAAGGCCCTGAGCAGCTTAAATTGTCTTTACCTTGTCCACAGTTCTCCATATCACCACTTTGAAGATTAGCAGTCTCCTGAACTATTCATATGAACATCTTTCTTCCTCTCTGAAAAAAATGGTGCTGGTGTCCTTCTTAGGGTATGTCAGACAAAACAGTTAAACAAAAAAATGGTCTCTGAATCATCTGCTCTAGGTATCAACATCAAACTGACTGATCAGTACATTCTTTTTACAGACTTTCCCAGGAAAAAATGTGTAAGAGTTCAAGCCAGACTATTAGTGAACTTTCTCAGTACTCTAAGAATACAGTCCATCTGGTTTTGAAGCTTTGTATTATCCATGTAGTATCCTTCATATTAAAGGGAATCCCCAATTATTCTCAAGCTTCAGTTCTGCCCTTTCATTCCATAATCACCTGGTGAAATGCACACTTCTTTGGGGGAGGGGGGGAAAGAACAAGAATTTTGTAGCTTTATATTTCTTAGTTACCTATATCTTGCCATCTTCATTGAAAAGCTGATGTACTGATTTTTTTCATTTTCCTTTTTTTCTGAACAAATGTAAAGAAGGTATTTTGGGGTTGTTATTTTGCTATTCTTAACATCCTTCGCTAAATTCAGCTCATTCTGATTTTTCACTTTTCTGGCACTGTTCTATAGTTTTAGGCTACTTGTCCACACTTTTCCGATATGACCTGGTTGTTGTTGTGTTGCTGTGTGAAGAACTTCCAAAAACTTTTTTTTAAATTTGCACTGGATTATCTTGCTCCTTTCCATTTTTTCTCTCACTAGAATAATTTGCAATTATGTTTTTAAGCTCTCCATTTCCTTTGGAAGTTCTTTTAATCTGTTGAATGGCCCTACATTTTTTGTACTCTTAAGTATATCCTGGAGTTCATAGATGGTTTATTTATTACATTTCTAAACACCCAAAGGTTTTAAAGTGGTATATACATTTAAAAGTATAATGCAAAGTCACTGAAAAAGAACAAAGGGAGCACATTATAAGGCACAATAGAGCTATATACAGTAATATAATTATTATAACAACAAAAGAATGCCATCATATAAAAGTAACTTTAAATATTATTCAGGAAGTTTAGTTTAGTGTGCTATATGCCTGTTAGGTCTTCACTAGGATATTGTAAAACTATAAAATATGAAGGGCATTTTACAAGGGGGAGATATCAACTTCACAAAGGGGACATGTTAGGAGACAGACACAAGAACTCTATTTTATTGATGTGGGCTATGTTAGTCATTATGATTATCATTAATATTTAAATTTTTATGCTGCACAACTCCCAATATCACTGGGATTGTATAATAACAAATTCTGACAACTTTTGTCTTTTCTTCGACTTATGCTAAATAAAATTAACATAAGTCTATCATGTGTTTCTTTCTTACTCCTTACTGATTTTGGGGACTAAGTTCATGTTTGCTCAACAATTGCCACATATCTTCTTCAAGACTACTTCTGTATCCCTCTACAGAATATCACTTGTGGAGAGGCCTTTCTCTTGTAATACCAGTCCCTTGCCTCATTGGGTGGGGTCAACTAGACAATGGCCTCAGCTAAAGATCTTAGAGTCCTCTCATAAATATGGATGAAGACTGACCCATGGCAGAGCCAAGATCAACTTTACTGAACATCCCTAAAAGGATTCAATGAAGCCCAGGGGGGGTAAAATAGAAGTTAATGGATTAGAAGAATGACTATGACAAAATAATGAGAGTACCACCATTATAAAATCCTGTCTCATGAAAATGGAAATGATACTTTTTTCTTATTATGAATAAATATTTCATTAGCATAATAGTTCATATGTTCCAGTTAATAATGACCACACTGACAAGTGAAAGTTCACTTCACAAATTCTAATCACAGGATTAATTCTGAATCCACACACGTTATTGCGGGTGACCATAATTAATACATAATTAATTACATTTACATAATTAATATGTGTAAACCTTGAGCAAACTAATGTCAATAATTAGTAATGCCTATGCAGAAACAGCTGTTAAGATGAGTGGGAACTAACCCTGATTCCTCACAGCATGAATGCTGAGCACACCATGTGCCATTCCTGACAGGTCACTCAGCATTTACACAGAGAAAAATACTCTTATTTTCTGCACTGCCATGGTTTTTATACTCTTGCATCAATTAAATACTTATAAAGGAAACTCCCCTTCCATAAAATTTTAAAGGCACGTGTCTTAAATGTAAAACACAGAAATGATCTATCTTTTTGATTTAAAGCACAGATTGGCTGGAAAATGACTTGGACCCATGAATAAAAATATGACAATGCAATGTCAATATTATAAAAGCATTATATGCATATATGTTACTAATAATTAAGTCAATGAGTGACAAGAATCCTCTGATAAAAACATCTAAGAGACACAAAAAAATGAAAGCTAGGTTCTGGATGGGTGCTTGAATCAAAATGTATAATGTAGCATCAGAACATATATTAAAACATTAGAACCTCAGGACAGGAATGTCGAAAGAGAGTCACAAAAGTCAATATGCCAGCAATAACCATGCAATCAAAGCCCTGCCTATTTTTACAAACACTGCATGGTATTGGCCACCAATCTTGATTTTCTTGATCCCTTCTCTGCAGGCTATCCAGCCTCAACACTAAACAATTTAGTACGAAACTCAGCACTATATACAGGAATCTAAATAGTGCACATTAAAGAACCTAGCTCTGAAAAGAATTGCTGTACATCTTGGAAAATAATCCCTTTGAATGCGGTCCAACATGTTGAGCAGTCTTTCTCACTTTGGCAACTTGAAAATAGGTGGACTTCAACTCCCAGAATTCCTGAGTTGGAGGCCATGCATCTTCAAGATGCCAAGGCTGAAAAAGTCCAATGTAAGGGATTACACATTTTGTTTTCGTATACTGGAAATGGATAGGCTTTGTTTGATTAGCATTGGATTTAGCTTATGGTTATTTGTATGTCATTTTTTGTCTTTCTTAATCTTTATAGAATAGTCATAATGGGAAAAAGCCATTTGGGCATTAAGTCAATCCCAAGTTCAGTGAAGGAATTTCCACTATTAAAACATCCTGAAAATAGGAATCTGTAACTTTCTAGGTTTTGCAAAATTACCCTCCTTGAATTGTCCCAAGCCAAATGACCAAATGGTGGAATGTAGAGAATATATCAAGAATGTAACTCAGCAATAGTCTAAGGACATATTTTACCATCTTGCTATAAATGTCTTCATCTCCACTTCCAGATGTAGAGAATCTGGAACATGGATTTTTACTCTGTTAGCAAATATATTCTGAATATCTCTGATTTTGGAATTGAAGCTTGGTTTGTGATAAGTTTGGAAGGGGTTTTAAGTTTCCCACCCACAACCTCAAATGTAGGTAACATAATCTGAAAATTAAGATTGAGCAATATCTGTCCATTGCTACTACTGCCAAGTAAGCAGGCAAGGAAAATCAATACCTTCAATGGTAGGGATATTGAGATGCTGGTGAGCTCATTATAAGCAGATTTTGTAACTGAGAAAGATCCAATGAGAGAAAAGTATTAGATTTTCCACTAATGATCTTCTATTTTCAAATTTCAATGCAATCAGTTAATCAAAAGAGATATTTTGCCCCTTTGCATTCCTGCTTCTCATATGCTTGTCTAAATTTATTGGTTTGGCAACTGTATGTTGCTATTATAAGCATTTAAGTCAGCATAATATTTATATTTATGCTTATCTGCAGAGGATCCTAATTTCAGTCCAAGCTTTCAATACAAAATATGGACAATTGCTGACAATTGCATATGGTACTGATTTAAGGAACCAATGATCTAAATCCTTTTAAGACAAATTCCTATTTGTAGAATATTTCTGGATTCTTTAAGCCAGAAAAACTTATCAGGTTCTGTTTCAATAAAATATTTGTTAGTTTGTTTGCTTTATATATAAAAAATCCATTCCTCTCCCATTTGGCAATAAAGGCCTTCCTTGCTCCCGAGTGCAAATATCAGAAATCTCTCTCTCTGCTAGCAAGCTGAAACACATATGGATGCAAAGAAATACTGCAACAGGCTTAAATTCTAAAGGCTAAATGATGGCCAGTGTACCAGAATCAATATCTGATTCTGAAACAAGAAAAAAAAACATGGGCTAATGGAACGTGCTGAAGTCCCCAATGATTTGTGTCCTAAAGCCCAGAATCATTCTCCAGGCTGGTGACATTTCTCTTCAGGAATCAGATCCATTCCTCCAAGACAGATGGCAAGGCTGAAGTGACTTTTAATAATCATAATGAAAAATGATGTCCCTGTTTAATTAGTACAGATATTCACTTAGCCTGAACAGCTGATGAGCTTGCATTTTACTAATGTTCTGTGGTAAACAAGAAGCTCTTTGGTGAATCCTTGGTGAACCTTTGGGACACTTTAGTTATGTCCCTGAGGAAAATAATGCCAATATTTTTTCTTGTTCCTCAAGGAGTCTCCATTATGCCTATAGGAGTAGTGCTGTTTTGCTCTCATTCATCATGCTGTGGCAATCTCTACAAAGAATCTCATTAGGTAGATCTCAGTCCCTCTGCTTAATGGGTGTCTAAATACAGGATATGCCAATCCATTTCAAAATATCAAAAATTGGCATTTGGAAGGTTCAAATATATTGTATTTCTGATTTTTTAGAATATCTAAGAAAATAGGCCTTTTTACGTGAAGCAAGTATGAATTATTGCCTGGCATTATTTTTATTTTTATTTATGATTCTGAGCTAATCATGGGATACATTTATCACATGATAAATAGTCACTGGTGTTATATTGTAATGTATTATTTTAATTTTTAAAATTGCTTTATATCTTTTACTTCATAATATATTTTAATATTGTATATTGTCTGGCAATGTATAACATGACAGGCAGCCTAGCATTTTAAAAAATACATGCATACATATATACATGCATAATGTTCATGCAAACAATATCCCAGACACATACTCTTTTGCCTCAGGAAAATTTATGGACATGCAAATTATAGACCACAGATCTACCAGCAGTTTTCTCAGTCACTTCTACGATGTGAATTTCTCTCTCAAATGCATCACGTGATTATTTATGTCAAATAGTACTTTCTTTTTTAGCATAAATGAAAAACCTGGAGTGGTCAAAGCTGTTGACATGGAAGAATAATAAAATATATTTTGCAAATTCTCCTTTCAGAATAAACATATAGCATCTAAGCCATGAAAAGAGTAAAAAGCTATGATATAATTAGTTTTGCTATTGTTGAATTTATATTGTGAGGGAGGGGGAAAGGTAACCTGTGGAATGTTCTGCCTTGATTGCCAAAATAATTTGGAGGGTAGTGTTGGAGAAAGAAGATATTTTCTCCTCTGCCTGGGGCAAAAAAGTAGCTTAAGCTACCTTGTTTTCCATATCTGGATCTTCTCCTGGCATGAAAAGCAATTGTTCTATCACAGTCTTGCATCATTCTATAAAAGTGTATTATTAAATAGATTAATTTCTTCTATCACCAGAGCTCACCCTGAAGTCTTCACTTTAATGAACTATGACAGTACAGATGAAATAAAAATGAGTTTAAACTGGTTTTTTTTCCTTTTTTATCCTACAAAGATAAATCCTAATGGCTTGAAAATTTGTTTTTGGAGCTTCTTTCTATAACTGTGAAAAAATAACCATAAATCTAACTCTTTGTAACTCATATGGATCATGAAAACAATTGTATTTATGCTTGAAATATAAATAAATCCTGAACAGAGAATGATAAAATAGGGTCTCAGCCACTGCAGACTTGGAAAATGAAGTCAAGGCAGCTAAACCCAGAATGGAAATGACCTACCACAATGTGCACGCTTATTTCTGCTTGGCATTCTATACATTAGAACATTCAAACATCAATGCTAGATATACTAAGACTGTCTCACTTATTCTCATAACCACAATTGGTTAAATAAACAAATTTAAAATTGGTTCGTAAGCCTTTCACTGCATGACACAAATAATGGTAGTACTGTACTGTAGAAACATTAACCCATCAGCTTCATATATAGAGAGGGAAATTTTATTTCTAAGCCCACATCCATAAAAATTAGGATGCAATTGTGTTTTGTACATGATTTATGATGACAAAAATGTAATGCAATTATTATTTAACCCAAATAAGGTACTGAAGGAGGAAATAACATCAAGAGTCTGGAGGAAGAAGATCACTACAAATACCTGGGCATCCTTCAAACTTCAAGCTTCAGGAAAAAGGTTAGAAGTGCATACATCATGCATGTGAAGAAGATCTTAAAGTCCAAACTCAGTGGAGGAAATACTGTCAAGACAATTAACAACTGAGCAACCTGTTTTAGAAAAACCTGAGGAAAAGAGAGATTATTGCTCTTGCATTCTGAATAATGGAGTCAAAGAATACAGAAATTCTTAAAATGGAAAATATGTTCTGCATTGATTATAGGAAGGTCTTCAGTTATGTCAACATATGAAATGTCCTTCAGGAAACGGGAATTCCAGAACTTCCCATTGTCCTGATACAAAACCTATAGTCAGGTCAGGAATCCAGAGCCTGGGTGGAATATGGCAAAACAAACTGGCTTTTGGGGCCTTCAAATCAATGTTGACTCCTGGTGACTATTTTTCGCTGGAGGTTAGGGTTAACCCTCTTCAATTCATTCCAATCTTCTTTGATTACCTGCCAGAAGATTAAATGTAGACTGATCTGGCAGTTAAGCCTCAGAGAAATAGATTTGTTCACTATAGATTAATATTTAAATAGTTTAAGTGCTTCTCTTTTTTTCTCTCCTGTTTTAAAATTTAATAGATATTTAAAAATATAACCCAGAGATAACAAAAACAAAGAAAATAGAGATTTACAAGTTCTACAAAATTAAATAAAATTTTGAAGTTTTATTAGACTGGTGCTAAACATAAAAGTAATCAAATCATTACTAAAAACAAGTCAATATTCAATAATAAACTTTATTATTTGACTTGTTTATTAAATAGTTAAGGCACCAGTCTAGAAAGCAGAAGCTGTAAATTCTAGTCCACCTTAGTTATAAAAACTTGGTGACTTTGGGTCAGTCAATCTCTCTCAGTCCATTTTACCTCATAGGGCTGTTGTGAAAAAATATGAGGACGAAATTGTATATGTTCACTTCCTTCAATTATTTATAAATACAATGAAGGCGCGTGCGCGCGCACACACACACACACATGTGTGTGTATATGTGTATGTGTGTGTGTGTGTGTGTGTGTGTGTGTGTATAGACTGGTATAGATCTATTTCGGGCTTATTTTGCCCTCATCAGCCAGACATACTCTTATGGGATTTGAACCCGGGTT